>LNAC01001026.1:185725-418227 GCA_002007465.1 Ailurus styani | reverse complement strand
TGGGTGAATTCCTGGGACCTGATGATAATCGGTCTCCTACTCCTCCGCCATCTTGCCGCTGGATTTCTCTTTTATAAAGTGAGTTATCATGTGCCACATCATTATTGGTTTGATAGTCTGATTGCCTCAGAACTGGCGAGGGAAAGCCTCTCGAGCTAGCTTACGAAACACTCCCACCATTCCGAGAGCACATCTGACATTCCAGACTTATCTTGTACTTTCTGTCCCAGCCTAGATTCACCTATTTCTTCGAGATGCTTGGTTCCTGATATTTAGAAGCCAAGATCTGGACACTTGGTGTGCTCCCTGATACTGGGGTGTCATTGCTCTCAGATCCTCCCAGGACATAGAGCCAGGAAATATATCTAGGTGTATACATACAGGTGTATCTTACTACACACACACTTTTACTTCTATATCTATCTGTCTATCTATCTAGAACCATAAATTCACCCTGATACATTAAATTCCAAACAAACACCTTAGACTTTATGTCTAGCTTTCCCACTTTTCAAGTTTATAATTCTCTTTTTAGGCAGTGAAGAACATGACTCCAATTAATCTCAGTATATTTATTGGTTTTATCAATCTACCCCTATGTGATAGTCTCCTGACTCCTCTGTTGCCCAGGTGCATTATAAATTCCTGCTACCGTGTCAGCTAAACCATTGGCCTTTGGTGTAAATACTTTCCAATGTCTGTTAGTCTATTCACTTTCTGTTTGTCTCTCTGCATTTGAATGTGCACATGCACGCATATACACACTGGTGTAAAACACTGGTAATTTAATAGGTAGGGAAACACTCTTTTACCCCATGGGAAGATGTAATTATAAACTGATATGATATGAATTAAATGACAGTATCTTCAATTAGTGAACAAGTTAGAGATAATGATAGAAATGCCTATTTTCATCGCTTTCAGGATGTAAATGCTCTTCAAATAACAGCAATTTTAAAATATAAGTTAATTCTTCCTTATTAAGAATCATCTACATGTTATTTGCAATGCATTTTTTTAAATACTCTAAATTCAGTAATGGGTTTTGCAACTTTTGAAAGAAAATATGCATAAGGCTACTGGTTTTCCACAAAGGCAATTTTCTGTTTTTATAAAACTATCTGAAAACACAAGAGATTCACATGAGGCAAGAGGGATAAGAGACATATCAACAAATAATAACAAAGGTTTGCCGTCTGTTTGCATAAGGCAAATAGTATGCAAATAACTAAGCCTAACCTTTACGTTAGGGGAGAGCAGTGTCTATATTTTTGCAGAAAAATGTATTGAAATGCACAGAGTTGCTCGACAACACATGGCATTGCCATATTGTTGTCAGCATCTGAGGTACGGCTTTGCAAGGAGTTTGCTCGCCGGCTATGACTTTACTATTTCTCTCTGACATAGCTGTTGTTCAGTGGTTAAATTGCACTCTTCTGTGCTCCAGTATTTGCATTTACATTACAGACCACAGTGTGAAGGATGTTTCCTATTAGCAAAGCATCTATGTTGATTCTTCATTGCTCGGTGGTTTGTATCACAATTATGAGAAAGTTTAAGACTCACCTCGGCATATTTATGAGCCCTTCTTCTTTTGTGTGTACTTCTCAGGATTCTTTACGCAATGGATGGCCCAAGAGAGAGAGGACATCCTAAATACTGGAGGAGCACAATTAACTGGAGAAGCGTGATTAATGGCTAGGCTCTTAAAAGCTACTCTGTCCTGCCAATATGCCTTCATCTCTGTTTCTAGTCACAGGGTTATTTTTACCTTTTAGACTGACTCGCAATTAGAATATGGAGATTTTATGCCTGATGGTTTCGTTCATTAATTCAAAGACTATAATAGGTCCTTGACATGTTTGGATTGAACTTTTGGACAACCAGCAGATGACCTCAAGTATACTTTGCTCAGCAGAAAATGTGACTCCCTCAGGCTGCGTGGTTTGTTTGTGGGACCCGTCACTCACTCACCAGTGTATCAGCTTAGCCAACTCCCCTGGATTTGCAGCTCAGCACAGCCTTGCTGCTCCCTTCTGTCATTTCAGTGACAGCCACGTGGAAAAGTATATGCTTTGCAGTATTCTCAAATTTTAGCATTCGGGAAGCTCTCTTGTCATCCTGCTCCCTCCCTGCCTCCCTCCATTCTTCTTCCATTCCTTTCTCTTGTCTAATAAGGCTCTTCCTCTTAAGCCTGTGGTTTTACACAGAATTTTTTCATTAATTTTTTCCTCATTCTTTCCAGGCAATGTTGCCTTTATGCTATAATCAGTCTTCGGCATCTATATTTCAATTTGAAAGAATCATGTCTATCCTTTTATATTAGTTCAGTGCTTTCACCTCCTTTCTTGTCTGATACTTACTTTGGCTTCTGTTTTCATTGACAAAATTACCCGCAGCACTGGTTAGCTATGTTATAATAATATAATAATAGTCAGAAAGACTTGAGCTGAAAGTCAGCTCTGAAAAGTAATAGTTGTGTTTGTATATACTTAAAACCGAGGGCCAATAGTACCTATTTTATCAATTCATCGTACATCTTGAAATAAATAACGCGTTACAGTACTCACCCCAAACCAGGCATATAGTACAGAAAGGAAATGTTAGGAGAAATTCCCCTAGGCAGGATCTTTGACTCTTATGTTCATAAACACCTAATACAGAGCCTGGCATATAGTAAGTACTTAATAAATGCATGTCAGCTGTTGCCATTGTTCTTATGTTGTCATAGCTCTCCTCTCAAAGCTTTGAAATTTAAAGATAAGCAGGGTGTATATAAAACACATAATAAAGCGTATGCTACAAAGTAGGTGATTTGGCTAGAATGGTATTTTTAGAGACATATCATCAGGCAAATGATTGGTTAGCGTTCTTGGGAAAACATCTTCAAAAAGACTAAAGGTCTTTTGTTTTGTCCTTCTCAGGCATCCTGTTTTCCCTGGTGGTGATGCTGTATGTCATCTGGGTCCAGGCAGTGGCTGACATGGAAGGCTACAAAAACATGAAAATGAGAGACTGCTTGGAGTTCACCCCTTCTGTTCTCTATGGCTGGTCATTTTTCCTGGCCCCGGCGGGGATATTTTTTTCTTTGTTAGCTGGATTACTGTTTCTAGTTATTGGGCGGCATATACAGATACATCACNCATCTGGGTCCAGGCAGTGGCTGACATGGAAGGCTACAAAAACATGAAAATGAGAGACTGCTTGGAGTTCACCCCTTCTGTTCTCTATGGCTGGTCATTTTTCCTGGCCCCGGCGGGGATATTTTTTTCTTTGTTAGCTGGATTACTGTTTCTAGTTATTGGGCGGCATATACAGATACATCACTAATCAAACTGTAGCCATTAGCGTTTTCTTGAGAGGTTTTAAAACAGAGCATTTTTTTTTTCATTTTGTTTTGGTGATCCCAGTGTAGAATTAGTTGATAAGCTGGTATTTGAATTTTGGTTTTACATTTACTTGTGATTTCCTCTAATAGGAAGGTCCTAGAATCTTTCCAGACATCCACATGTTTCCATCCTCTGTAGGTGCTATCAAGAACTTAGTTCTCTTAGGAGCAGGTAACATTGGCCTCCCTCTCATTGTACCTGTTAGAGCTCATGCAGGTAACAAAGGCCTGAAAATGACATAACACCACCACCAGGGCCAGCCGAAGCTTTGACTTAAAACTTCCTTCTTGGCATTCACTTCTGCTGCTATTAAAAAACAACAACAACAAAACAAATAAAACAGAACAAAAAAACTTTGGAGAATAATTAAAATGGAAAACAAATGTTGTCAGAGAACTTCCTCCATTTCTTTTCCACAACACATGCATTTCCACATACACATTACTATTTATAAGTTAAAAATAGATAGTGTATTTGTGGCCAGAGCCAAGCAAACCCATGGGTTCAAATGGGCTACAGACTGAGGATGCCTACTTATTCCACTCTCTTACCAACAGGAATTTGGTCACCTAATCATATTCCCTTAATTATTTGTGCTTACATTAACCTAAACTGTGTTTAAAAGTGGCAAATCTGTACACCAAATTATATTAAATACAGACTGGATCGTTAGGAGCTCCATGGATTAATTGTAATATATAATATGGTTGCAAATACATAAAAACCAGACACCTTAGCTTAGTACTTAGTTCTGTTTGGTATTTTAAAATTCTTCCTTAAAATTATATGCTAATATGTTCAGCATGTGAAAATTTATTGATGAAATGTGCTTTTAATATGCACTAGCTATAAACTTTCAAAATATTTCCATATGAAATGATAATAGCCTTGCTTTATTAAAGACTATGAAATATTAACTTTTCCCAAGGTTTTATGGTAGTTCTTCTGATAATTTGATTCCTTTAATTATTGTCTCTCAGTTTCTTCATCTTTACAACAGGTATTTTAACATTCACAGATATGCTAGTTCCTTTAACCTCTTGGAAGAAAACTTGGTGCTGGTTGGTGGATAATTCTTTCTTATTTGCTAGTGTAGACATGCAGACATTTTGCATATCAAAGATGTTTGTTTGGCACTAATTTTGATTGAAATCAATTCCATCTGAGAAGCCCACGTTGCATTTGCGTTTTGGAAACCTCCCCAAGGAGCAGTTTGGTGTTGGTGAGGGAACAGAGAACCCGCATGGTATGCAAGCTTTATTCTGGGCACAGCATTTTACTCTGCAGCTGTTGTGAATACCTAAGGCAGGACTCCGGAAAATTAAGAGTGACCACCTAAAAGATGCTGGGGAAAGAGGGGCTATTGCTTTCCTTGCAGCCCTTCCCCTGATGGAGAGATTGCCTGTCTTCTCAGCACATCTGTACTTTCCATTAACCTGTTTCTGTGGGAGGGATTTCTGTAGGAATAGCCACGCTCTGAGCTATCTGCAGAATCATGAGGGCACTTTAGTGTGTAGGGACAGAGAGGACTAGCATGTGATAGAAACAAAACACAAACACATAAGACAAAAAAGCAAAAGCTTCAGGGGTTTAACTGGTTTCTCAAGCCATCTGAGTTATAAACATTTTTTTTGTGGTACTCCTTTGTCTTTTTCTGTTTTCATTTTTATATTTCTCCATTTACTTCTTTGCTTTTGGCTTGATTATTAGAAAAATAATTATGGGTTCTGTTATGCATATTTACTGTGATATTAAGTTATGGCATGCCATTAAGTTTTCCAGACGATGCTGGATGTATTTGATTAGTTCATGTCATCTGTAAATACAATTCCTTTTTGTAGAGCTTTGGAATGGAGCCTTTTTTTCTGGTGTATTATATGTCATTTAAATTTCACATACAAGCTGCTTTCAGTAAAGGTTTGAATATTTATAAATTTCAGATGGTTATCCTCATTTTCTAATACACTTATGCGGCTACCGTATATTTATCATAAGGCAGTTGGCTGACTATCTGATGTGTATGACACTTTTACACAGATACATACTTTGGAAGTATTTCATAGTTGTAATGTATCAGTCACATTAATTCAGATGCATTTCCTGATCTACTTACCAGCAATCGGTGGAAGGAAGGAAGGTGAGTGTGTGCTGTGTCAATAAGTAATATACTTGAAAATAGCAGAAATATGCAGTATATTCTTGTAACAGCCTTATGTCTGATTTAGGATAGTCTGTGTGTCTCTATTTGGTGTATTGACTAATTTTCAGAAGCTTCCAAATACTGTGTTAAAACCTTTTTTTAAGAGTGTTGATTTTGCATCATAAAGTTTCAGTGTAACAAATAAGATCTTTCTGGTGACATTCTGGAGAGTGAAGTAAGAGGGCGGTGAGTTATGCCCTTGCACTTTGGGGAAAGCTGTGATGTTTCATACTACTAGGATGCTATTACTGGCCATTTAGTCATTTTATGACTAATGTATGAAATGTATTTATTGAATTTGAATATTAAATCCTCTTATAAAGGTGTATGATGGATGAGGTGTTAATATTTGGTTCTTATCTGTGTATCTATCATCAACACATACGTGTGTGTGAATGTGTGTGTGTTTACCCAGAATTATAAATTTGAATAAAAGAGATAAAACGAATGATAGAAATCAATATAATTGAGATAAACAAAAATTTAAAAATCAGGTTCAGGGGACAGTAATAGAACTTATGTCCCTGAGTACTACTTTAACTGTTTTACTCAATTAATGATGGTCAATTCAGGTAAACACATAATTTGACTTGTATTTTCATGAAAGTGACCAAATTAGGCTTACAAAGAAGCTTAGAATGTCGTTAAGGGTTAGAAAGATAGGGAATGTTAGTAAAAATAAGCTCTACATACAAGACCCATAGTGCTGGGGTTCTATGGAAAGAAATATAGTAAGAGGATGAGTCCCCAGTTTGATTTTGGTGGGATGCCACCAGGAGTAGGGGGGCTCATACAGCAGAGATGAAATAGAAACTACATTTTTGTTGATTGTCTGAAAGCATTAAATTAATACATAGAGACATTTCCTCAGTGATGACCAAGTGTAGGTACAGAAATTCCAACAAAAACTTAGGAAGACAGTAGGCATATTACCTGTTAAAAGCCAAGGAGGGCGGGGGAATATTAAACATTATATATGTTATAATGAACATAAAGCAAGCACAGGAACATTAACCTGGTTAGCAGGGTAAGAGGAAAGAAAGTACAAACATCCAACTTGAGGTTAGAGTTTCTGAGCTAGCTCACCAAGGCAAGGACCCTGATCTCCAGGAACATTAAGATCAGCCTCGACCTACTGGAGAGAACAAGTCTAAAATGGTAGTGGAGTACTAAGAAGAGTCCCATTCTGGCTTCTGAAGGGTCATATTCCCACCAGTGTGTCACTGTGGTGAGGAACAATTGAAGAGGCAATTGGCTGATCGAGCTTTATAAAATGATATGCCTTTGGAGGTAGAGAATAATATGGTATGTCTAACCATTCTGTTCTATTTGTAAGGCATCTATTAGCAAATAAATTAGAATGATTTTGAATTCAAGTAATGATTTTTCTGGTTTATACAAATGATAGTGATAGTCTAAATTGGCTTTATGAAATAAGTGTGGTTGGAGTAATTGGCATCCTATACTGACACTGAGTATTATGTAGATAATTCAGGGGAGAGAAGGCTCACTGGGATAAAATAAGTATACAGACCTCAAAAATTTTAATATTCCCATTCTTCTGGGAGTCCCGGAGTTATTGTGACATAATTCACTAAAAATGTAAATATCCCCCCCTTTATGTGGCAATTGTTTTTATTTTTCTTAGCATTTCTCTTTCCATTTATTCTAGACAGAGACTGCCACTGTTAGAAAATTTACCAATGCTTCCAGATTGGATTGTCATTGAAAATTAGCTAAACAAATAGATATTTGATCAATACAACTTTAAAAAGACTGTTATATGAAGAATAATGCTTGCTGCCTCATATTTTGGTATGGCTTATATAGACACTATATGCAATATTGATAGATTATCTTCACTCCCCTCAAATACAAGACCTTTTTTTCCTCAAGAATTTTATGGGTATATGTAAATGCCTGGAGAAGTGTCAAACAGAAACTTGGATTAACCTGTGTGTGTGTGTGTGTGTGTGGTAAATGTATACCCACACACTTATGTGTGCTTATAGTTATGTATGTGTTGGAATTTATGCATGTGTCTATATGGATTTGGATAACAATACATACATATTTGTCAATAGACAAGTCTGAATACACACACATATATATACAGAATCCATGTGTGCTCATGAAAATATTTTCTATATAATGTATAGATGTTTGTATATAATAAATGCCTATATTTATATTATATGTGCATATTACAAATATCTCTCTGTCTTGGGTGTTCCTGAGTTCTTAAGGCTTGGTGAAGGGGAGGGCATGTTATTATCTTTATGCTATTGCAAGACTATCCCGGTGGTGAGTGAGGAATACAGGGGAAACTCAGTGAATGCTATCATAACCTCTCTTCCTTGGATCCAAGGCGTATGTGATGATGCATGTGGGTTGGTTTTGTCTGACCCTATGCATGCCTGATGGCATTGACCCTGTCTTTGAACATCTTCTAACAACTGATACCTAACTGTTAATATTTATTCAGTAGTAATAAATTTTGCCAGATAAAAGAATTCCTTTATAAAGCAACATGCCTTGCTGATATACTTTTTTAACCCTCCTGCAGGTTAAGCCAACTGGATGCCTCATGAACTCCTTATTTGGGTCACTTGTAGAGAGGATCCTTTGGTGTGGTGGGAAAGGTTTTAAATCTACATCTGAAGACCTGCAATCCAATCCTGGATTTTAAACTTATAATTTGACAAGTTATTCCACCTTAATTTGGCTCAATATATTCATCTAAAATATTTACTAGTTTACTCAGCAAATAGTAATTGTGTGCATATACTATGTGTCACAAATGGTGCATGTTGGGTGTATATTACTAAACGAGATAGACATGGTATTTTCATTCTTCAAGCTAGGATTTGAGGAAATTATATAGACAATAAGCAAAGGAACAAAAAACCCCACAATGATTTATAAATTGTGGTAAGTCCTCTAAAGAAAAATGCATAAGACATAATGATATAAAACCATGATTGTAGTCACGGAGGTTCTCCTTATGAAGAGAATTCTGAATTGGAGAGAACACCAAGTATTTGATACATAAATGATAGGAAGGGGCCATCTGGGTGAATGGTGGCCTGGGAAGTTTTCAGGGAAAACTTGTGACAGAAGGTCTGAGTGTGGGAAGAGCTTGACCTATTCTAAGAACAGCAAGGTGGCTTGTGTGGCTGGACATTGGAAGGAGAGAGTTCCATGATGAAGTTGGAGAAGAAAAGCCCACTCATTTAGACCCCTTGTGGGTGTTATAGTATATTTTGAAGCAGAAAATTGAACTTGCTGGTGGATTGGATAAGGGATGAGGAGAGGGACAAGTCAGAATTCACTCTCAGATTTCTAACCTAGGCAAATGGGTAGATGGAGAAGTCTGGAATAGGAAAGTTAGGGGGGAACAGGTATGAGGAGAAAGGAATGGAATCTGTGGTCCATTTTGACAATGTCATGTTTGAAGTATCTGTGAAATATCCAAGTTGAAACACTAGTATGTGGCAGTCAGGAGCTCAGAGGAACAATCTGAACTGGAGACTCACATTCGGGAGTCACCACATTTAAAGCCATGGGAAAGATGAGGCGATGAGGGAGGATGGCTAGCAAGAGAGAGAACTCTTTGCACTGGAGAACCCAATATTTATAGGGTTAAGAGAAAGTAGATCCTGAAGAGAATCCAGAAAGAGACATAGAAGCATTGATAGGAAGGCCAGGGGGTAGAATGTTTTGAGAAGAGACAGAGTTTTGAACTTAACCAACACTGCTGAGGAGATGGCTGAGACAGGGAAAGAAAGGAGACCTCTGGCTGTGGAAGCTTGGAGGTTGTTTGTGACAATGATGACAGAAGCCTTGGCATCGTGGTGGGAACAGAAGTTTGATCTGACTGGTGTGAAGAGCTGATGAGAGGTGAGAATGTAAAGAACACATGCTAGGTAGCTTCTAGGAGACTGTCTTTAAGGAGAGCAAAGGGTCATGGACTTGGGGAGAAGGGAATGTGAGGTCTGGAAGAAGCATTCTTAAGACCTGGGAAAATGAGAGCCAGTTTGCTTATTTTGCCGGTCATTCTGTCCAGAGGAGAGGGTGATGATGTGGGAAAGGACCATGATGAGAATGGGGTCATGAGGCATGCTGATGCATGTGTGGAGGGACAATGTCCCTGCCCTCCCTTAAAGGAGGTCATGTGTTTGAAGACACCCAGGATGGAGAAAACACTCACTATATTACACTTGGCAACTCCCCCCAACATAAACAAAAATCCTATCGTACGTTTACCATGTACTAGTTCCAACGTTAGGTGTCAGGGTTATGGGAATTTGAACAAATCACCTTGTATAGGTCAAATGTAATACTCTTCGTTGCTTATCGTCTAAGCATTATAAATAAGACTCCAGGGAGTCAACACAGTTGAAAGATAAATCTGTTAATATTTTAAGTAGGAATAGAAAATGTCAGCAAAATCAGTATGTCAGGGTGTTGCTGCCTATCCGGAAGTTTCCATCACGCTAGTGAAGTTAGATGCTCCCTGACGTGCTTCCCTAGATAAGTATTTGAGAAGGAGATTTCTTGTTTATATCTGATGGCCTTAGTTTTATTGCAATCTAAAAGAATCCCACTGACTGTCAGAAAGCTGTCCACTGGCATGATGGGAATCCTCTGGCCTCCTGTTTTAAGAATAAACAACACACATACTGGGCATTGCATTGGAAACCTGGATCTAGATTCCACATTATTTGTTTTAGGTTGTCCATTTCTGATCTGGGAAAATACCCTAAGATAAAAAGGAAAAGTATACTATATGAAGGAAGGTTGATAAAATGATCAGAATGAGGATTTTTAAAATTGACTCTGGATTCTAAGAAATTCTTCTGTTTTTTAATTCATCAGCAGTAAAATTAGAGGAGTTTATTTTTTAAGGGGAGTTTCTAAGAGTAGAAACTTTTATAATTGGCCTGACTGACCACTCGCAGAAGAAGTAAAACATCTCAAGTGCCCAGGAAGAGGGGCATCTTACACTAGTAGATATTGTTGTCTTTGATTGATCAATAGTATTATCTATCTAGTTAATGATTTCCAATACTTTTATCTCTCCACATGATTTTTTATAGATAGCAAGATTTTCCAAATTAGTGTGGTTATTTTATAATGTTGTTGTCTTAATCATAAAATGGTGAACCCCAAAGCCTACAATTTCACTACCTATCAAGCTTCCAGAAAAATAGTTTCTAAGCTCTGTTATTGCCTATTCATGGACACACTAGGACAGAAAAAAAAAGTCGTTAAAGAAATCTTTTAATTCTCCAAGCTGTTTTCCTTTACAAAAGTAATACATATTCATTAGATAACTCAGAAAGTATAAATAAGCAGAAAGAAAAACACAAATCTCACCCATAATTCCACCACTAGAGTCAAGTGGTATATATAGTTATAATAGGTACCCAGAAGAGGGTCATACAGAATAAAGTTTTGTCTTTTACCTAATATTATAGCTTGAACATGTTTGTGTCTTTAAATATTTCAAAGATTACTATACTCTTTCAATTACAGCCAAACCAGTGTAGCTCAAAAGCATGCCAACCCATTCTGTGCTTTTGGAGTCACTTTGCTGTTGTCTATGTGGACATAGTTTAAAAAGGAGGAATAGTAGGGACCATCCATCTGGATTGTCATGACTTAAGAAATTGTGGACAATTGAAGATCATATTAGGAAAATAAAGAGTGCTCTCTAAATTTCCACTGAACAAAAGTCAAGACACGATTAACAATGATGATTACTTTGATTTTTGAGCACTTCCTATGTGCCAGTAGCTTTTTGTACATTGTCTGTGATGTCATTCCCCTGGGGAGCTGAAGGAATGCAAAGAGAAAGGGTATGTAACTTGTCTAATGCTCCATAGCTAGCAAGGATGAGAGATTTGTTTTTTAGGTGTTTGAATCTCCATGTTCTTTCTGAAATACCAATTGTTTTCTCCCTAATAGCAGTTGGAAAGTGTTTTTGAACATATTTGAATAAAAACAGAAAGATTTCTGTGAATGGGTATATGTTAGATTAGTTGCATGAATGAGAAACCAAATAACACAGAGTGAGCTATTTTAAAGCCGTCCACTGACCACCACTCTTTGATGCAGTCTTTGGGCTTCAGGCATTCAATGGGATGGTTACAGTATGTCAGGGTCCCTGTGCAGGCTCAGTGACCTCAGTGACCTAGAATCTGGGATGAGGCAATAGGAGTCTGAAGCCATTTTAATGGCTTATGCCATTCTGGGGGCAAAATAAAAAGACTGCTTACATGGAAAGCAGATATTGCCTTGCAGAATTGTCTTCCTGGTTTTATTATTGAAAGCTATCACTTGCAGTGTTGGAAAAAACACCCAGCTATGTGACAGAGGAAAGACAGTGGAATTCTGAGTCTAAAACCTACCTGTGTATCCTCAGGCAAATTACTGAGCCTCTTTATTTTTCTCCAAACAATGTAACTGGGCAAAGTCCAATATAATTGGACAAAGACTGCAATTTGTAGTCTGCAGCTTTTAACAGAGTTCCCACTCAAAAGTTTTAACAGAGTTAAAAACCTTTTGTTTTTTAAAAAACTTTTTTGTTTTTCTGTTAAAAAACTTTTAACAGAGTTCCCACTCAAAGCCAATTAGGGTAGCAGGGATAGAGGCCTTTCAGGTAAGCAAGAGGGCTCTGGGGAGACAGAGAAAGACGGCCAGGGTTGGAATCCAAGTTCCACTATGAGCAGCACAATCTTGAGCATTTTATTTTATTTNAAGATTTTATTTATTTATTTCACAGAGGGAGAGAGATCACAAGGAGGCAGAGAGGCAGGCAGACAGAGAGAGGGGGAAGCAGGCTCCCCGCTGAGCAGGGAGCCCGATGTGGGCCTCGATCCCAGGACCCTGAGATCATGACCTGAGCCGAAAGCAGAGGCTTTAACCCACTGAGCCACCCAGGCGCCCAATCTTGAGCATTTTAGATTTCTCTATGCCTCAGTCTCCTTACCCACAAAGTAAGGACAGTAAAATGTTTATGCAAGGTGCTTAGAACAGTGTCTGACACAGTAGGTGCTTAATAAATGTTACCTACTCTTGCTGTTGTTGCTGCTCTTATAGTTTTGAGTTACCTTGTTTCTCTAAGTTTTGATCCAGGATTTCTTGATTTCACTTTTCAAAGCTCAGCGGATACACGTTTTCCAGGACCTCTCCCCACCCCTTATTCCTATATATTCATTTTATGAACATCTTCCATCTCCCTGCCTCTCCTTGTATAAGATTTTCCGGGAGTGTGATGAGAGCCAGAAAAACTTGGGGGAAGGGGTGACAACTGTAATATTATGTTCCCTTTAGCGAACACAGACCACCAAAGAAGAAAAGTTAGCTCAGAAATCGCTTGGGTGGGTTTGCACATGTGGTTGGCCAACCCCTCTCCACCCCCACCCCCCAAAAAAAGTCCAAATTGAATCAGTGCCCTTTTAAAATGGGGAATACATTTAAATATCTATCAAAGGAAAACACAGCAAGATAATGAAAAACGGTTCTCCTGCACATCGGCTTCACTTGTCCCCTTGTTGTGTGGCTTCACTTTGAAACAGATCGCTCTCATTGCAACACATAGCATGCTGCCAGCCACCACATGGCTATCTGGCAGCTATTTAAAGCACAGATCATATTACTGCACTGCAGGGCTAGGCACCCATGTTCCAACTGGTATACAACTGATCTAAACAGAAATCAACTTCAGGTCTTCTTCTCTGAAATTAAATGTGAAGGCGTGATCTCCACGATCCTTTTTTCTTTCTTTTGTGCTACTTCTTTTCGGAACGGTGTCTTGCTTGCACCACGGGGGAAATTCAGTTAGGTTGTCAGTCTGATATACAATATTATCAGATATGTGAGCTTTTCCTCCCTTCTACATTTGCCTAAGAGCTTCTAAACGTGGAGAATAAAAAGTGCTAAATGGAATGAAATGACCTGTCAAGGGTAGATACCGCATTTGTGAACAACTTCAAAAAATTCCCCAGCTTCAAGGCCCTCCAGCCTGAGCTGCTTTTTTCTTTGCTTTCCTCTCTTCTCTTCTTTTCGAACAGAAGTACTTTGTGCATCATTGATCTTGGAAGATTGTTTCTTAAAAAGAAACCATTTTGCCCCCTCCTAAGCAGCCTCAGATAAGATCTGGAAATGTGGCTGAGTGTTCAGTATTAGAAGAGCAGATTCAAGCCTCACCTTCATTATCATACAACTTTATATTTCACGTAATATTCAAGAAAGGCAAACAAGCAACTTCCAAAAAGATTTGACTGGTACGTACACTGGATAACAGTGACTCGTGGTTTTAGGATTAGAGAAATGTTTTGGAATGTGACTTGGTTAAGAGATAAGGCTCTGTGCAGCTGTTAACCAGAGAAATCAAAATGCTTACCGTAGGAATGATCAGAGAGGGTCACATTTGCCTCAGGTCACATGGAATAGAGTCATCCTTGGTGGAGCAAACGAATAGAATTGTTAGTTTTTATGGGAAATTGGGGGTAAGGACGCTGCTTCTACTCATGGCTGATACATTAGGAAAAGCATTACTTCTTTTTTCTATCTGTGAAATATAAATAATCATTGAGAGAGCTGGAAAAACAAGGCAGTTGGCTCACTTCTCAGATTGTCACGTATTATCTTTGCTATAAAAAGCCATCAGGAAAACTAGTCATGATTTTGACATCCCTCCTGGTTCTGGCTCAAGGTGACCTGTTGGTCATGGTAGTTAATTCTGGGAGTGATCACCAAGGTAAGGAGTGTTGTTAACTCCTCCCTGACTGAGTGTCCACAGTACTCAATAAATAATAAATAATGGCTGAATAGCTGAGTGAATGAATGGATCAAGCTGTTGTGAAATACTGGCCTGGAGCAAGGTCACTTTTACTGATCACTTAGGAGAAACTGAAGCAGCATGTAAATATTTATATTAAACAAGTATTTTGTGGCCCATTTATGGTCATTTAGAAAAATAAAAGTCATTCCTTTAAAGAGTTAGGGCAGAGTAGAATTTAACAAATACACTGGATTCTCTCTCTTTTAATGTATACTAATTAGCGGGTTATTCCTTCAGGTCCCAGCAGGAGAAGTTGAAGTGCAGGGCTGAGGTTATGGGGTAGTTGAATTTTCTCACCAGGTAGTGCTAGTTCCTTTATCTACAGTGAGCATCACTGGATTAAGAATTTTTATTTACTTGGAGCACTTCATTGAAATACACTTCATAAAAAAGGTGCTGATAATGTCACAGAGCTGGCTCCTGTTATACTTTCTAGGACGCAGGTCTCTGGTTTATGCCACAGGACCAGAACAGCTAATTGTGTCCAGGTGGGGCTTCTGGGCCCAGGACAGCCGGTCCAGAGCCTATCCAGCTGCTGAGGACACACGACCTGTAGCCTAAGGTGAGTCAATCAGTCAGATTCTTCTCTCCCCTCCCTGTTTCTTTTTCTCTAATCTGCCAACTGCTGCCTTCCCAGTAATTTATACTGGGACATATCAAATGGTATTTGGAAGAAGTAGAGGGGGAAGCCTAGAGGATACATGAACAGTTGTTTTGTTTAAGATTTTTTTTTTTTTTGAGAGAGAGAGAGATCACGAGTTGGGGGAAGGGTAGAGGGAGAAGCAGACTCCCCATTGAGCAGGGAGCCCGATACCAGACTGGATCCCAAGACCATGGGATCATGACCTGAGCCAAAGGGAGACACTTAACTGACTGAGCCACCTAGGCACCCCCGAATAGTTGTTAATGGGAATAGTAGAGACAGTGATGGGCCATACTCAGTCAGAAGGCTTAGGGGGACAGAGACCATCAGAAAGCACGTGAAGATTTTTGCCAGCAGGTCAGAAAGCCATCCACCTGGAGAGCATAGAGGAGTTTCATTAATACCAGAGGGTTTCTGGGGTGCCTGGGTGGCTCAGATGGTTAAGTGTCTGTCTTTAGCTCAGGTCATGATCTCAGGGTCCTGGGATTGAGCCCCATGTTGGGCTCCTTGCTCAGCAGGGACTTTGCTTCTCCCTCTCCCTCTGCTTATACTCTTTCTCTCAAATGAACAAATAAAATCTTTAAAATAAATTACCAGATGGTTTCCATGAGATCCAGAGTCTTTTACTGCCGTGGTCCTCTGAGCCTCCTGCCCTCCTGCTCCAGGCTCCAGGCTCTAAGCAGCCTAGCTCATTGTGTGTCCTGTTCTTGGCTTTTTTGGTATGACTTTCCCTTCTTGCACCATGGATTTTGCTTGAACGCTCCCCTCCTCCACTTAAGCTAGACTGAGAGTGTCCCTATTCCGGTCACCCAGAGAGCCAACCAAAACAGAAAAGGAAAACTCAGAGGCAGTTTTCTCATCTAATAGGTCAATGTCCATTTTACTTGTATGAGTAACAGTTGATGGGCAATAGGACGTATGTTCATATTGCTTGTCTACCATTGAGGGAATCAAGAAAGCTGTAGCAGCTGAGGATTTGCTAGTCACCCAGTTCCGTCTAAGTGTTTATAGCTCACAGAATATTTGATTTCTAATCTACAGTCCCCCTTTGTTGTATTAGTGATGTAGGTGTCTTACAACTCTTGCTAATTTCATGTGTCTGATCCTCTACCCATTATTTTCAACATCACAACCCTCAGACTTAATGAACAACCATTTCATACAAGCGACCAATCGTACCCTATAGCCTAGGAACTCCAGATTCAAAAGTGCTGGCTTGGGCGCCTGGGTGGCTCAGTGGGTTAAAGCCTCTGCTTTCGGCTCAGGTCATGATCTCAGCGTCCTGGGATCGAGGCCTGCATTGAGCTCTCTGCTCAGCAGGGAGCCTGCTTCCTCCTCTCCCTGTCTCTCTGCCTGCCTCTCTGCCTACTTGTAATCTCTCTCTGTGTGTCAAATAAATAAATAAAATCTTAAAAAAAAAAAAGTGCTGGCTAACTGGCATTAACCCCCAATGGTGTGTGAACTGATGGGCTTTCAGCGCTTAACTTTGAGCATTTCTGTACATAGTGGTGGTCAAGGCCAGGACACCAGCTTTAATAATGAGGTCATTATTATTGTGAGTTTCCCTGGGAAGTAAGCTATTGTTTACAACACTGGAGCTTTGGGAGAGTGCATTCTAAGTTTTAACCAATCAACAAGTGAAATTTTGGAACACAAATCACTCATCAACAGGATCCTACCTGCATACATTTTCCATGCAGTCATGTTAAAAGAGTGAAGAACGGTTTCAAATGTAAAACGTCTGGTTCTTTGGATATGCTTCTAAACATGAGTTTCTGCCATGACTTATAGACATGATGTGCCCAACCAATACGGTGCTTGTAAAGAAGGACTAGGCATAGTTTTTGATACAACGATATTTATTTCGTAGGACACAGACCTACATTTTCTTATGTATTATACAAAGGTGAATTGTGTATACCAAGTGGAGAAAACTCAAGAAAAACAGAAAGTATTGATATACGTCATGTTGGTATGTGCCCAATTCCCTATGCCCAGCATGGAAGAATGACAGACAAACATCTGCTCTTGATGGATACAGTGGTCACATTTTTCACTGGACTGTATCTGCCTACATCCTTTATTCTGCCAGGTTTCCACTTTGTACATAATCAAAACATATTTTGAAGATGTATTTTTTTTTAAGATTTTATTTATTTATTTGACAGAGAGAGAGAGAGATCACAAGTAGGCAGAGAAGCAGGCAGAGAGAGAGGAGGAAGCAGGCTCTCCGCTGAGCAGGGAGCCCAATGTGGGGCTCGATCCCAGGACCCTGAGATCATGACCTGAGCCGAAAGTAGAGGCTTTAACCCACTGAGCCACCCAGGTGCCCCTTGAGGGTGTATTTCTGGGCTATGAATTAACACTTCCATTTCAGTGATTCTCCTCAATCTTCCAAGTTCCATGCATTGAAAATACTTGCTGCTTTTATTATTGTTGCAGTTGTTGTTGCCTTTTTTCTACCACATTTATAAGTCAGAACGTACATCACAGACAATTCACAATTCCGATTGGAAAAGGCTTCACCCAACTTGATGAGGTGCAGAAGGTCTTTAGAGGGTTTCTTTCTAGAATTCATTCTCAAGGAATGTAGACATTGGGACAAGGAGGTCAGAACCAAAGACAGGATCATATACAACTGTGTTCAAGTCCAGCACTTAAATATAAGCCTGAAGAAGTTGGAACTATTGCAAACCACATTTATAATATCATTTGAGGGACAGCTGGGGTCAGTGCTAAATTCTGAATTATCAGATGCAGAGAGGCTGCTCTTGCATAACAATAAGCATAGGCTGTCACACTGAACAGAAAATAACCACATTTTCACCTTGGCAAGTACTTTCTAAATAGAACAGTAATTGTTTTTAGGGAGCTATTCATGACTTACTCCCCCCCCACCCTCAAGAATCACCCAGGAATAAGGTAAACTTTTTATCATAATTTATACGATGTGGGAATTTTTTGAATAGTTTAGAATTTGTATAGCCTGATAACAGATCTGCCAAATTGCACACAGCCATCCTGCACTGGCAGGAAGATGGGCTTGGATGACCCACTGGGTCCTTCTCGTTTCGAATGTCTGTGAGTCTTTTGAAATACATCCCAGAGCTTAATTATGATAGTGGTCTTTATTATTCTGAGCCCCTAACGGCGTACTTCACAAGAACAATGTAAGAAGAAAAGGGCTCGTGCCTTTGCCGTGGTTGACACCCAAATTGGAACATGGGATGCTTTCACAGAGGAGCTCCTCTTTCTCGGGCAAGTGGAAGGTTGCAGGAGTGGTGGATTAAGGAGTGGTGGATTAAGTGGTGGATTAATTTTAAGATTAAGATCATTAATCTTAGTTTAAGTTCTCATCAAACTAATTCTGTTATTCATTCACAGTCTAGTGTAAATCAATTATGGGCATACTTTTTGTAGAAACAACAGCCATGTTAGTTTTGACCCCTTGCATCAATTTAAACAGCTTAGCTATCATTTCTCTCCCTCACTACGCTCATTCCTGGCTTGGGCATCTCCCTGGAATTGTGCATGGGGACTGGACAATCAAGCACCATGCTTTAAAAAAAAAAGTTTTAATTTGAAATAAATTTAAACTTACAGAGCAGTTGAGAAAATAGAGAACTCCCACACACACCCTCACCTGCTTCCTCCAATGTTAATATCTCATGAAACCACAGAACAACTTTTGAGAAGTCAACCTTGGTACGATACCACTAACTAAAGCTGTGCACCTTTTTCGGATCTTGCCAGTCTTCCCTGTTTTCTTTCTGCCAGTCTTTTTCTGTCCTGGATCTGAACTAGGACTCCTGGTTGATTTTCATCGCACCATCTCCTCAGCCTCCTCCAGTCCATGACCTTTCCTCAGTTTTTCCTTGTCTTTCATGACCTTAGCACTTTTGAAGAGTACCAGTCAAGCACCTTGTAATGTGTTTCTCATTTCAGTTTTGTCTGATGTTTTGTTGACAGATCAGAGCTATAGATTTTGGTAAGAATACTGCAGAGATGATGTACCCTTCTCAGAGGATCAGGAGACACAGGATATTAATCTTTCCCATTAGCGGTGAGGGTAACCTTAATTAAACTGGGGTCTGCTAAGTCAATGACTTATAACTTACTCCATGTTTGTGACCAGGGTCTGAGTTGGCAAAGGAACCTCCCTAGCCTTACATTAACAATTTAGTAGACTTGTAGCTTGAACAGTACATATGTGCACTGATCAAGAATTCAATGCTTCAAATTCTTTTTTTTAAGAGATTATTTATTTATTTATTTGACAGAGACAGAGAGATCACAAGTAGGCAGAGAGGCAGGCAGAGAGAGAGGAGGATGCAGGCTCCCCGCCGAGCAGAGAGCCCGATGCGGAACTCAATCCCAGGACCCTGAGATCGTGACCTGAGCCGAAGGCAGAGGCTTAACCCACTGAGCCACCCATGTACCCCAATGCATCAAATTCTTGATGGGGCTTGCGTTTTTAATTTTCTTGCCCTATGAGTTGTGATCATCATGGTGTGCATCTATGGTAGTACTATGGCTGTTTGTAGCCATCTTTGAGCCAACACCTCACCCCACTTTGCCTAGCCCTAACTCTAAGGTGGAAGGATTATTCATTTATGAGCTCTGTGCATGAAAAAGAAAGAAGCACTGATCCAGTCACCATCTTAGAGGAGTTGTCTTTTTTATCTAAATATGCCACATATATCTTTTTTTCTCCTTATCCCTGGGAGGTGGAAAAACCAGACTACTCCACAGATTAAAACCCCCCTCCCAAAAAAAACTCTGATGAAGGCTCATGAGGACTTGCTTTAAATGACTACAACAGTAGAAAGTTAGAGGATCGAGTCCCAAGACTCAATCCCCTGAGCTGCCTTGACGCTCAGTTTATCCAGCAAAAGAGGCTCAGGGCCCTGGCGGGTCCAGAGCAGTCCAATCTAGGAGCAGGTGCCTCGAACTCTGAATGTATTACCAAGTTATTATAAAAGTCAAGGAACATTAGTTAATCACTCTGGCTTTTCCACTTGGCGGTTGTTATTTCAGGAATAAAATATTCCCAGGGTCTATTTCTAATTTAATGCCAAGATACAAATTGTGCCTCACCTGTTTCACCAAAGTGTTATTTATGCCCAAATAACACCTCCTAGATAAGGACCCATTGTGCCTGTTTCCTTCTTTGGAAATTCAGGATAATAATAGTAATCAGCTGCACACAAAGCATGTGGAGGGTGGGGGATGGGAAAGACTCAATAATTATAACAGCTCAGGGAAAACCAAAATCCGGGAAAAGTGCTATGGAAATGCTAAATGCAATAGTGAGAGTTATGACATCTCTGCAAATTCACCACCAGAGGCCAGGATAACACAAATGCTGGGTAAACATTAGCTTCACTCAACAAATATGTATTGGCTACATATACCATCAGAATCTGAAGTTGAAAAAGATCGTTGATAAAAATAGCCACAGCTAAACATTTTTTAAATAGATTTTATTTTTTTAGAGAAGTTTAAGTTCACAGCAACGTTAAGCTGGAAATACAGAGATTTCCCATATATCCTGTTTTCCCACCCACCACTCACGCACACACATACGCACAGCCTCTCCCTTATCAGCATTGCCCACCAGAGTGGAACATATGTTGCCATTGATGAACCTCCACTGACATGTCATTATCACTCAGGGTCCATGGTTTACATGAGGGTTTACTCTTACTAATATACATTCAGTGGATTTGGACAAACAGGTAATATGTATCCATTCCACAGTATCATACAAAGTAGTTCACTGTCCTAAAATTCCTCTGTGCCTCACCTATGCACTTCTCCTTTCTTCTTTGTCCTTGGCAACTACTGATCTTTTTACTGTCTCCGTAATTTTGCTTTGTCCTGTCTTTCTCTTGCCCTCTGCCCCTCCCCCTGCTGGGGCACACTTCCTCTCTCTCAAATAAATAAATCTTTAAAAAACTAAAGTAGAATGTCATATTGTGGGAAGCATACAAGATGCAGCCTTTTCAGATTGGCTGCTTTCACTTAGTCACATGCAAGTTTCCTCCATGTAAGTTTCCTCCATGTCTTCTCACGACTTGATAGTTTGTTTCTTTTTAGCACTGAATATTATTCTGTTATGTGGATATACCACAGTTTGTGTGTGTGTGTGTGTGTGTGTGTGTGTGTGTGTGTGTGTGTGTGTTTGTTTTATTCATTCACCTACTGAAGGATGTCTTTGTTGGGTCCAAGTTCTGGCAATTACGAATAAAGCTGCTATAAACATCCAGGTGCAGGTTTTTGCGTGGACATAAGTTTTCAGCTCCTTTGGGTAAATACCAAGGAGCATGGTTGCTAGATCATATGCGAAAAGTATGTTCAGTTTTGAAAGAAACTTCCACAGTGGCTGTACTGTTTTCCACATTGCTCTACCACCAGCAATGAATGAGAGTTCCTGTTGCTCTAATCCTCACTAGCATTTGGTGTTGTCAGTTTTCTGGATGTGGGCCGTTCTAATACATGCATAGTGGTATCTCTTTATGCTAAAAGTTGTTGTGTGCTTAGTATGTGTCAGACACTGGGCTAAGCACTATAATGATCTCATTTAATCTTCACAAAAGTCTGATGAGATAAGTGCTATGATTTTGCCTTTCTATTTTACAGAGAAGTAAAGGGAAGTTTAGAGAGGTTACGTAATTTACCTAAGGTCCCATAAGTAGCAAGGACAAAGCCAAGGGTTCAGAGCCACTCCCTCACAATGTGAGGCTGTGTTCCTGTGACAGTGTTCATCTCATGTTCACCCCCTCCTGTTACAGAGGAGGGACCTTCATTCCAGATCTGAGAAAGGACTTGCTGGAAGTCATGGCT
The DNA here is from genome assembly GCA_002007465.1 of Ailurus styani. Lineage (NCBI taxonomy): Eukaryota > Metazoa > Chordata > Mammalia > Carnivora > Ailuridae > Ailurus > Ailurus styani. Next base: position 396,298 of record LNAC01001026.1, on the reverse strand, counting down.
AATTAGAGTAAGACACAGGAAGGGAATCCCATCTCTATCAGCCTCGTCCTCTGCACCACACACAACTCAGCTGTCAATCCTATCGGGTTTGGCCTCTGATAGAAGGTGTGCAGTCCTTGGCTTTATACTGAGGAATCCTGATGGGTGATGGCTATTCCGAGCTTCTTAGATCCAGTTTCCTATTATAAATGTATTTAATTTCATGCTCAGATTAAAGAAGAGGACCTCTGTTGAGTGGAACACATCAACCCAGCATCACCTTGCTATCTAGTTGAAATATGTTGCCTACCCCACGCATGAATGCCAGCCACAGATGAGAGCTCTGTGTTACTGCAGTACCTCCCTCCACTGTTAATTGTCTTCATAGGTAGTTTCCATTCCCAGTTCTATGACACCCTGTGGTGTTTCTAATTTTTTCATACAAAATAGAGAATTCTTAGAACATTAGTTCCAACCCAATTCAGCTTTAAAAACAAATGTTTGGCATAAGAAGGTGAAGTTTGTGGATTTTTTTTTCAATTTAGGGCATTGTAATTCCAAAAATGTCAAGAATTATAAAGTTGCTCATTAAGACAAATAGGAGAAATGATTTGTTCTTAACTGGAATTAGAGAACAGAAAATGCAAATAGTAAAGTGTTGACTAACTTCTGGATGGGGAATGATTTGCTGCTATGAGTAGGGCGGAGATTCTGCTCTTGAAAATGCGAGGACTCTTACCCTTGATGGCCAGGACAGGCCTTGTAGAATTTTCTTCTGTAGTGATACTGTGAGATGGCTTTGTTGGGCTCTGGAGCTGCTGTAATGTCACCTTGATGGACCACCGGTGGGATGTAGGATGTGGTTTCTAAAGCTGTGGCAGAGGCCCAAGCAAAAGACCCATGATGAGCTGTGACAGAGCAGCAGAAGAGGGGATATGAGTGTCTCCTATGGATTTGGTTCGAGCTGCACTCTTGTGCTTTCTAGAAACCCAAGAATGCAGGCTGATTATAGACTGTCTGGGCAGGAGACTTCCAGGGAAGTTGCCAACTGAAGGAGGCCACAGGTGGCTTCTGAGAGCTCCCCACTCAGGATCGGCTACATAATCTGTGGGGCTCAGGGCAAAAGGAAAAGAGGAGGTCCTTGTTGAAAAGTTATTAAGAATTTCAAGGGCAGAGCACTAATCCAAACACAGGTCCAAGTGAGGGGCCAGGTCTGACTGCATCTGTCACTTGCCCATAAAGCTGACCTGGTCCCCAGTGTTAGCTTCTGTCTCACTTTTGTGCCAAATCTGTATAAGGTAGGAGACAGTCCTCTGCCTTAACCTTCATTCTATCAGAGTAAAATTAAGTGAAAAATGAATAAGATGCATTATTCCAGCTCTTTATCTTTCAGCAGGAAGAAATTCCTGTAGAATTTCATGGGCTCGTGGGCTACATTTCACTTCAAAGTGAAATTAATATTAATACAAAATGCTGATTAATATTTTCAAGTCATCTTTTACAAATTCACCAAGTCTATTCTCTTTCACTTGCTAAACCTAATTATCCAATTCTGCCTCCATACGTGGCATTGTGTTTACATTTCTCCCATGTGATTTAGGTTTTGTAGGTCTTAAGTTTCAAAACAGAAAACTATGAAGCTCAGTTATCACTTCTGACAACTATAGTTTGAACTTAGGGTTTAACTTTCTTAATTTAAGACATTTTTTCCCTTCGTTCCACTGCTCAGTGCAGTGGATGACAGCTGTGATTGGACCGGGATCTTTCTCTCAAGGGCTCCTATTTAACAAGGTATAAAAGCACATAACTACAGTAGTGTTCAGCCGTGTGGTAAGGGTGTCTGACATGTTAAAGCTGTGCAGAGGAGGGGGCGGGGGGGGCTTCATTCAGCTGCAGGTGAATGAAGAGAAGGCTTTCCAGAAAACTCTGGGGTGGAAACTCCCACGTACTGTCCCCTTTGTCCCACTTGGGAATCTGCAGTGCACATCTGCCATTCCCCAAGTGGATAACCCCTTCTCGTTTGTCATTAGTAACATCTCAAGGAACCCAAATCCTGAAACCACTTTGAAAACTGTGGTAGAGGTCACCAGGAGGTCAATGGTGACTTTTATAAAGCAGGTGTGTATTTTAGAAGCAGGTCCGGGGCTTTGTGGAGAATGGATGATCGCACCTGGGCAACATGATTGTAGGGATCCCAGCCTGCGGACGTCTCACACCTGTTCAGGTGGAGAGACCATGAGACCGAAACCAACCATGGGCAGAGGAAGGGCAGCAAGAGGATGGGAGGGCGGCGAGTTAGACACTGTGGATGCGAACAGTGGAGGGAAGAAAAAAATCAAGAGCTGGTTAGGACCCACTATTTTCTTGAAGGTAGTACAACAAGCATTCATTATTAGTTGTTTTTTTTTTTTTAAAGATTATATTTACTGGGCGCCTGGGTAGTTCAGTGGGTTAAAGCCTCTGCCTTCGGCTCAGGTCATGATCTCAGGGTCCTGGGATCGAGCCCCGCATCGGAGCCCCGCATCAGGCTCCCTGCTCAGCAGGGAGCCTGCTTCCTCCTCTCTCTCTGCCTGTCTCTCTGCCTACTTGTAATCTCTCTCTGTCAAATAAATAAATAAAATCTTTAAAAAAGATTATATTTACGTATTTGTCAGAGAGGGAGAGAGAGAGGGCATCAGGCGGAGGGAGAAGCAGGCTCCCCGCTGAGCAGGGAACCCAATGCAGGACTTGATCCCAGCACCCTGGGATCATGACCTGAGCCGAAAGCAGATGCTTAACGGAGCCACCCAGGTGTCCCAGGCATTTGATTTTAGTAAAACCCCATACAGCATCAAGTAACCAGTAGTAATTGTGCTTGTGTTTTTATGTTTCTGGTAAACGGGTTCTCAGTCAATGTTCATTTGTTTGCTTTGCTCTCTTTCTCACTTGACCGTGAGTACTTTGGTCACCAGGATATTCTTCCTTTTGCTCTTGTCACTATGTTTGTTTCATAGGGTGTAAACAGTGGGTGCTAAATACATACCATTTTCAGACTGATTAGGATTTCAAGAGAACATCAAAGCTGTTTAAAAGGCTGTGTGGAATTTCTCTGTTGATTTAAACACTTAGACTGGAAGGAGACAGAGCAATTTACAACCACTGCCAAGCACATCTGAGTTAGCACCCGATTTCTGATTTCTCTGCGTTTAGCAACTTCACAGCATACCCCTCATGAAGGGGCTTCACCACTTGCTAGCACCCTGTCCTAAAACATCAAAATGGGTCTTTTCAGTTTGTTTGGAGTACCCTAAAGGCAGAAATGCGGGTGTGAGATATGACTGACATGGCAGACTACATGACTTTCTGAAATACCGAAACACCACGAAACTCGTATAGCTGCAGTTTGCGGCCCAACTGTGACTCCCATCCTCTGAGAAGGACCATGTCTGAGTCCGTTTTTGTTCAGAGATAGGGGTTCATTAGTCCCCTGACAGATTGCCTGTGTGGCTCTATTATTCCCAGCACGCAACTTCTGAGGCCATCAATTCTACGAGAGGAATGTGGGATGGAGGGTCCTCGTGGCCGCAGTTTGGTGAGCCAGTCGGTGACCGTGAAATGCCCAGATTTTAATAGACAAAAGAAAGATTCTCAGGGTTGCACTAACTGGGGAAAGGAAAGTAGAGTTGTGTTGGGGGGGAAACAGTCACAAGGAGCAAGATTTACATCAGTTCGTCCTAGGAACTGGCCCTGGTGCCTCTCTAGAAGAAAGAAGAAACATTCTGAACCAGCTCCGTCAGAGTCCTAAAAAGAGAGGCTGTAACTTGAAAAATAGCCACTAGAGGGCTCATTTCATCTAGACAGAACTCTGTTGAAACAAAGCCAAGAACTTTCCAAAGGGCTCTTTTGAGCACGTCTCAAGCTGGGGGCAGGCCGGGAGTGCCATGAGATAGAGTTGTATCTTTGGATCACGTTGGAAGGAGGTGTGTGCCTAAGTGTGAGCTCCCCACAGCTTAAGAGGGCTGTATTTTGCTGATTGCTGTGGCCTCAGTACGTAGGGCACATATTTGGAGGAGAAATGAAAGACTATTCATTCCAATGAACTCTTCTGGGCAGAGGATCCAGATTGGGATGAATGCCCCACTGAGTTCCAAAGGGCCCACCCACCTAAAACAGGGCAGGACCCAGAGTAAATATGGGAGTGTCTGGGGCTCAGGTCAGTGACATTGGGGTGCAGAGATAACAGGGCACTGGGTTAGTGTCAGGCCGTCTCAGCATCACAGGCCGAGACAGAGAGCTGAGGGATAAAAACAAGAATGAAGAAGGCGATTTAAAAAAAGAACATTTGACAGACAGCATATAACTGCAATTCCTTTCACAGAAAGCAAAATATTCCCAGAAAGCAGAAAATTCCCAGCGATAGGGGGAGTCAGAACTCAAATAGGAGCTCCGATTTTAGGCATTCTCTGTTGGTAATCCTTCAATTTTTATAACATTTTCCAGATCTGCCACCGCATGAACTACATAACTGACAAATCTTCAATTCACATTATATTTAAGTGGTTTCCCCCATCACTTCTCACAGTTAAAAATACATTACATAAATTACTATCCTGCCTAGCGAAATACGCCACGATTCTGTTGTCTGCCTCTATTTCTAAAACATTTTGGCACTTTCTGGGGAAGGCGTCTCCTCAGTTATGCCAGGGGACTTTTTTTTTTTTCCAATTTTGCTTTGTTATTAAGTAACAGTATCACGGAGATCCACGGAGAAACAAACAGTGGTGGCCAGGGCAGGGTGCTGGGGCGGAGCTCAGGGCGACAAGCAGAGGCAGGAAGAGGAGCGAGAAGAGAACAAAGGTTGTCCTCCCCTTCACTGGCCAGTCCCTTGGCGGTCTTGGTGCTTGGGGACCTGGGGAACCAGAATGTGGGCATGAATCCTGGAGGAGCTGCGCTCTCGTGTGGGACGCAACCAGCTCTGCGAAGGACTGCCGGCCAGGGAGAGCGAGCGGCGTTAGTCCTTCCCTCCACAGCCTGCACCGCGCCCTCCGCAGCCGCGCGGAGCCTCTCGTGCCGGGAGACCCCAGGGCTGAGCCATTCCTTCTCCCCAGCAGGTGTCACTGTGGAATTATTAAAACAGGAAAAAGGAGAGGAACTGTGTTTTAATGAGCAGAGCCCCAAGTAAAAGACCTTGAACCGACAGATGCTAACTACACTTACCGCGGTGAGCATTTTGTAATGTATATAATCGTCGAATCACTATGCGGCACACCCAAAATTGACATTATGTTTTATGTCCACTATACTTCCGTTAAGAAAAAAGAATACTTAAAAAAAAAAAAAAAGAGTTTGAACCAAAATCACACACAGGCCACCGAGCAATGACAGAGGGATTAAAAACACTCCCTCCATTGCAGCGCGGTGACTATGCCCTGAGCTTTGTAGTTCACGTGGACTTTCAGGTTTTAAGAAGGGGAACAGTTTTCCATGTGGATATTAAAAAGATAGATATCTACATTTCACAGTGCCAATGACATTAATTTTTGTCCTGTTTGCTGGTTTTCTGGATAGGTAATTTTTTTGGGGGGAGGGGTAACTTTGCATCATGGAAAGAACTCAGGAACCCAAAAATCGGGGTCCAGACTCTTGCTTCTCCATCCTCACAGGTATGTTACCTCAAGCAATTTACATAATTTAGAGCTTTGAGGTTCAGTTCCATGACAGGGTAATTGTGAAGGTTAAATAAAATAATATTCATGAAAACATCTAGTATGGTTAGTTAAATCTGAATCCAGATGCATCACTGAAATGCTGTTTAGATTTCATTATTATCTTAATATTTTAATTTCATTTTGAATAGATTCTGTTCATACATCATTACCCATGTATGAGTTATAACTTCCAGGAAGATAACCCATTTATGTCATTTGGGTCCCAATGCCTCCCGACTGTGTCAGCTCCAATGTCCTGCTAGGACATGAATGCAGAATCATTATCTGCATGGTCCAAAGTCACTTTCTGCTTCTTAAATTCTGTTTGTTGGTACTGTCCTTTTCCCTGAGTTTCGAATTGTTGGGTTCGCCTCAACCTCTCCTTTGTTGCCATCTTCCAGATCCTGATAGATTTCTGAAGCCTCAAAGCCATTTTTGAATGCTGCCCCATCTTCTTCGCCAGCTGCTTTCACAATGCTTGTGGGCAGGATTACCAGCCCTGTTTCCCTCACTGGCTCCCGAACTTCCCCCCAAACACCATTTCCAGGGCCCCATCCTCAATCCATGCCATCAGAATTACAGAGGGTGGGGCCCAAGATGACATGGCTTGAACGTACTGGAGTGTGTTGGGAATCACTATCATACACATCTCAGACCTCAAGTCAGCTCTACTTCTAAATACAAAGCACACTTCACTGATAGAATATTCTTCTTAAAGCCGTATTTGTATTTTGTTCCTTCTCTGGTGCACATCTTCGTGATTTCCCAATTCATAGAAAATGGACTTAGTTTCATAGTTAGGTGATGTCCTTACATAGCAAAGTGCTTGGTACCTAGTACACACTTAATCGTAATCAACTCTTCTCGCTGGTTGCCGGGAGTGCGGCCTGGCCCCCTTCTTCAGGGACTGTCCTGATGTATAGAAAGGCCACTGGCACTGCCAGTGCCAGCTGTTGGTCACAGCTGCTGGCACAAGAGTGTAGGCCTCTGATCCAATGTGTGCAGACAGATCCTATTTCCAAGGACTCTGAAATCTGAAATGGAGAGACATTGAGTTCAGATGTATGGAAACTGAGTTCCAGCAAGGGTAAGAAGTCTCGATGCTGAGGTTGCCAGGCCGACTCGTTCTGCCCATCCTGAGCCTTGACTATGCATGTCTACCCCATCGTAAGAAATCCTGACATCCCCCAATAAATAGTCTGCTTTTCCTTTTTATTCAAGTCACTCAGAATCAGTCTCTCTTGTTAGCAAATGACAGAGCGTAATCTGATACACTGTCGGAGATTCAGCCTGTTCCTGATATAGTTCCAACCTACCTAATTCACGTTTCTTCTCACAATTCCCCGAGAAATTTCTCCTCTAAAACCAGGCGACTCTCCTAATAAATTTCACTCCTTTCTACATGGAATCTCCTCTTCTCTCTGTCACTCAAGTCTTGCAAACCCCTGATGTCCCAGGCCCTTCCCGAAACTCCTCTGGTCTTCAGGGACATCCGGTTCCTCTACTCTCTTAGGCCACGGCTGGTATAAACCATTCACTGAACATTTATCACATATGGGTTTGGATTGCCATTTATCTTTTTGCTTACACGTAATGTGTCTTCCCAATTAGCTGCAAGCCACTTGGAAGCAGAACACAAGTCTTGAATTTGTTTTTTAATGTTTTTCTCTTAAATGCTTATGCTTAAATGTTTCTCTACTACTCTTATTCCTAAGTGCTTATTGTTTAAATGTTTCTCCCCTACTATACCATGTCTTATAAATATTTATTGAATGAATGGAGGAAATACATACCTGCTTATATTTATAATTAAAGGGAACAGGGGATTATGGTATTTGTTTTTCCAGAAATGCTTCCAATTATCCATTCCCTCATCAGTTCATTTGTAGCAGGGAAATGCAACGTTCCCTTTGTAGAACATCCGCTTTGTAATTGCTCCTGTCAGGGTGATTAATGGATAGTGGTTTGTGACCAGGAACCTCTATGGTGACCTGGTGGTCAGCAGAGGCCACCTTGTCTCAGATATTTCTATCCCTGCATGAGGTTTTTTTAAAAACAAAATTATGGCTTTGGAAAATAACTAAGGTTGCATTATGGGTACATTTGCATACAGATTCCAGGAGCCTGTCGATATCTAATTGCATCCAGGCAGGAGGCCTGATTTGCTTACCAGGCCCTCCTGACTGGGAGATGGGACAGTCACTCAGTACTGGAGCCAGGCCAGTGCCTTGGGCCAAATGTCTTTTCTTCCTCCCAGCTGTCTTCTGCGTGGGCCTGCCTTGCCTTCTGCTGACTGACATCTCAGGCTGAGGATCTCTGCACTGGTCTTGCAGGGCAAAGGTTGGCCATGGCAGGCGGCATGGGAGAAGGGGGGCTGTGCAGAGGCTGATGGGGTGGGGGGTTCCCCAGTCCCCTGGCATTTACTTAAGGTCCAGTCACTAGAAGGCTTTCCAATCTAACAGGTATATCCTTCATGCTGCTGCTGTGACTGTCCTTGTTTCTCTTCTTCTTCGGAGACCCCTCCGGTTTTTCTTGACTACAGCTGGTCTGGTCACTTGATGGAACGCAACTCCTCTTCCCTGAGGAGGAAAGCAGCAATCGGTGGACCAGGGTGGGAAGGTTGCCTATGTTCTGGGAGCAGAAAAACTGTGGCTCTGAAAGGTGACATTCCAAGACTGGGCTCGCTAGAAAAGCCAGAGGGTTCTTCCTCTTCTCCCCTTGCAAGTCCATATTCCAGTCCCTGAGCGACTGACATGTGAATACTAGTGTTCAATACAGTGTTAGTGCATGAGTGATGAAGGTACGGAAGCGAGTGATGGCTGTTCAGGGTCATACGTATTCAGTGGATTTTCTCACTTAACCTTCACAACAACCACACAAGACAGGTAGTCTTGTTAATCCCATTTCTCAGTGTCACAAACTGAGACACAGAGAAGTTAAGTAACTTGCCCAAAGTTGCCTAGCTCCTCTTTTTATAAATATTCTTAAAGGAAGCATAATAATTCTTAAAAGAATGCTCCTATAAGCATGCTTACTAATAAACTCTTTATATAAATCTGGTACTGATATTTTAGGAACCCGTTCAGTAGCATATTAGGTAAGAGCCTTCTATTTGATCATTTAACAATTTTTTATCAAAGACCTATTAACATGTAGTCCTGTTCTACAAGCTGAAAGAAATACCCCCCAAAAGTAAGTGCTTATGTTATAGTTTGGGAGACGTGAACTTTTTCCTCCTTGTGTGTCTTGTGATTTATGTCTCTAAAGATTTTTTTTTTATTTATTCATTTGACACAGAGAGAGAGATTACAAGTAGGCAGAGAGGCAGGCAGAGAGAGAGGAGAGAGGAGGAAGCAGGCTCCCTGCCGAGCAGAGAGCCCGATGTGGGCCTCGATCCCAGGACCCTGAGATCATGACCTGAGCCGAAGGCAGAGGCTTTAACCCACTGAGCCACCCAGGCGCCCTGATTTATGTCTCTAAATGGAGGTAGATGGAGGCTGTGGTAGGTGCTGGATGGGCAGCCAGGCATCATGGTAAAGAGAACTGTCCCAATTTGCCACAAATGGTTCCACTGCTCACTAGCAATGTGACCTTGAACCTTCATTTAACTTCCTTGTATTTCAATGATCTCATCTGGCAACTGGGAATAATTGTTAATTCCTACTTCCTTGGGGTTGCTTTAAGGATTAGAAAAAGCAGCACAAGATGACCAGACACATCTTAAGCAATCAATAAATTGCAGTCAGTATCGTCCTTATCTTTCTGCATTTCTATGAGGATCTACAACTGGCTGCTCATTTTAAAGAAGGCACTTCCTCCTGGGAGCTTCTTCTAACACACCCTCCTTCCCGGCACCCTTCCCACAGGATCATTGGCTGTCCCTGCAAAAGGTTTCTCTAAAACTGGGTATGTTCTCCTGAGACTGCATGTATTCCTATTATACATGCTTATTCAGGACCTACTATGTGCCAAGCACGCTAGTGTGGCAGAAAAACAGGGCAGACAGTTTCCTTCCCTGCTGAAACTTACCGTCAATCCCGCATAGTGTTTAGTTTTCAATCAACTATTCTCATCCACCAATACATATCAAAAATTCAAGAATTGTCAGATGTTGAAGGCGACTTCACCTTCTCAGGAGCAGGGATTAATTCTGGGTGGTGGTGGGGGGGTGGAGAACGAGGGGAAGCTTCCCAGGGGCTAATGGTGAAGCCAGGAAAAAACAGAACAGAGCGGGCAGAAATTTTCTAGGCAGAGGAAATAGAAGGTGCGGTGGGAGTAGGGCAGGGTGAAGGCACACGGCAGGCAGGCGGAGCCTGATGGTGGCTGCTTTGTGCGCATGCGTGCAGGCACCTTTGGCCTTGGGCGGGTAGGTTGTCGGAGCACTCTGCGCTGTTATTTTCTTTGAGCGCTTTAATGGTAAGGAGTCGCCTGGATCCTGGTATGATTTATGTCCATTTTAGAGCAGCAGGAAATGGGAGACAAAAGAAATTTCTCTGCTTACCGAGTTAGTAGATGACCAAACTGGGATTTGCACCCAGGCTGTGGTTCCAGCCCTCAGGGTGGGGATAGATCAGCTTCACACTCCAACCTGAGACAGAGAGAGGGCCTGGGAAGTCCCTCTGCCTAAGTCTGTGATCAGAGAAGGAGACTTTCTTACAGCTGGGATGCAGGAACAAGCCCTCTCTCTTGGCTTGAGGGAAATGGCAATTTGGGGAACACTGAAATATAACCAATGGTTTTTTATCATCCTCTAACTACCTGAAGTGGTCTTTTTGGTTTAGAAACAGAAAAGGCATTCTTAATAAGGAGGCTTACTATTACATCTGATCATATTTCCTTTGTTTATCCATGACCCATGCCCGCCCACCGCCCACTGCCCACCGCCAACCAAAATAAAGCAGGGAGAGAATAGTTTTTGCAGGTATTCTTTTTTTTTTTTTAGTAGAATTTTTTAAAGTTAAGTGTAAAAAACAAAATCTCTGTATTACCCCATCTATTTGGAAAATTCTCCTTGTCCTTCGTATTTACAACCTTTTGTAAATCAGTGATTGCACTATGGTTGTAGTTCTCATTCTTAAGAAATTCAAACCAGAACCTGTAGGCAATCTGGTGAGAATGCTTTGGTTTGTTTCATTTCCTGACATGTCAATGAGGGTTTATTGTAAGGGTGTAACAAAAAAGTTGAATACAAAATAAAATGTGAATTACAAAATGTTAATTCCACTTTCAGAGTCAGATACTCTTATATTGTCATCAAAGACAGTTGCTTTTCCCTAACTGCTCCAGAAGTATATGAAGATGTATTCAAGGAATGAGAATTTTAGAAAGAAAAGTAGACATCTCATTTGCTTGTTTTCTATCTTTTCATGTCACAGACATGAGTAAAGAGGGGAATATATACCTTATGGAGTTGAAAAGTGTTTCACTGAGAAAAGCCTTTAGCTAGAGAAGACAAAATGGACTCCCAATACTGTTAGATTTTTAAAGAGGAATTGTGGATGCTTTGCTTAATTTGGTGATTAGAAAGCTAACTTTCTTTTGTAGGAATTGATGTATAGTATTTGAGAGCAACACAAGTGACATCGAGTAGCAACTAACGGGAAATATGTCTATCTGTGTGTGTGAAGAGAATGGTGATAAGTGTAAGAAAATTTGCCACAGGATGGACTAAAAAAACAGTGTATATTTTTAGATAGCATTATATTTAATTTAGAATGATCAATAATTTTCTCTGTAAATTAGCATATTTTTTGGAAAAAAACCTTTTTTATTAAAGATCATTTCAAACACACAAGTATACAGAATAATACAGCAAACCCCCATGTGTCCATTCCCTGGATTCCATACATAATCAACATTCCTCCAATCTCCTTTCTTCTGTTACCAGTCCCACTTTTTTGGGGGGAAATATTTAAAAATAATCCCCAATACTACATTACTTCACCAATGAATACTATCTATCTATTGGCTAATGCACCCCTTTTTAAAAATTAACCTCAAAACTATTATCAGCAAAATGAACACTAATTTCTTAATATCATCTGACAGCCAGGCTATGTCCACTTATTTACACTTGGCTCAAAAAATGTACAGTTTGTTTGAATCGGGATCCAAATGAGATGCACACACTACATGCATTTTATTGGTGTAACTCACAAGTATCTTTTGCAGTAGCTTCACCTCTCCTCCTGCCTTCCCAGGACCTCCCTTTCCTTCTCTTTTCCTTCCCATTAATTTATTGAAGAAAATGGGTTATTTGTCCTAAAGTTTCATGCATTCTGGATTTGGCTGATTGAATCCCCTAGTGCCATTTGACATGGAAACTGATGTTAGATCTGAGACTTGATTAGATTCTGATCCTTAGCAGGAAAACCTCAGAGGAGGTTTTTGTTTTCATTGTAATAAGCCTCTCCCAGGAAAGACCACCTGGTGGCAGTGTTAGGCGTCCCATTTCCTTCTCCGGTGAGTCTTCACGTTTTCACTGACCTTGCCCCTCCTCTACCTTGAGTTCTTTGCATTTTCCTGATGCCAGCCAGCCACAGCAGCACCTGCACATGAAAATGAATAGCTTCCAGCCAGCTGGCTGCTCATCTTGTCCTCAGCCCCTGTCCCTGGGGTCTGCTCCAAGCCTGCAGTTAGGATGGCCGGCAAGATCTGACCAGTCTGGTTTGCCTGCCGTGTCATAGAAATCACCGTCTCTCCTCCAAAGTTAGCTCAAAAGTCTAAGAAAGTTTTTTGGTTGGAGGCTGAAGTTTGAGTTAAAATAAGCAGTGAAACATTCATGATGTTTCAGCTAATTTGATAGAAAATCATGGCAGCCCAGGATATTTATTTCAGCCATGACTACCCCCTCTCCCCATCCAGCTCCCCTTTCTGCTTTCCTCACAAATGAAGACAATAGCTTTGTTGGTTTCACCTTCAGTTACTAAGACAGTTTCAGAGAAACAAGAAGTGCCCCTTTTTTCATCCTAAGAGCAGGTAACTCCTGGATCAATCAGCTGTATCTTTCCAGAGTTCCTTCATCAGAGTCCTAGGAAAGAGAGAGGCACAGGACAGGAAATAATAATGTTGAATTGGATGTGAGTTCAGCATGAAGACTTTGGCACCAAATTGCTGAATCATATTTAACCTCAGTTTATTCATCCGGAGAAAGTGAACAACTAGCCCTAAGTGATGCTATGAAGATTAAATGAGTTAATTGGTGTACCTGTCAAATAATTCTAGTCAATTCATGTTAACATACAAGCAAGCAAACTCAACTTCGTTACACTGGTCTTCAGAGCTGCAGCTTGGTGTAGTTCAGGCCATTTTTAAATTTGAGTTTTCATACCGAATAAGACGCCTGACATTGGAATGAGAGTAGGGCAGTGTTTGAACTATTGCAAAATTAATAAATGAGGAGAAAGTAATTCACTAATATGTGACTAGTGCACACTCAAGCTCTAAAGCAGCTATCTGCAATTTATTTGTTAGTTACAATTGAGTAAGAGCTATTTTACCTGGAGTATTTCCTTCCTTGTATTTTAAAATTAAACCTTCATCCAAGGTAAGTAACTTTAATTTGAAAGAATTTCAGACTCGATTCCTGTGATTCTAATTTCTTTCTGCATCTTTTTGGCTCTATAGTCATTGCACATTATAGCATTCTTGTTGATGAGGTCACCTCACTAAAGTGATTATTTTCTTAACAATTTTGAGTATATTATTTAGAGCATTTAAACTGCTTTTAGTGAAATTACTGACAAGCATATTTAAACCCAGACCCAGGTCACTGTGAAGAAGAGAAAGAAGAAGAAGAAAAACACTCTATTCGACATCCAAAAACCATAATTATGGTCATAAATAATCATGTGCTCCTCTAATAAATTATTGGATCTTAAGCCAATATAACTTGTACAAAATCAGTTCAAACATTTCCTAAAGTAAAAAAAAAAAATCAATCATATGGTTCTTTCTGTCACATTTTGAGTTTGAACTAATTTATTTGCTGATATACCAATGATGAGAAGAAAACAGGAATATTTAAGGAATTAATGATATAGTGCCATGAGAACTCTGCCAACCACTTTAAAAAAGAAGCCAAAATATTAATGGTATAAAATATGTTTATATACATTCAGAATTTTAATGAGATGCCTTTGATATGTTATATGTTAAATGCCAAATTTATCTGTACTTAAGCAGATCATACAGGTATTAAAGAGAATATGGGTAATATGTGCAGGTGCAGATTTAAAAGTTCATATTTAGAGAATTTTAGTAAAAATGCCTTCCTCAGCTGAACAGGTAAATTCCTTACAGATATTCAATTTGTGTCCAATGAAAAACAAAAGTTAAAAAATTGATGGTTAACTGAGAAAAGCTGTGGTGTTTTTTCCATAGATTTCTCCCCCCATTTAGACTGTTGCTGGATGATTCTCATTTCTACACTGTAATTTCCAGCTTATCCTAAATATAGACGCTGGATTTGTGCCATCCTAATTAAACTGTGAAGTTCTTTTGTAGTGAGTGCTGATGCCTCTGAAATCAATTTCAAGGTTTACACAAGCAGTGTATGTCACCTTCCTTGTTTTCTTTCACTTTATGAATTTATCTAGAAATGATAAATTGCAAATAATATTTTAGTGGCAAATTTGTCCTTTTTTTTTTTTTTGCCCAGTCTGGTTTTTGTTTTTGTTTTTTAAATATATCATTATAAGCTTCCTTCTGTGCTATAGGGATTTAGTCCTTTCAAAAGTTTCCCACCCGAAAGCACCTACCCTCTTTCTCTACCAAGTTTGAGTCTTTATATTATAAATGAAGAAAGTGAGATGAAATGGTTTTGCCTAAGGCTACCTGGAAAAACAAGTATGGTATCCTTCTGTTGTTACACAAAATTCATGTCTTTTCTTGACACACAGATGTTAAAGATAATGGGATTTTCACTAAGGGAATAGCAGGTGAGAATCAAACACAAACATTTCAGCACAAACCCACCGGCAGGAGAAGGCTGAAGGCTGGGGTGCAGAGTCTGGGGTGGGCTCAGGGGTGCCTGTGTCTGCAGAACCTCCCCAGGAGCTAGCCTCCAGCCCTCTGAAGTGAACCGGGAGCTTTATAGTTCTGGCTACATCCTGTTCAGGGCGAGCATGCGGACCCCTCCCACAGGGCCATCTGTTTACCGTGGAGAGCACTGGGCTGTAGGCCCTGGGTTGGGGTTATTGAGAATAGGTTTCCTCTGACAATACCAGGGAGCAGGGCAGTAACAATTCCACAGGAAGATTTTTTTTTTTTTAAACAAAACCTTCTGTCTGTGGACGGTGCAGTTGGAGAGTAATTTCAAATGGACTCTGATTTGTCCCTTGACGTCAACTTCCAGAATATAATTTTACTAGAACTCCTCCTAATGATTATGCAGTATTGGTAGTGGGGGGTGTCCTCTTAAATTGTCTTTGAAAGGCAGAAAGAAACACATAAAATAGTGTGTTTGTCCTAGGGCTTATGGGGTCAAGAAACAAAAAGCAAGTACATTTTAAGTTAGAAGAATTGCCCTCAGAGTTTTTCCCCAGCCCTGGCTACATATTAGAATATCCCCTCAGGGCTTTTGAAATAGACAATACCTAGGTCTCACCCCTAGACCAACTATATCAGTTTCTTTGGTCTGGGATCAATGCACAAGTAAGTTTACAGAATCACCCCCAGGTGATTCCAACATGTTCCCAGAGCAGGGGTTCTCCCTGTTGTCAACAGCCCAGGGCGCTCTATGGATCTCCAGGAATGATGCAAAAGTCTAAAAATTGGGTTTAATATGCTTTATTTAAAACAAAGTTGTTTGTTTTATAGATAGCTGTCTCGGAGGGGAGAGTAAGAAGGAATGATGCAATGGGAGGTTCAATAAATAAGTTGCACAACTGAAGAGAGGTCCTTCTATGTTCTAAAAATGCAGAAGCATTGATCTAGAGGGCTGATTTTTCTTTGTGCTGGTCTAAGTTATGAAGAGACAACATTAAACAAAGTGGGGATTTAAAAATAAATAAAAGTCATGACAAATTTGATAGCAGAATTTCTTTTTTCCACTGAGCTGGTGCTATGACAAAAATGTTACATTTTATTTGCTAGATTATATGCCATTATGATATTGCTAAATTAATATTGTGACTATCACCTAAGAAACGGTCTATTCTTGAGTTAAGCGTCTAGCATACTGTTACACTTGAAAAAGGAAGAAACTTTTTCCAGTTCTAACTGCCCATTTAAGACAGTGGTTCTTAAACTCACATGCAAGAGAATCATCTATAAGGCTTGCTAAAACAGATCGCTGGGACCCATCCCCAATATTTCTGACTTACTCTTTCCGCAGTGGGACCCAATAAGTTGCATTTCTAACAATTTCACAAATGACACTGGTCTGAGGCCCACACTTTGAGAACCACTGGCATAAAGCATTAGAAAGCATTTCTTGAGTTTATTTTACATAGTATGTGTGTCTTGGCCCAGTTCCTGGAGAAACAGAGCCTGAGACAAAAACTTACAAGCTAATACTTCATTGGGGTATGCCGTACCTGGGAAGCCGGTATGAGGAGAAGAAGGAGACACGAAGGAGGGGCGGAGAGCAGACAGATGGGAGGATGTGTGCTATTTACTGATGAACTGGCCCTCACTTTGTAACAAGCTCAGCTTATTGCCTGGGGAGGTAAAGGCCAAGAAATTTATCTACCAGCTCTCTTTAATCTCTCATCTTCAATTTATTACTGCTGCCCCACGGGATGTTCCCCTCACGTGTGTTCAAATCAGCTTCCTGTCCAGGTAGCCGCTGGAGAAGCCAGCCTCCATGGATATCAGGCTGCCCCAGGGCAGGCGTGGCAGATGGCTCCATGCACGGGCTCCTAGGGCTCTAGGCTTGCAGCAGGAGAGACCAGTCCAAGATTCAGCTACTGTTAGGGTGACTGCAATCAGAGAGGAAGGCAGGGGCACTGACCTGGAGTAGCATATAAACCGATACTAGCAAATGATCAGCGCTTCTCAAATTATTTGCTGTGAAACACACTTGTTAAAAATTGGCCGTGGTTCACGGATGCCTGTCCTACCGTGTCCTACTGGGTTAGGCTAGTATGCGCAGTGCCACATGTGACTCAGTGCATGAGCTCAGCATCTGCCAGAGGCGTGTAGGCCCTGCTCAAGTTGGCGGGGGTTGGGAGGGGGTGGGAGACAACTAGCAATCCAGGCTGTCTACAGACCCATCTTTGAGTAGCACAAGCAGAGATCTTAAGCAGCACAATCTTAACCAGATTCCACAGTTATGGCTTTGTCTTTTTCTTTATTATGAACATCATTTGCCTTAAGAAGCAGAAGTCTCGGTTGGAGCTCTGCATAACTTGCACAGTATATGACGTAGAGTTATGAAATAAATGATTTTTAAAGTTGCAAATTTAAGACAAGTGAGTCATGTATGTCCCAACAGAATGGATTATTGCTTATTGTGTTCTTTGCACATAAAATATTAAAAGTCTCTCCCCTTGCTAATGCTAATGGAAGCTTAATGAGAGGTCAGCAAAAAGAACACATATGGTTTCGGCACCCATTTCTTACATGTGTGTGGGGGTGGCTGTTTCCCCACCAACAAGCAATTCTCTGGACATCAGCTGGGTGTCCTACAGCTCACCTCAATTCTAACACTGTCTGGAGATAGCATCGGATTCCACAGGCTGAGGAAGGGTTCAGTCCCACAAGACGGTCCCCCAGTTCAGATGCCAACGTCAAGTCCATGTTGTTACTCCTGCACTCTTACCAACTGGTTATAAAGTGGACCCTCTTCTTAGGTTTGATTAATTTGCTAGAGCAGCTCACAGAACTCAGCAAACAGGCTTACTCATCACGTTACTGGTTTATTCCAAAGAATATTAAAGGATGCAAGTCAACAGCTGGATGAAGAGATGCATAGGGTGAGGTCCTGAAAAAAAAGAGCTTTTGTCCTCATGGAGCCCGAGGCCCAGCATGGTGACAAGTGGAGGTTTTCTGACTCTCTAACCCGGAAGCTCTCCAAGCCCCCTCTTTTGAGATTTTTATGGAGATTTCATTACATGGGCATGATTGATTAAATCATTTGCCACTTGTGATCGATTAACCTCTAATTACTCTCTATTCCCCGGAAATCAGGGGGTGGGACTGAAAGTTTCAACCTCTATTCATGGTTGGTTCCCCTGGTGACCAACCCCATCCTTCAGGTGCTTACCAAGTCACCTTATTAATACCAAGTCACCTTATTAACATAAACCCAGTTATGGTGGAAAGGGGCTGGTTATGAGTAACAAGACATCCATTTCACCATTTTTTTAAAGATTGTATTTACTTATTTGACACTGTGAGAGGGAGAGAGAGGGAGAGAGCAAGTACAAGTAGGAAGAGTGGCAGGCAGGGGAGAAGTCCGATGCGGGGCTCGAGCCCAGGATCCTGGGATTATGACCTGAGCCAAAGGCAGCTGCTTAATTGACTGAGCCATCCAGGTGCCCCTCCCATTTCACTTTTATGGTTCTGAAACAGTTTCAGGAACTGAGGACAAGAGACCAATTATTCTAACAAAAGATGCTCCTAGGACTCTTACCTCCCAGGAGAGTCTGAGAGTTCTGATTGCTGTGAGCCAGAAACCACGGACAGAGACCAAATATATATGAGATATATTTTGGTCATCTGAATGACCAAATATTTATTACTTTTTTTTTAAACAAATGCTTTGTTTATCCATTTGAGAGAGAGAGCACGAGGAGGGTAGAGAGGGAGGGCAGAGGATGAGGAACAAGCAGACTCCCCACTGAGCAGGGAGCCTCATGAGGGCCTTGATCCCAAGACCCTGGGACCATGACTTGAGCCAAAGGCAGACGCTTAATGTACTGAGCTACCCAGGCTTCCCAGGCCAAATATATATTTCTTATAATTCACAATATCACAGCATATTAGAAACTGAGTCTTTGAAGTCAGACAAACTTGGTATACAAATTCGGTTTCTGCCATTGACTGACTGTAATCCTAGGCCAGTCATTAATCACTAGGAGTCTCAGCTTTTCATATGTAAAATAGGGATAAAGAATTACCGTACAGATCACTTTTAAAAGTGATGAATAAATGAGATGTCGTATAATAAACATGAGGCATCTAGTAGTTGCTCACAAATGTTAGTTACTTTCCCCTCGCCTCTGTGATTCAAATGAGCTTCTTATTGGTTTTGGTAACGATGTAATAATTTATACTGTGATTTGGGATTAAAGAGAGGACAGAGGCCCAAAAAGTTGACATTGGCTTTTGGGCATCCTTTTTCCAAAGGACAAATAACGATTCATAAGGGGGAGGCTGAAATCAAGAGAGACTGAGCATTGTTTTGACAACCTCTTGGGACTAAGACAACATGTTTGGTATCGAGGACATGCTAGAAGAGGGAGCTCTCTCATGCTCCAGCTTTGGGTTTGGACCCTCTATTCACAACTGAGAGGAATATCTTTATGGAGATGGCATCCCAACCACTGAAACTGGAATGAATGCCAGGTATCTGAAATAAAGAAACATGAACCATCTATAAAAGCATAGACTTCTTTCTAGATGTAATTTTGCAGCTACAATACCCAGAAAACAGTAAAAATTTGATTAATTTATCTGATTGGAACCTGGAGATATAAGACAGCCTGAACATGAAACCAAAGAAAAAAACAAACTATCCAGGGGTCAGAATATTGGAATTATTAGTGGCCAGAGGATACTCTGGAATTAAAGAACAAAATAATGGAAATTTAAAAGTTGGTGTATGGTTTTATGAAGCATTAGACAATGGCTAAAGAGAGACGGAATGGATTGGGTCATAATTTACAGGAAATCATGGAGATTCAACCACAGAAAGACAAAGGTTTAGAAAAATTGGAGGGTACGAGGCATAGAATGTACACTGTGAAGTTTTAATAAATGTTGAATTTGGAATCCCATAGGAAAGGGAGGAGGAAATGGGTCAGAAGCAAAATTTAAAGGGGTGACTGAGAGTTTTTTTTTTACCAGTTCAAAAGCCATTCAATAACTACAATGTGTGTGTGTGTTTGTGCTTTAAGCATGCATTTAACATTAATGAAAATTACCGTACTTTAGGTAATAAAACAATATTATCACTTAGCTTGAGTTAGAACTAGGTGTATTTTTTTTTCAAGATTTTATTCATTTATTTGACAGAGAGACACACAGTGAGAGAGGGACCACCAGCAGGGGGAGTGCGAGAGGGAGAAGCAGGCTTTCCCGCAGAGCAGGGAGTACAATGTGGGGCTCGATCCCAGGATCCTGGGATCATGACCTGAGTTGAAGGTAGATGCTTAACAACTGAGCCACTCAGGCGCCCTTAGAACTAGGTGTATTAGTTATCTACTGTTCTATAACAAATTGCACTAAAACTTAAGGGCTTAAAATAACAAATATTTATTACTATATGGTTTCTGTGGGTCACAAATCAGGGAATAGCTTGACTGGGGGCCTCTAGCTCAAGGTCTCTTACAAGGCTGCAATCAGGGTGTCAGCTAGGGCTGCAATCATGTCAAGACTGTACAGGAGAGGATCGACTTCCAAAATCACTCATGTGGCTATTGGTGGGGCTCAGGTCTTCTCTGCCTTTTGGTCAGATAGAATACCCCCATATGGGCCTCTCCATAAGACACCTCATACATGGCAGCCCATGTTCTCATAGCAAGCAACCAAGAGAATGAGAGAGCATGCTTGAGACAGAAGCCATCATCTTTTCTGGAATGTACTTTCAGAAGTGATATCTCATCAGCTCTGTCACGTTCTATGCAATAGAAGCAAGTCACTAACTCCAGCCCACACTCAAGGGGAAGGGATTACACAAGGGCATGATTACCAGGAAGTGGAGGTCTTATAGGATGCCTAATATATATTCCCTCTGGCCCCCAATTATTCTTGACCCTCTAACCTATATAATACACCCCCACCTTCTCAAGCCCACAGAAGTCTTGCCCTGTTATAACCTCAGCTTAAAATTCAGAATGCCATTATTTGAATCAGGTCCAGATGTAGGTGATATGCCTCAGATTTACTTCTTTAAGTACAAGTCCTCAAGTTGAGCTCCTCTCTATTTTCAAATCTATGAAACCACGCATAAAACTTATCTCTCCTCCCATATAGTCAACACGCAGTAGTGAGACAGACAGAGGATAATTGCTACAGATATTCTTCTTCAAAAGTGGGGAAAATTGGGGCTATAAAGAAGTCGTTGGTCCATAGCAGTTTTGAAATCTAGTTGGGAAAAATATTGGAAGCTTCTTGATTAGGTTTCAAACCTGGAAAAAAATTCTTCACGGCTCTTGAGTCCATCCTTGAAATCATTCTTCCTTATCATGAACTGTAGCACTTGTTTGCACCTAAGTAGTTTCTCAGCTTCCTGCCTTTAGAATTTGGGGGGTCCTGAGGAGCAATGTCTTTTTATTCTGTACCATTTCTGACTCTACAGGCCAAGCCAATCACATTTTTCCCCAACATACGTCTCTCAAAATCTTTGTGGGCCCCCTTAGAATCTCTTCGTGGGTCACTCCATTAAACAAAAGCCACACCTCCACATCCCTTTCAGATAAGACCTTAAGCTTTTTAGAGGTTCTGTTGTTCAGTTGAGAGGATATATGAGCTGCCCCTTCAATCTTTTTAAAAGGCCTTTTGTGTGACCAAATAGTACTCTGGGACATCAACTCTGATCTTTCTGAGGTCTTACCAGAGGATTTTATGATACCACACTCAGCTTCCTCTAGACCATATTTTGCCAACAGTGCCCTGGATTCGAACTTTACTCATAAGCCATTTCTTAACTGTAGCATCACTTGCCATCTTGAATGTCTGAGAATTTTCAAATCCTGACTCCTTTGTGATTAACAGTCCTTCCCACAATTTATCTCTCTCCTTTTGCATTTAAGCAGCAAAAAGAAGCCATTTGGTATCTTCAACAACTTGCTTGGAAATCTCCTTAGTTCATTTGACATATGTTCTACTTTCCATGTTACTGCAGGTGATAATGTTGCAAACCTTTCCACCACTATATAACTAGGATCTCCCTTCCTCCAGTTTCTTAAAATATGTTTGTCGTATTTCCTTGTAAGTCCTCACTCATGATGTCCTCGAAATCTAGGGTGCTACCAACAGTCTGTTCAAGGAAATTTATGCTTCTCTAACATGATCGTAAAAATCCTTCCAGCTTCCACCAACTGTCTGGTTCCAAAGCTACTCCCACATTCTAAAGGTATTTTTTTTTTATGGCAGCATCCCATTTCCAGATACCAAAATATGTATTATTTAGCTATTGCTACATGACAAATTACCCCAAAACTTAGTGTCTTAAATCAATAAACATTTATTATTTCATATTTTCTGTGGGTCAGGGGTTCAGGGAGAGCTAAGCGGGATGGTTCTGGCTCAGAGAATCTCAGAAGGCTGTAGTCAAGATATTTCCTGGAGCTGCAATCATCTCAAGTCTCAGCTGGGGCTAGAGAGAGAATCCACTTCCTAGCTCACTTGTGTGCCTACCTCAGATCTGCTTCCAAACTCACTTATGGAGTTGCTGGCAGGCCTTAGCTCCTTGCCATGTGGATCTCTGCTTAGGCTGCCTGTGTGTCATCATTATATGGCAGCTACTAATTAGAGAGTAAGAAGGAAAGAGATAATGAGAGAGACAGAAAGAGACAGAGAGAGGACCAGAGGATAAGAGAAGTTAGCCAAGGTGGAAGCCACTGTATTTTTGTAATCTAATCTCAGAAAGGACATCCCACCACCTTTACTGCCTTCTGTTCACAGGAAACAAGTCCTTCAATTATCAAGGTGAGGCTTTACTCAAGAGCATACGTTCCAGGAGGCAGAAGTCATAGAAAGCTATCCTCACATGGCCTACCACTCTAAGATTGTGCTATAGTCACAAATGGCCCCAAACATCATTGAGAATGCCTCTGGCTCTTCTCATGTCTTCATTTTTTGACTCAGGCTGGCACAGCTGCCTCCAACTATCTTTTGGCAGAGGGGAAAGAGATCTCAGAAGTATCTCTCATCGCTTCCACTTACATATGGTTGGGCAGATCAGGTTATATGGTTTCAAACTGACGTCAGTTGGAGCAGGTGGGTAATTCTACTGCAGAGAGGAGCATCACAGGAAGGAGCAGTACACGTTCTAAGCAACAATTCAGTTTCTGCAGCAAGATTCAGAGATTTCAAGGGATTGAAATTCATGCAGCCTATATTTTTGACCATAGAACCATTAAGCTGGAAAGCAGCAACAACAAAACGCTCCACAAAGTTCTCATAAGTTGGAAGTAGAAACCCAAAATAATCTATGTGTCAAAGCAAAGAAATCACAATTAAAATTAGGTAATGAGTGAGAGAATTACTGTATATGTCAAACTTGTGAGATATAACTAAATCCACATTTTGACATTTATAGCAGTAAGAGTCTATGTTAGAGAAGAGTTGAAAAATACACAAACTAAACTTTGAAGCCAAAATTTGAAAAAAAATAACAAATTAAACTCAAAGTAGAAGAATGAAACAAGCAGAAAATATAAAGAGAGCTAAAATAGGATAATTCATAATTAAAGTAGTAATATATAATAATAGTTAATTGAAAAGGGTTTAGAACTTTAAAAACACCCATGAAACACATCTAGAAACAAAGTGGAAATTCACAATTCACAGGAATGCCAAAGGATGCTCCAGTAAAAATCCTATCATCATTAAAAATATCAGAGCAGAATATCATAAAAAATTTATTTCAATAAATTTGAAAGTTTTTATGAAATAGTTAAATTTGAAGGAAAGCATGAGTTACCAAAACAACTAAAGCAGAAACATAAAAGCCAGGGGCGCCTTGGTGGCTCAGTGGGATAAAGCCTCTGCTTTCGGCTCAGGTCATGATCTCAGGGTCCTGGGATCAAGCCCTGCATGGGGCTCTCTGCTCAGCAGGGAGCGTGCTTCCTCCTCTCTCTCTACCTGCCTCTCTGTCTACTTGTAATCTCTCTCTCTGTGTCAAAAAAATAAATAAAATCTTAAAAAAAAAGAAATATATAAGCCAAATAGTTCTTTCACTTCTAAAGAATTTGAAGAGTAATTATAAACCTTCACATAAATAAAACTCCAGATCCAAATGGCTTAAGAGTGCATTTTACTGTGGCACCTGGATTAGTCAGTTGGTTAAGCATCAGACTCTTGTCATCAGCTCAGGTCTTGATTTCAGGGTCGTAAGTTCAGGCCTCGTATTGGTCTCCACACTGGGTGGGTGTGGACCCTACTTAAAAAAAAAGAAAGAAAGAAAGAAAGAAAGAGTGCATTTTACCAAGCATTTGAGAAATATTTCCAGTGTGCCACAAGTTCTTACAGAGAATAGAGGAAAAAAGAGAGAACACTCCAGGACTAATTTCAAGATGCCAGTGTAACCTTGATCTCAAACTTGGCAAGGACACTATGAAAAAGGAAAATTACAGGTCGTTCTTCCTCAGAGATATAAAATTTCTAAACAGAATACTATCAAATCTAATCCTGCAAATTATAAAAGAGATAATCCATTATGACAAATTGGGTATATTACAGGAATGTGAAGTTGATTTACCATTTTAAAATCAATCAATGTAATTCATCATATTAACAGCATAAAGGAGAAAAATCATACGATCATCTGCAGAGATGCAGACATTTTAAAATAAAATTTGACATGCATTTATAATTTTAGGAAAACTCAGCAAACTGGCAATAGAATAAAACTTTCTTAACTTGAAAAGGATCTATAAAAAGCCTACAGCAAACACCATATTTAGGATGAAATGTGAAAGCTTTCTCTTTGAGATCAGAAAATGACAAGAGTTTTGCTGTCACTATTTCCATTCAGTTTTTACTTGATGTACTCAAATAGTAGATTCTGGGTAAGAAAAATAAAGAAGTCTAATAATAGGAAAGGAATCATTAAAAAAAAGCCATAATGATACGATACAAGTATGATTACATATGTAGGGATTTTAGGAGAAACTGTTGATAAATTATACTTAATAAGTTCACCAGGAAAGCTGACCAGTGTATCTGAGTCAATCCAGGCTGCTATAACAAAATAGCACAGGGTGGTATTAAACAACAGACATTTATTTCTTACAGTTCTGGAGGCTGGGATGTTCAAGATCAAAGTGCCAGCAGACTTGGTTCTTGGCAAAGGCTATCTTCCTGACTTGTATACAGCCGCCTTCTGCCTGTGTGTTCACATGGCCTTTCTTTCTTTGGCATGTGGCTCAGAGAGACAGAATGAGAGGGAGAGAGAGAGAGACATAGAAAGAGAGACAGGGAGACAGGAAGAGATAGAGAGATACAGAGAGAGAGAGACAGGGATATAGAAATAGAGACAGAGAGACAGAGAAAGAAGAGAAGCAGAGATGGAGACAGAGAGACACAGAGACAGACAGAGACAGAGGGGCAGAGACTGAGAGAGAGAGAGGGAGAAAAAAAGGAAGGAGGGAAGGAGGAAAAGGGAGAGAGAAACCTAGTCCTTTCAGTCCTCTTCTTATAAGGACACTAACCTCATCAAGAAGGTCCCACCCTGTGACTTCATCTAAGTCTAATTATCTCCCAAAGGTTTCACCTCCAAATACCAACACATTGGCGGTTAGGGCTTCAACACATGAATTTGAGGGGAACACACACATTTAGTCTAGAAAACATGCAAATAGGGGCACCTGGGTGGCTCAGTCTATTAAGCATCTGCCTTCAGCACAGGTCATGATCTCAGAGTCCTGGGATCCAGTCCCATGTCAGGCTCCCTGCTCAGTGTGGAGTCAGCTTGTCCCACTGCTCCTTCCTCCCTTCCACCCCTCCACTTGTGCTCATTCTCTTTCTCTCTCATTTTCTCTCAAATAAATAAATAAAATCCTAAAAAAGTAAAACCATCAATATATGAATATACAATGTATTTATATAATATACAAAATAGTCATAAATAAATTGTAATTTTATTTGCCAACAACAGATCATCAGAAAATTAAAATATGATGATTATACCCAAAAATACATCTAATGAAAGATGTCCAAAGTCTCTACACAAAAAAACTATAAAACCTTACAAAGAGCAATCAAAGAAGACCTAAATGAATGAAGGGCTAGATCAAGCTTGTCAATTGCAAGGCCCAATTTCATAAATATGTCACTGTTTCCAAACCGATCTAGAATGCCAAGAAATTGTGATAAAAGTCAACTTCTTTTTTCGTGGAACTTTACTGTTTTATTTTACAGTTGTTCTTCTTATATATGTATATACAAGAATGTTTTTAACAGCATTATGAATATTGAACATTATCTCAAGCAGTAAAATAACCCACAATGCCACCATCACTAAAATGGATAAACAGTTTATATTTACACAGTGGCATAATATACATCATTGAAAATGAACAAACTTGCAGCTGAAAACAACATGGATGACCATCACAAACATAATGCTGAGCAAAAGAAGATCCAGAGCAGGTGAAACTGAACTGAATATTTAAGAATATGCACGCTCATATGGCACAAGTACAAAGAAAAACAAAGACGTGATTCCCATGCAAGTTAGGGTAGTGGTCTCCTTTGATGGGGGGAAGAATGGGGCTTCTGAGAGAATGTGATGTTTTTATTTCTTTTTCAGACTGTATGACATTTTTTTGAATTTATTAAATTTGTCATTTTTGTTCATTAAACCCCAAAGCACGGAACTGACCTCAAATTTCCTTCCTTTACACTTTCCACACCCCACATTAGAGAAAATAGAAACCCGGAAAAGAGGTGGGCAGAGTTATCAAAATTAGAAGCTGGTTGCAATTCTGCTGAGGGCCCAGTCCACTTTGAAAGTGACTTGGGCTCTTGTGCCTTCCTGTGGCTGGAGTCACCTTGGCAGCAACCCCACCATGGTCATCACCAGTGCTAGATGGAAGAGCAGATACTTTCCAGCATTTCGTCCCTGATTTAGATCATAGTTGGGACATAAGAAAGTAAATATTATGTGTTCAACCACCTGGTAATACCATGTGGTTGTAAACTAAAGTCTTCAAACTCCAGATTGATAACTTCACATCCATTTTTATATTTTGAAGGCCTAATTTAAAATTTTTAATTTAGGGTCTTCATACATCTTTATAAATCATGAATGAGACTGTTACTCTCTACAATAAAGACATGTGTACTTTGGAAAATGTGACAAAATAATTTGTCCCTGTTGAATAATTCTTTGTTCACTGACTGGTCTCAGTTAAGAAAAAAAAAAAGATTGTACTAGATCATTAGTCAATAGAAATTATGATTTTGGTATGAAGAAAGCCTGACCCTGGATGCTGTGATGAAGAAGATGCAGGCAAGATCATCCCTACTTTTTCAAGGAGTCCATTGTCAAGGAAACATCAGAAATATAGATGCAGCTAGATGACATTTCTAAAGCTCTATCTGAAGGTAACCAAAGTGCTATCAATGTTCACCCATTTGGCTGGAGAAGCTTAGCAAATGTTCATGGACAAGGTGACTGGTGAAGTCAACACTAAAAAATGAGGATCTAGCAAGCCACCCAAGCAGAGGAATGCCATAGCATTCATGGCCTCTAAGCTCTTCTCAATGCTTCAATTGTTGATTCCGTAACTCTGTGATGGGACATTTCCTTTAATGACAGCCTGCATGCGACACCTTCATTTACATAGTACAAATAAATGAACTTACTCTACAGGGACAAGTTGCCACCACTAATGTCACACGAAACTGGTTTAATCCAATATTTCAAATGAGTATTTGCAGCCCTCTGACAGGTGCTGTCATGCTCTAACACCTCCTTTTTTTCTTTTTTTGTTATGGCACTCTAATAGACAAAAATGATATCACATTAATGTGATAAGAGATGACAGAGAGTTGAGAATGTAATACACTGGTCCCTCAATCTGTGTGATAAAAACTGCTGAAAGAGCTGCCAAAAAAATAGACATGAAGCCTCTCCAGTAGTGCCTACAAGTGGAGGGAAGGTGCAGGTGGTCGGGCGTGAAGATGCCTTCAGCTATCTTCCCGGAATCCTACCCAGGGGCCAGGTGTTCTGTCCCTGACCCACCTGCTGGAACTGATCTGGTGGGAAGGGACTGGGCCCACGGGGAAGCTGCTGGGATGCAGAGAGAATGGTCCCCCAGTGGGCATTTCTTCCCAGGGTGATTCAAATGGGACTGATTATTTGTGCCCAACTGATGGAAAGAGGCCTGGGCTGGAGTCAGCAGCCTGGAATGCTAATATTTCTTTTTCTATAATCTCTGGTTACTTTGCTTTTCTTGGTTTCTGCTTCTTCATATGTAAAAGAAAGGATTTGGATTAGGATAAATCAGTCATTGTGATTTCAAATATGCAAGAAGCCAGGCAGGTAATGAAATGTGTAAAGCAAGCCTGGTGTTAATGATGGGGCCTTACGCCTGAGGCAAGCTGGAGACATGTGAGCACTTCAGAGAGTTAAAATTCATAGTTAACGCTATGTTGGTTTTAACAAATGGACACATAGTTTGGAAACCCTTATGTTAAATAAACTGTAAAGTTTCTTTCCACTTTAAAGTATAAATTCTAGGCATTGGATAGCTACCTGACATCTGCACTTCACTCTAACTATGTAAATAGGGTATATTAATTAGGATTACATTTGGCTGCAAGTAGTAGAAACACCACAAAGAGTAATGATTTCAATGAAATTTATTTCTCATCCTCACCAAAGTCAGTGGGTAGACTAGGCAGATGTAGAAACTCCACTCAATAATGCCCTCAGGGACCCTTTTCCTTTCCAGCCATTCCCAAGGTGTGACCCTTGTCCCTGTAGTCTTCGTTCTATGCTTGAGATGGAGGAAGGGATAAAGAAGCAGGAACAAAGGACTGTTTTTTAAATTGGTCCTCAGAAATTTTCTTATGACACTTCCATCTTATTGATGAGAACTCAGTAACCTAGTTTCAAAGGAGGTTGGGAAATGTAGTCTTTGTTAGGGACTGAAGTGTATCTCCCCTACCCCCAAATTCATACGTTGAAGCCCTAACCCTAATGTGAGGGTATGTAAAACCTTTAGGAAGGTAATTACATTTAATGAGGTCATCACAGTGGGGCCTTAATCCAATAGGATCCCCGTCTGTATAGGAAAAAGAAGAGAGACCAGAGCTCTCTCCCTCTACATGCACGCAGGGGAAAGGCCAGGTGAGGACACAGCGAGAAGAGGGCCATCTGCAGGTCAGAAGAGGGCCCTCACCACACTGAATTTGCTGGCACTTTGATCATAGACTACTAGCTTTATTTATTTATTTATTTTATTATTTTTATTATTATTATTTTTTTAGACTACTAGCTTTAGAACAGTGAGAAAACGAATGTCTGTTGGTTAAGCCACCAAGCTGCCGTGTTTTGTTATGGCCGCCTGAGCAGTCCAATACATGTACCTAACATCCTTATTAAGTTAGGAAAAAAAAAAAAGATGACTAGTGGATTGGTTAGGGTTTGCTAGAGAAACAGAACCAATAGGAAGTATAAGGATAGGGATAGATAGATAGATAGATAGATAGATAGATAGATAGATAGATAGATTGGATAGGTAGACAGAGGGGGGGGTTTATTATAAGGAATTGACTCATGAAGTTTTAGAGGCTGAGACGTGCCATGATCTGCCCTCTGTAAGCTGGAGACCTATGAAAGTCTGTAGTGTAATTCTAGTCCAAGTTCAAAGGCAGAAAACCAGGCAGCTGATGGTATAAATCTCAGTCCAAGAGCAGGAGAAGATAAATGTCTCCCCTTTTTACCCTAAATACAAATGAAAATATAATTCCATATAGCATTACATTTAAAGACAAGTGGTAGGGGAAAAGTGTTATTTGAATTTAGAGAAGGAAAGTTCAGTGGGGCAAGAGTAATACAAGAAACATCAAATGTGAGATCTTAAATGACTGGTTGGATTTAGTGATATAGGAGACCCCAAGCAACAGGTGTCACTAAGTTTGATTCTGTTCCATCCCCTGAGAACTTTCTTCACTGACACACACTGAAGATCACCATAATGCTCTACTTCAATCCACTTTACCCAACCATGACATTGTGTGATCTCACTTGCTTCATGTAGAACCACTCAGCATAATAACTTGATAAGTTTTATGAATATCAGAGACAGCTATATTGAAAACTGAAGTTGTAATCTTATTAATAGGTCAAACACCAGTCTTCAAAGTGATATGAAATGGGTTTTATCCCATTATCCTCACCGCGATATTAATGTCTTATCAAGAACTTGCATGTGCACATTTTCAAAAAAGCAGTACAAATATTAAAAACAAAAGTCTCACCAACTTCTCTTTGTCATCAACTTAACGGAATTACCTAGCATAATTTTTTTGTGGTATAGGCATTCTTAAAATGTTTGTTGAATCAAATTGAAGGAAAGAAAAACTGGTGGGTATTAATAATTGTCGTACTTGTGCAGATGCAGATATAGAGGGGTGGAATAATACGTGGTACTAATGTTAATATAATACTTAGAGATGATGGGATTTAAGAGTTAGTTATCTTTATTTGTAAGGTACCATAGGTTTGCTTCATGATAATTCTTGTTTTTCTCATTAATAACTTTACAAAAGCAAACAAATTCATTGTTTTTATTAAAACACAATTTTTCTTTAGATTTAAGAAAATTTAAATGACAGTATTACTGAACAAAGGACAGAATAAAAATTAAAAATAGATCCTGATTAGTTTATGATATAAAAACCATTTTAAAAAATTTGGTCTGTGAAAACTTTTTGCCTCTGAGAAATGTATATTAATGTAGCAAAATGGAAGTCAATTTGTACATTTTTGGTTGAGAAGAAGGAACGCATAGTAAGACTAACAATCTCATTTAAATAAGCTTATCTTCTTACCATCCGGTGTGTGTCTCAGAAAAAAATGGAAAGAAACTTAAGAGACAGTAGTCAGGGGTACCTGGGTAGTTCAGTGGATTAAGTGTCTGACTCTTGATTTTGGCTCAGGTCATGACCTCAAAGTACTGGGATTGAGTCCCATGTCGGCCTCTGCATTCAGTGGGGAGTCCGCTTGAGGATTCTCTCTCTTGCTCTCACTATGCCTGTCCCCCTGCTTTCTTTTTTCCTCACTGTACTTATTTTATTATGACAATGATTAATTAACTTTCTTTCAAAAATCATCATCACTAAATATTTAATTTTGATATTATAGTATTCAAGTTTTTTAGATATTCACATAAACTGACTTTCTAATTGACCTTTCAGGAGTCATAACTTAAATCTTTCTTCTGTATTTTCAAACGATACAGGGTCAGGAGGGGGAGAAAACTAAAGCAAAACAAACAGAGCAGCTATTTGAGCCTCTCCCCTGTAAGCAAAACCACGGGGTGTTTGTCTCAGTAATGTAGTATGTCTGCCAGACCTGACAGAGAGGAAGCTCTGAATGCATCCTGTGGCTGAAGTTCAACATTTCCTATTCTAGAGTAAATAAATATTTAGGACCTGAATTGGAATAAATTTGGAGGTTAATTTTTCTTCAAAATCATTGTACTAAATTCATGTGGGTTTATCAATAAAATCTAAATCTATTATTTGATGTCTTACAGACAATCTGGTCATTTGGGAAAAAAAAAGTTTCGTTCCATGCTAAAACAAATTGTCAACCAATTATTTTGGTTTTACGCTGACCCAGCATCAATCTGAATGTCATAGCTAATTTTGATCTCTCTGGGTTCACCTGCATTCCCAGCACAGAGGAGTCTTTTGAGTCATTTTTGATGTGCTCCATGTGTTGATAAACCAGGATGTAGGACCTGGTGATAATGGGAAAAATGAGAATGACTTAAGGATGAATCCTCAGTCCAAATCATGGGGGTAGATATCTTAACTTCTGTGAACCTCCAATCCTTTGTCAGTAAAACGCCCGCATGTTGTGAGTAAGCAAGATACAGTTGAGTTGACTTAGAATAACAATGGCAGCAACAGTCAGGATAGGTGACATTTATTGAACTTTTGACCTTGTACCAAGCACAGAGGTGTACCGGTCAGGACTTTTACCTCTTCCCCTCATTGCTGATTGGGAGAAGGAGCCTGCAGTAAGAAGGGAAGATTGGAGGAGTCCTCACGATGTGACCCCGGGGATGTTGAGGCACAGACACACTCCTCTCTTAGGCTCAGTAGAGGGACATGGCGAGACTGGCCCACTGCAATAAGAGGGGCAGACCCTGGACTTGGCAGCTACATGCTCAGATATTTTCTCCCCACCCTTGTCCCATTTACTTTTATTTTAATATGAAAGCTTAGGTCAAATATCCCTCACTTACAAATAAGCCCAT
The DNA here is from genome assembly GCA_002007465.1 of Ailurus styani. Taxonomy (NCBI): domain Eukaryota; kingdom Metazoa; phylum Chordata; class Mammalia; order Carnivora; family Ailuridae; genus Ailurus; species Ailurus styani. The sequence goes on along the minus strand of LNAC01001026.1, from coordinate 364,299 downwards.
ATGCATATTTTACTTAATGTATGTAAACACCTGTGAGGCCAGTACTAACATAAGTCTTATTTTAACGTTGAGGCAATTAAGGTTTAGTGAAGCTAAGTAACTTGCCTAAAGTTACCCCATGGTGGGTTTTCCAAAAGGCTCTGTGCACTCCAAAAGCCCAGCACTTGGCCACTCCTCCACACTTCCTCCCATTGAGGTTAATTTCTAAAGGGCAGCACCACAAGGAAGGGGAGGGAGGGTTACAGTTATTTGGCCCAAGGCCATGATGGCCCCAAGGCCAAGGGTGGCTCAAGACTTAGTTTTGAGGGCTGTGAACCCATTAAAGACCTGGGTTAATTAGAAATCAGAGCAGCTCTCTCTGTGAGAATTTTCACTGGAATTTGGCAAGAAATGCAGCAAGTGTCAAAGCCCCAGACCCATGTGGAGAGTAGGTCAAGAAAAACCTAGTTGAGCCTTTGAAATTGGCATCCTACACTGTTTGCAGACTTCTTAGCTTTTTCATCCTGGTCTTTTCTCCAGGAACTGTGGTTCTTCTAAGCCTACATCTAATCCTCTCTCTCTTTCTCCTGGGACTTGCAATATTATCAGTCCACAAAATTATCCACAGTTATAGGACGTGGCATCTAATTTCTCTGGGTCTTGGTGGCTACCAGCAACCCCAGCCCTAAGTGCTATTGATGGGCTCAAAATGTCCTGAGTCCTGAGTCCAGTCCTACCTCCTTGTAACCTGAGACCAGCTGTCCCTGGACCCCACCAGACCTCACTGCCTTTACCTCTGAAAAGACAGCGAATTAGTCAATAGTAAGAGTACTTCCTAACCTAAAATATTGTGGTTCTTTTGTCACACACACAAAATTGTAAATTATAGTGAGTAAATGAAGAGTTGATATAAGATTTCTGGAAGGTTGCTGACCTCTAGTGTCAGCACAGATCTAGAAGGAAAATTCAATCCTCCATGTTAATTTCACATTCCTATCAAGACTTCCCCCACCCCCGCTTTCCATTTTCTTTATGGAGAAGAAGAAAATGTAAAATACTTCAAATTAAATTTCTATTAACTAAAGCTTCATTTACAGAATAAATATTTCTGCTGACATTTGACTGATTATATCAATTTTGAACTTCAAATTTTAATAAGGTATTACCAAGCCCAAGAATAAACAAGCTAATCAGGCCTTTGCCTATTTCCTCCTTTGTATTAAATGATAAGTGAATTTAAAGCTATGCTTTGTCTTATTAATATCTGCTAAATATGGATGAATTACTGAATATATATTTATTCTTAAACTCATTTGGAGGCAAATATTTACAAGGCTTTTCTGTTATAATCTGATTTTAATATCTCAACTGAAACTGATTTATAGCACGTGACTTCAAATGTGGTGTTAGTTAAAGAGGCCAGGAATTAATTAGCTGATTCTATCAGGGGTTTCTTGAAACTGATTTTGAAAGGGGGGGAAAAAAACTCCTATTTTTTTTTAAGTCAAATTTTAATTGTAGGAGTTTTCATGGCAAATATCAGAGTCCCATGTAAACAAATCTTTAATAATTTTGCATGTGCATATATTTGGTTTTACCATATTGTTAACTGAGTTAGAATTTCACTTTAATATTCTATGCCATCAAGTGAACATCTTTTCTAGCATGCAGGTGGATTTCTTCATTTTGTATTCCAGAATTAGTTACTGAGGAAGTTAGTAAAATTTGTTTTCTGAAAATCTTTAAAACTTGCTGGGTATGAAACATGGGTGGGGTGGTTGGTGAAAGCCAATCACACATCTCTCCTTTTTTGGTTATCAGCTAGGGAATGTTGTCCCTCTACCATTTTGTACTTAAACAGAGCTCCCATCCTGTTGGATGCATTGAAGAGTACAGACACCTCTTCATATCGCTCTCGGGGTTCTGGTTCTATTGAGGAGACAGCACAACGGTCTCCTTGTGGTGCAGGAGAATATACGGTTAATTGCCAAACTTTAAGTCACTGAGAAAGTGCCTACTGTGTGCCAGGCAGTAAACAAATCTCTGACATTCTTACCGCTTTCTCCTTCTAGAGTTCTGTATTGGCCAATTATGAGTTTAATGAATCAGTATGTCTTACACAACACAAAATTAAATAAGCATTCATGTATACATTAAAAAAATACATAGAAGGATTGTTTAAAAATCAGCACCCTTATTTTGGAAGAGACGTACTTTTTTTTTTTTTTAAAAAAAAGCTTTTATTTATTTATTCATGTGAGACAGAGAGGCAGAAGAAGAGGGAGCAAGACCCAACCCCAGGATCCTGGGATCATGACCTGAGCAGAAGGCAGACATTTAACTGACTGAGCCACCCAGGCGCCTGGAAGAGATGTGTTTTAAATACTGGACCTATCTGTGTCACAAACCCCTTCCTCATTGTATTGGGGTCCTTTTGAGAAACAGAAGCAGCTCACGCAATTGTTGGGACTGGTTAAGTCTGAGATGTGCAGGACAGGCAGCCAATTGCAAAACCCAGAGGAGTCCGTCCTGTCATCTTGAGTTTAGGTCTGGTGGCAGAGTCCCACTCCCAGAGGGGACCTCAGTCTTTTTCCTGAAGACCTTCAACTGATTTTGTAAGGAGGGCATTCCATGTTATTTAGGGTGATCTGCTTTACTCAGAATCCACTGATCTAAGTTTCAGTCACATCTAAGAATACCTTTGCAGCATCACCTAGACGGGGGTTTAACCAAACAGCTGGATGCTATTGTGTAATTAACACATAAAATTAACCAGTACACAATGTTACACAGTTATACATGGGTCAATTTAATATTTTATTTATAAATCTTTTGTTTTTCTCATCTAGTCATTCACAAGGCCCAATTCGAGAAAGGTTGAAATGTTAAAATGATTTTTTATTATGTGAAGAAATCATTCTTTCTGAATGATCCCACAACAATTTCTTTCTCTTCTTCAGGCCCAGGAACTTGGAGGAGTCATTTTATCTGTAGGTTTTTTTAATCTCATTTATCTTTTCTCTGAGAATGATGTTGTTGTCCTCTGCCTGGGTATTCAGTAACTGGGTTTCAAGTTGATGAGTCCATATGCAGGTTGCAAGGGCTAATTTTATGTGTCAGCTTGGCTAAGCCACCATGCTCAGATATTTGGTCAAATATTCTGGTTGTTTCTGTGAAAGGGTTTTTTTGTTTTGTTTTTTTCTGTTTCTTTTTAATGACATTAACTTTGAAATTGGTGGGCTTTTGGGGTGCCTGGATGGCTCAGCTGATTGAATGGCCAACTCTTGATTTCGGCTCAGGTCATGATCTCATGGTTGTAAGATCGAGCCCCCATCGGGCTCTGTGCACAGCAGAGAGTCTGCTTAAGACTCTTTCCTTCTCCCTCTGACTGCCCCCCTACTCTGCTCTCTCTTTCTCTCTCTCTCTAAAATAAATAAATAAATCTAAAAATAAAATAAATTGTTGGGCTTTGAGTAAATCAGATTACTCTCCATAATGTGGGTAGGCCTGAATAGGACAAAGACTGACAGCCTTTGGACTGGAACTTCAAGTCTCCCTGGGTCTTTAGCCTGTTAGCCTACCTACAGATTTTGGACTTGAACCTCCACCATTCTGTGAGCTAACTCCTCAAAACATATATACATAATCACTTATTGTTTCTATACAGCAGAAGTCTCCTTTCTTTCTTTCTTTTTTTTTTTTTAAGATTTTTTATTTGAGTGAGAGGGAGAGCACAAGTGGAGAGGGTGGGGCAGAGGGAAAAGCAGACTCTCCACTGAGCAGGGAGCCCAATGCAGGACTCAATCCCAGGACCCTGGGATCACGACCTGAGTCTAAGGCAGACGGTTAACTGACTGAGCCACCTAGGTGCCCCAGAAGCCTCCTTTCTTATAGGTGTTGGGGGAGATTTGATGCATTTTTGCAAAAGCTTAAAAAATTTTTTTTTGAGGAAGAGTTAATAATGCTGGCCCTCTCCTCTCCCCAAGATGTCGTGTGCTTGTCCACTGATATCTTTGTACTCCCCAAAGGGGGAATCATCTGGCAAAAGTGTTACTTTGCCTGCTGTGTTCAAGGCTCCCATTCGACCTGATATCGTGAACTTTGTTCACACCAGCTTGTGCAAAAACAACAGACAGCCATATGCTGTCAGTGAATTAGCAGGTCATCAAACCAGTGTTGAGTCTTGGGGTACTGGCAGAGTTATGGCTTGAATTCCCAGAGTTCGAGGCGATGGGACTCACCGTTCTGGCCAGGGTGCTTTTGGAAATACATGTCGTGGGGGCCGCATGTTTGTACCCACCAAAACCTGGTGCCGTTGGCATCGCAGAGTGAATACAACACAGAAACAATATGCCACCTGCTCTGCCCTGGCTGCCTCGGCCTTACCAGTGCTGGTCATGTCTAAAGGTCATTGTATTGAGGAAGTTCCTGAATTTCCTTTGGTGGTTGAAGATAAAGTTGAAGGCTACAAGAAGACCAAGGAGGCTGTTTTGCTTCTTAAGAAACTTAAACCCTGGAATGATAGCAAAAAGGTCTATGCCTCTCAGTGGATGAGAGCTGGCAAGGGCAAAATGAGAAACCATTGTCGAATCCAGTGCAGGGGACCCTGAATCATCTACAATGAAGACGACGGTATCATCAAGGCCTTCAGAAACATCCCTGGAATTACTTTACTTAATGTAAGCAAACTGAACATTTTGTAACTTGCTCCTGGTGGGCATGTGGGACATTTCTGCATTTGGACTGAAAGTGCTTTCTGCAAGTTAGACGATCTGTATGGCACTTGGCTTAAGGCTGCCTCCCTCAAGAGTAACTACAACCTTCCCATGCATAAGATGCTTAATACAGACCTTAGAAGAATACTGAAAAGTCCAGAGATCCAAAGAGCACTCTGAGCACCACACAAGAAGATACATCAAAAGGTCCTGAAGAAGAATCCACTGAAATACCTGAGAATCACGTTGAAGCTAAACCCACATGCAAAGACCATGTGCTGGAATACCATTCTTCGCCAGGCCAAGAATCACAAACTCTGGATGGATAAGGCGGCGGCAGCCTTAGAAGCCAAATCAGAGGCAAAGGGGGTTCCAGGCAAGAAGCCTGTGGTAGGGAAGAAAGGAAAGAAGGCCGTTGGTGTGAAGAAGCAGAAGAAACCTGTGGTGGGGAAAAGGCTGCGGCTACCAAGAAACCAGCTGCTGACAAGAAGCCTGCGGAAAAGAAACCCACTGCAGAGAAGCCTGCTGCCTAAAAACTTAACTTTTATTAAAAAAAGTCATATAATCTTGGACAGCTAATTTTGAATAAAAACCTGATCAAAGTCAGTGAGAAACATGGGGGAAAAAAGAGTTAATAATGCTATAAGCATCTTATACCTTGCAGTGCAAATAGTTAATAGCAACTACTGTGTGTAGAGTTTTATGTGTGTTTGGGGAGATGGGTAAATTTTGGTCTCTGACTTGAGATAGGTGAGAAAATATGTAAAGCAAAGCAGATGTGGTGATTATTACCAAAAAAGACAACACCCAGCTAGATAGTATGTAGGAAAAAAGGAGGCAAAACACAGCCTGCTTGGAAAATAAGGAAGTTCATGGAGAATAGGTCGTTTGAACTGGACCTCAAAGGATGAGAAGGTGTCTCAGGAGGGAATAGGGAGCCCAGCTTTTGGTGGAGACAAAACACTGAGCACAAAAGGTGGCGGACAAGGAGGAAGTGATAATAAATAGTAAGCCAAAAATAAAAAAAAAAGAAATAATTGCCCATGGCAAATTGACCTCTAAAGGACACACTTGACAAATTCCTAAAGACAAACATTTGGCAAATATGCCTAAGAGGAAGGTTCTCTATTTAAAATAAATAGAAGTTTAAGAAACAACCACTTTAGTCTTTATAAAACAGAGTGTTTTTCTCCTGATGCAGAAGCAATCTGTAGTGGGTTCACAAATGAAGTTGTCAGCATAGACAGAGCCACAGTGAACTTGTTCAGGACAAAAGTAAAACATGCGAAGAGCAAATAAAATATAATTAAGCAAAAGTCTGGTTTTTAAAATAATAATTTCATAATTATGATATATTTTACTAAGGTTAGCATAATACATACTAATTCTATGCAAGTTTCAGTTTAATTTACTTTCTTAAAATAACTATTTATTGAAGTATAATTGTTTTGAAATTATTTAAAACCAGAGAAGAGTCAAAAGGATAAGACAATGGATAACTTTATGTCCCTCAGCTAGATTCTCCAACTCTTACCATCTTGTTTCACTTTCTCTCTCCATCACTCTCTCTTTTCTCCCTTTTGCCAAATCGTCCCAAAGTGGCTAGCATGACCTATAGGGGAGATTCTTCTGGTAAGCGTTTTACATAATTTTCCCAATTAGAGAAATGCCCTTTGCCACAAGTTGTAAAGACACTGGGGAGTTAAGACTGAAAGGGACACAGGTGCTGATCTGGTTCGATTCCACTTTTCTTTTCTTCTTTTTCCTTTTTTTTTTTTAAGATTTTATTTTTATTTATTTCACAGAGGGAGAGAGATCACAAGTAGACAGAGAGGCAGGCAGAGAGAGAGGAGGAAGCAGGCTCCCTGCTGAGCAGGGAACCCGATGCGGGGCTCGATCCCAGGACCCTGAGATCATGACCTGAGCCGAAGGCAGAGGCTTTAACCCACTGAGCCACCCAGGTGCCCATCTTTTTCTTTTTCTTTTAACAGAAGAGGAGCCAAGCTCATCTCAGTGCAGTCATAAGAACCATATTCCAGAGCCCCTGATTTCTGTCTAATTGTCTTTCTATTATTTCCAAAACATGTTTACTTAGTCCTTCAGGAACAAAGGGCAAAATCCTAAACAATCAAAGGAAAGTAGGAGAATGACACAGGAGAGGACAGATTGTACTATTCTCAGGGATGTGAATTGGAGACAATAATGCCAGGATGTGTGTCTGCTCTGCAATAAATAAATAAATAAACACAATGTGAACCACATATATGTGGATTTACATTTTTCAGTAACCATTTAAAAAAATGGAAAGAAACAGAAGGAGTCGATTTTAATAATATATTTTATTTAGCCCATATCTCAAGGTCATTTCAATACTTAATCAATATTTCTAAAAATTATTTGAGATATTTTGCATTTTTTAATAATCTGTGTGTAGTCTATATTTTTAGAACATCTCAATTCAGATTAGCCACATTGCAAGGACTCCAAATAGCCTCATTTGGCTAATGGCTACCATGTTGAACAGTATTACTCTAGAACAGCAAGGAAATGTAAAATAGAATTTCCTACTAACTACTTTCCACATTTCAAAAGTCTCTTTAGTAGTATACATTTATTCCAAAGTCGGCCATCAGACTAACTGCAATGACAATCATGTCAATAAATGAGTAAGGTTAATAATACTCAGTGAAGTCTGGCTACAGAGCTGAGAATGGGTTTAATGCTCTGTGAACACTGCCTTGAACTTCTTAACATATTGTCTTTAGTTTGGGTTTTGTAAGTGAAGTCTGATGGGACTATGAGGTATGTTCCCCCTACCTGCTTCGCCTGCTAAGCTGCCTTCCCGCTACACAGCCTAGGTACACCAGCTTCACCCAGAGGTACCCATGCTCACCAGGGGATTATAATCGTACCAGAGGCATCACAACATTAAATAACAATCAAAAAATACCATGACAGCTCAGTGGAGACATGGTGGAAGGAAAGAGAAACTTGTTTCCTGATTTTGAATCAGGGCCCTGTAATTTCATTTGGAACTGGGCCCTTCACATTATGTAGCTGTTTGTAGCTGTTTTGTCTCTATTGCTTTCAACTGTCTCCTAGCACTTGAAATTCCTGCTCTTTTAAAAAACAAAATTGGGGGAAAATTCTTTCTTATTAAAGGCGGTTTGGTAGACAACCTCTAAGAAAAGATGTGAAATATATGAGTACTGTATAGAGTTGGGTATATTTCATTACATGGCTAATGTCATAGATGAGGTCTTTGATGCAGAAAATATTACGAATCCCTGATATTGATTCAGGATGTGTTCAAAAACAACTAAATCAGGCAGCTCAAAAAAAGGCCAAGTCATTTGTGGATATTAGGAAAGAAGGGTGACTGTCTTTTGATTTGTTTTACATGACATAACCAGTTAATTTACTACATTTTTCACTATGTTGGACATTGCGGTAACATCTTATAAACACAGTCTGATGAAAATAAAGTTCTATGTTATGAAATTTGGCATTTTTATATATGCAGGGATTTAGTGACCAGAGCTATGGGAGAGTCTTATAAATTGTGACCCGTAGGAATGAAAATAAAACCAAAATGCTGAGATGCTCCTAATAAATATAGTCGATTCACCCAAGAGGGCTGGAGCAGCATTGCAAGGTCTCTGATGAGAAGTGAGGTAACCCTGAGGGCAGGTGGTCTATGCCCATTGTGGGCACCAGCAGAGGAAGGTGGTTCTGGTTTGGCTTCTGAGCCACGCATGTGGAGAAGCAGTTCTTTATTTGTCAGCCCCCACGGCTAAGCCTGGTGACCCTTACTATCCCTTCCACTTCGGAGATCCCACGATTCCTAAAGACTACAAACAGAAACATACTGAGACTTCGGATCATTTTCTCATACATGAGGACCTATCTCTCCCCAACCAACATCATCCTCGCTGAGACTTGGAGAAAGAAGTTCCCTAGGAGGACTACCTACCCAGTATTTCATGAAAGGGAATCCTGGGGTGCTCAGTTTTCTTTTCTATTCTATGCCATGCTTTTCTTTCTTCTTCTCCTCCTTCATTTGCTCTTCCTCTTGGGGCTTCTCCTCCTCCTCCTTTTTTAGGATGACCATCTAAATGCCTCTTTATTTGCCATCATGGCTCATATTTTTATTAATATCCTTGCTCGGGGCATTCATTCTAGGCGCCAGAAATCTAACTACCAATAGCATGTTGTTTTCTCAGCCTCCAGACCTGCTTTGCTTCGAGCTGCCTGCTGCCTATTCTTTGGCTCTTTGGGGGTGTCTGTTTTCTCCATCATAGTCTTCACTGCACACACTTTTTGGGAATCCATGTTGTTTAAGCAGACTATGCAAAGTTTCCTTCCTAAGAGAATGCCGATAAACTTCAGAGATGGATTTTTATAATCTCAAGCTTCCTGGTCACCAGGGGTCTTCTCAAATATATGGATCTGTTTGAAATTTTCTGAAAAGCTGGTTTAGAAATTAGAGATCAGCTCTTGTTTAGGGCCATTGGAAAGGACCAGGTAAATGACTGGCTGATCTCAGGGACCTGACTAAGACCATTCAGTCTGCTGTGAGTGCCCTGGCCATCAGGTGTTAGCAAGTGCCACCAGCAAGCACAGAGCACAGAGCACAGAGCACAGCGCTCTAGCGGCCGTGATAGACACAATCCATTCTTAATGCCTTGTGTCAGGCATCCCTGCTGCCCTCTCACCATTCTTAATAATAAGACAAAAGTGATATTTTAGGGTAACAGTTAATAAATAATGTGACTTATCCAATCACACCTTTCACTAAAATATTATTATCTTTTGGCAGATTCATTACTGTGGAGACACCGGGATCTGATGAAACATTCTCTAATTCTACCACTAGTACATTTTCCAGAGTTGTCTTTCTTTTAATTTAATTCACCCACTCTGGAAGCATACTGTCCACTGCAATTACTGAATGAGCATTTAATCTTGTGTAACTAAGGCATTTTAATCTTTTCTTACGGAGAGACAATTAAAAGATCCTGATATTGCTATGATATGGATACATTTCATCCCAACCTAGTGAATCGAAGTTTCCTTTGTTCTCATAACTATACGTTAAGACACATCCGGGCACTGTACTGTGATGGTTAAGCCACCTTATCACAAAGTGTGATAAATGTTTCAAAACACAGTCTGTTGAAGAGAAAGCTTTCCAGATCTTCCTTGTGCAGAGGTGAGCCTAGAGGTGGAGAATTGTGAGAGAAGTTTTTATAGTTGTTACAGTAGCTTGATTTATGTTCTGTTATATTTGTCCCAAAGTAATAAATCTTGGCTCTTTTTAAATGCTATGTTGCTAAGAGAAATATTGGATCACTTTAAAACTTCAAGGGATGATTTTGTTATACTATAGCATTGCTACATTGATAGTTTCAATTTTTTAGTATTATTATTAGTACTACACTGATATAAAATAAAAGAAAGTTCATGAACTTTTAAAAAAAGATTTTACTTATTTATTTGAGAGAGAGTGAGAGCATGAGAGAGAGAGAGAGCACGAGTGGGATGGGAGGGGCAGAAGGAGAGGGAGAAGTAGACACCCCGCTGAGCAGGGAGCCCAGTGTGGGGCTCCTTCTCAGGATTCTGGGATCATGACCTGAGCCGAAGGGAGATGCTCAACTGACTGAGCCACCCAGGTACCCTGAAAGTTTATGAACTTTTAAACTTCTTTCAAAATCATTACCTTTTCCTGGGGCACCTGGGTTAAGCATCTGACTCTTGGAGTCTGTTTGGGATTCTTCCTCTCTCTCCATCTCCCTCTGCCTATCCCCCACCTCTAAAATAAATAAATAAATATTTTAAAAAATCAATACCTTTTCCTTAGTTTGACTTTCACACCATTGTTATTTCCTAGGCACACAGCATGCCATGTTAAAAGGATTTTACATGTACCCTGAATGTTTGCAATGTACCTTAGCTTATTATCAACTCCAATGAAAAGACATAAATATAAATTTGCAATGTGTTGTTTATCTAAGAGTTAATTTCCCCATGACTACTTTGCCTGGCCTCTAACACTGACACTGGTGTCTATATTTCACTTGTACTGGTCACTGTTTTTCTTAGGACAGAACTCATACAGCGTTATGTATTTTCATAATACCTTGGGCTTAGTTGAGAAATGTCATATCCTTTTTCTCCAACTTCCTTCTCTCAGCCACATCCATTCATGACTTAATTCCCCTTCAGATTGTGGTGATATAAATGGGTCACAGGTTAACAAGTTTGCATTTCGGAAATAAGGCAACTCCAATTTGATTTTTATTATGCATTTATTCCTCAAGGATCATTTCATATTTATTGAAAGTTGGTAAAACAACAATTGTTTCCAGACTGATAGTGATCTGGTAATCAATGTGAAATACATCTGTAAAACAAATAGGGATTTACTTTTTTCCTTGTGAAAACATTCAGATGGCTGAAACAGCCATTCTAATGGTAATATTTGAACTTTTTAAAGATACCCTTTTAAAAGAGAATTTTTAATCTTTTATATATGCTGCTTTGTTACATTGTCTTGTAACATTTAAAAATTTCATAAAAGTTTTATTAATGTAAATGTTTGGATTCTAAGTAAATGGCATTATCTGGTATAAGAAACTATTCATGTATATTTTACTTCTTTTGTGGAGGGAATGATGACTGAATCAGAAATCCACAGAAAGAATATCTAAGAACTTCTACCTATACATAAATTCATCAGAATATAGATGTACTTTGCATATTGTTTCTTTATTAACCAGGAGCTGCTTTGGTTGTTGGGCTGAGGTGTTGCCAGCCTAAGGTGGACTCCCTGATTACATATGTAAAGGAATATACATTGAGTTGAATAGAAAGCTGATAGCAATGTAGACTAAGTGCATTTAATTAGCTGCTTATTCAAATACGCTATTCATTATTTCTCCCCCTAAGAGTGAGATAGTTGTGTGTGTATTTGTATGGTGGAAGTGGGGCGGTGAGGATATTGGTACAATTATTTGGAGGGGTTCTGGGGAAGAGAAGAGATAAAGGCTTCGTTTATGAAGGTGTCGACAGTTGAACATGTACAGGACCTAAAGGGTTAGATTTACTCATTTTATGGCATTTCCACATTAATCCTGTGAATTTTCTAGTTAAAAATGTTAGTACCACACCAGCGTAAGCAGAAAGCCATCATAATATCAACATGTCACTACAAAGCTCTAGTGGTTTAGAAGAGCTCTGGGTGAAAATGGGGGTAGGCACCTTCTTCTTTAATCATGCGGGATTCCCTCGAGGTGAATTGGAATTAGGATATAAATAGTCATCTGAGGTTTTTGGTTGTGTCTTTTGAAATATAACTTCTTATTTCATGAGATGCTTGGTAAACCTAAAGAAAATGACAAGGCAATAGATACTATAGTGTTGTTATTGACTTATTTATTTATTTAAAAATATTTATTTAATTTTAGTTTCAGGTGTACAACATAGTGATTTGATATTTATATCCATTAGGAAATGATTACCACAATAAGTCTAGTTAACCATACAGAGTTGGTGTAGTATTATTGACTATATTCCCTGTGCCGTACATTACAGCTCTGTGTTATTTTTTTTTTATAGCTGGAAGATTGTATGTCTTAATCCCCTTCACCTATTTTGTCCATCCCCCCAGTCCCTGCTGGCAACCACCAAGCACCAGTTTATTCTCTATATTTATGAGTCTGTTTCTATTTGCTTATTCACTTGTTTGGCTTTTTTAGATTCTACCTGTAAGTGAAATCATATGGTATTTGTCTTTGTCTGAGTTTTTCACTTAGCATACCCTTCCATGTTGTTGCAAATAGCAAGATCTCATCCTTTTTTATGGCTGAATAATATTCATATACACCCCCCCATTTTCTTTATTCATTCATCCGTCGATGGACACTTGGGATGCTTCTGAATCTTGGCTCTTGTAAATAATGCCTCAGTAAATGGAGGGGTGTGTATGTTTTTTTGAATTAGTGTTTTCATTTTCTTCAGATAAATACTTAGGAGTGGAGTTATTGGATTTGTATGGTAGTTTTATTTTTTAATTTTTTGAGGAACCTCTATACTGTTTTCTACAGTGGCTGCACCAATTAACATTCCCACTAACAGTGCACAAGTCTTCCCCTTTCTCCACATCTTGCCAATGCCTGTTATTTTTTGTCTTTTTGATACTTGCCATTCTGACAGGTGTAAGGTGATAGAGTTTTTAAAATCATCCTTCGACTGAGCATGATAGTAGGGAAGGAAATGCAAATCTCATTTTATCTGAGTCAGTCCACCTCAAAAATACCATTCAGGTGCAAAATTACACAGTAATTTAAAGACATCTGGAGATAAGACAGACCTGAATTCAAATCTCAGCTCAGTGTGTTAATAATTCCATGACCCCTGCAAAGGTTTTGAAATTTTCTGACTTCCAGTATGTCAAATGAGAATGCTAATGAAATGTCTTCTTCATATGGTTGTTGTAAACATTAAAGAAAAATAACATGTAGGGTTTAGTAGAATACCTGGCATATTATGATAATCCCAGACATGCAGCTTTAGAAAAAAGGGGGTAAAAAAAAAAAGAATGAGATATTTAAGAAAAACAAACATTTTTGCCATTTACCAGATCTTCAAACCAGTTTGTTGGTTTTTCCCTAGAGCTACATAGCTATTTCTCTTTCTCCCTCTGAGGGGGAAAAGAAGGAATAAGTGACCTGTTAAAAGTACACAAAAGCCATGCCTACCTTGAGGCAGAGTTTATGAATTCTGAAAGGGTGAAGAAAAACCTAATAATTAACTATGTACCCACTATCCAAACAATTATTGTGGGAGTCCCAGTCCAGCTGTTTCTAGCACAACTCTGCAGGTTTTAACAGGCTCCGTGGAACCAGTAGCTCAGTAGCCTTCACGGAGAGGGTGGCTGTGCGCAAGGCTGAAGTAGCCATGGATGTTTTTTTCCCTCACACTTGGGGATCTGGAGTCTTTTAGAGGAAAGGAAGTGCAAATGAACTGAAGGACTTGCTTCTTTCTGAATGAGAAGTCTTAAAGGCTGATGGTTCAAGAACAGCTCCTTCAATCCACCTTTTTGACTCTAGGCATTGTTTGAAGCATTTTATGATTTAAGTCATGCTGATACCAAGTCACTGTGAAGACTGGACCCAGCGTGACTTTTATTTGAAATGAGTTGCTAAGTTGCTATGTATTTATGTCAATAATATCCAAGATATATCCAATATCCAAGATATAGAAATAATGGAACTTGCTTTGTTCAATTGTATAATTTTGCTTGTGTAGACATTATCAAATCAGGGAACATTTAACAGAAATTTCCCCAGTCTCTACCCCATTTAAATAGGCAACTCCCCTCATTCCCTTTGCATAAACCATATCACAATATACCTTAACCTCTTCATAAAAACAGGGGCCAAACTCTGTTCCTATCAGATGCTTATTCACTGCTTATTGACTTGCATTGGACTCATTTAAAGTAATATTTCATTAATCCATATTGGGAAGCCCAAGACTGTAAGGGCTCTTCTATATATAGATATAATGCAATTGACACATATGTGATTATGAAAATAAAGAAAGAAGCAATGGAGATTTTTCTATGAAGTGACTTCAGAAGGTTTATTGGTGCTTTGGCACAGCCTTTAAGTTATTGGGGTTTTTCCAATTTGTAAACAAAAATGTGTGTTGTTTGTCCTTGATTTTAAATGACTAAGAAGAGAATCTAATAGTTTTAAGTCAGAATAGTGATACACTTATTTTAAACAATATTATATTCAGAAGATCCTCTATTTTAATTTGACTTTTTTTCTTATGGGGTACAAATAAGTGGTAGAGAAATGATTTTGGAAAAAAGAACAGTAACATGTAGAATATAAAATGTCACTCTGACTTCAAAAGGAGGTTCTTTCTCTCTTTCTCTTTTCTCCTTTCTTTCTCTGTCTTTCCCCCCCACCTCTCTCTCTCTCTCTCTCCCCCCACACACAGTAATACGTTTAGTTAAATTGGACCACTGTAATTAATTTGTGGTTTTAGAATAATCTCTGTTATTTACATAGCTTCTTACTATCAGAACATGATTTGAGAGATAGTAAATGCTGAGGTGAAATATAAAATCTTTCCTAGGCAAAGAGGACACAAATTCCAATGTTATTTAGTGCCCTAAATTGACAAAGTAGTCTTTACCCTTCAATTTTACAATATTAAAACTGCACGCATGGGACTCTGTTGATTCAAGGCCCACAGTTTGGCAAAAGTAGAGGTCATGTGAGTTGCCATCTGTTTGCTGAGGTGAGTCTGTCTCTAGGTGTCCGGGCCCCAGCTCTGGCTGTGTAGCTGTGGGAGGCGGGTGCCCAGGCATCTGACTGAGGGTGTTCTGCCTGCCTCATTGCATTGACCACCCCTTGCAATAGGCACACATTCCCACTGAGCCTTCCCCTTGCTCACCAGCAGCCCCACTTCTCTCATACCCATTACCGGGGCGATTCCTGGGAGCAAGGAAGACACGGGGTGGCTGAGATCCTCTGCCTTCTCGCATCCTCCTTCCCGCCCCTACTTTTCCTTAGCTTCTCCATTCTCTTGCCCCCTTAGAAAAAGAGAGAAGCCAAAATGCAATTAGAGTGGATTTTTTCTGAGCTACTGGCCTTTAAGGGGTCTTTATGGGAAAGCTGAAATTCAATCCACTTTCAAGAAAAAGAATATTTCTTTATACAAACACGATCTGGCCATCTGTAGGTGTTCCAAGAGAGAACAAGTACTCAAAATACTAAAAAAAAAAAATCATCTATAAAGGATTGAACAATAACCACCAGGGTTCAGGAGATTTCCTGGGGATTAATGAGTAGCTGGGAAGAATCCGTGGCCTTCAACTGTACTCTGGGCAATTAACCTCAGCTAGTCAGTACTTGCTAAGAAATGCCTTGCACTGTGGCGGTGATTGCCATTGTGAGGTATAAACATATAAGAACACTTTTAGTGTGATTTTATTTCAATGTGCCCTTTGCTTCTGAAAGACTGCGTAGCATCGTGTGGAGCATTTGGTGGCTAATAACACAGCGCGCGTTACCCGACCATACACGCCTCATCACATTAACCAAGCTGATTGGAATAATGTTTGAGGGAAGAAATTAATATTTTATTGTGGCAAAAAAAATTGTGGCAAAAACCTGTTAAAATACTAACTATGCAGCCAAGGTTGTTTGAGTTTGGAGCACACCAGGTATGATTTTATCACAATTAAAACATTTCTCTTCAGAGTAAGGTCTTTTTTTATTTTTCTTTTTTCATCAAGATAAGATCCCCTCAAAAAGTTAAAAAAAAATGGTTGTCTGTCATCTTCTGGCTAAACTTTGTGCTAGAGAAATAGTTCATTAGTTAAAAGATTCATGACCCAAGTTCACTTTCATTTTAATTTTTAAGGGAGAACATGGAAAAATTATTTTTAACCTCATATACTAAGATAGATACTTACATTTTTTCACTTATCATTGTGATTCTTAGTTCATTACATCTGACAAACAGTATCCCAACAGATTAAAAACTGGCTTTGTCATTTATGTTGCTTGTATCTGACATGAACCAATTTTGAGGTTATTCGAACATTCCAGAGGACCTAGGCTGCTCATACCTGACCTTCTTCATGATGGTGTTACCATTCAGGGAACTAGTGAGCTAACTAAGTCTTCATGCCAATTCCGGAAACATTGATAGTACCCTTCAGAGGCTTTGCCTCAGGGAGTCTAGAACTCAGTGTTTAATAAATGGATCAGAGGCATGTTCTTTATTTCTGTTTCTTAATTGAACGTAACTTTAAAATAACTGGTTCTGAAAAAGGTAAAGCAATACAGAAGCCGGTGAGGAAATATGTATTTCCAGATACACCCCTCCCCTGCAAAGGCAAATACCAGGAGGAGATAGACTGGCATTACAGGAACTGGGGTACAGTTTGTAGGGTCAGACTGGTGTCCAAGGTGGAGGTGAGGGCTCCCATGCCTGGCAGAGTGACTCAGAGCCTGGGGACCAGCACCTTGCTTGAATATCTTTGGGACCATTCTGTGGATGGGCTTAGCTTCTTTTTTTTTTTTTTTTAAAGATTTTATTTATTCATTTTGACACAGACAGAGAGATTACAAGTAGGCAGAGAGGCAGGCAGAGAGAGAGGAGAGAGGAGGAACCAGGCTCCCTGCTGAGCAGAGAGCCTGATGTGGGCCTCGATCCCAGGACCCTGAGATCATGACCTGAGCTGAAGGCAGCGGCTTTAACCCACTGAGCCACCCAGGCGCCCGGGCTTAGCTTCTAAATGGGGCAGGGACTGAAAGTTAGAGAGGAAACAGTACATTTCCCTGCCTATCATGAAGGAGTCTCTTCCAGTCTTATGGCTGATGGAAATGTAATGGCACTTTCCTAGAGTGAAGATGTTGTCTCATTTTCTAATTCCAGTATGTGCAAGCTCACATTTTAAATGGGGGTAGAACAGCTAACTACAGTGATAACAAATTTTGCAATATGTGACGTTAAAGTGAGAAGTTCAAACTCATTCATTCAGTAGATAAATATGTAAATAGGAAGAAAATTAGAGGACAAGTAGCACTACTACAAAAAAAAAAGGCTTAAATTAAGGTGAGTTGAAATCCAGGCTCAAGTTTTTAAATTCATGTTAAAAACTGATGCCCTGTGTGTCACTGATGGTCCCTTCATAGCTGAGGTTCACCAAAAGTGATGGTTCCACACACACACAGGAAAGAACAGTGAGTTGTAACCATTAGGTGCAGGACCTCTGGAGTGAAAACTTCTGTCTGCTACCCATCCAGCCATGTGCTGAGCCATCTGCAACCCTGAGCATGTCATTGACCTCTTCATGTCCTAGTCCCCAGGCTGCCTCTAGGCCTCAGTGCCCTCCTCTTTAACAGAGGCGTTGCTTAATTATTTAAATACTTGGGAGATTATGAGTTTTGATTTGCCCATTGGTTGTGTAAGTAGGATTTGGGTCTTGGTATTATATCTAAATGGGGTAGTAAAATGGGGATACCAATTCCCCACGAGACTACTGTGATGATTTAAAGATGATGACAACACATCAGGTAAAATAAATTATTGAATTCAATCCTCACTGCAGCAAGGCAGGTATGATTGAAATCCCTGTTTTATAGATGTCCATACAGGTGCAGAGATACTGGTGTGATGCTTTTATCTCATAGTAAGTATTCAATAAAGTTAGCTTTAGTGGTTTTAGTTAAAAGAATATTCTTTTATTGGAATTGATAAAAAAAACACCTCAGTGTATTAGTTTGTGGGGGCTGGCATAACAAACTACCACAGACTAGATGGCTTAAATAATAGAAATATATTTTCTCATAGTCCTGGAGGCTAGGAGTCTGAGTCAAGGTATCAGGAAGCTGGTTTCTTCTGAGGCCTCTTTCCTTGGCTTATGGATGGCCATCTTTCCTCTGTGTCTTCCCATGGTGATCCCTCTGTGTGCATCTGTTTCTTAATCTTCTCTTCTCACAAGGATGTCTGTTATCTTGGATTAGGACCACTTCATGACCTCATTTCAATTTAATCATGTGTTTAAAGATACTATTTCCACATAAAGTCACATTCTGCGTTATGGGGTAAGGACTTCAATAGATGATTTTTGTGGAGGCATAATTTAGGACATTGAGAAGGGCAAGTAAAAACATTGTGAGTGTAAACAGTCCAGTCTAGGGAGTCTCCAATAAAATCCTAAAACCAGGGGTATTGAGCTGTCTCCTGCCATGTCCTTAGGCTCAGTGCCTTGGCACATAATGAAAAATGTCTATAAAAGTTATGCAGCTGAACCACTAGAAGTTGCTTTCCCTCAACCCAAGGACATTGACCCTTTGAAACTCTAAAATACAGCAGCCTCAACAGCATAAACCTTCCATGACCATCGATCTCTGTTTATATTTTAGTAACAAATGGGTGAAGATTATCAGGGAATTCCTATAATAAGGTAGTCAGGTCACAGAGGATTATTTCTTCCCTCTACCATCAGTCCCTCGAGACCAAGTTCAATTGCCATCCTCTGTCATTTAGACAAGGAAGAGATGGTTTGAATGTATTCCCCCACTTCGGTATTAATGCAAAGTGATGGGACTGTGTGCCTGGAACACATGTTCCTGGCACCTAGAGGAAATTTAACTGATGGGGAAAGAATGGTTTGGAGCAACAGATAGATGGGAAGCTTTGAAAATTTGTGGCAAAACCCACATGGTCGGAGTGGAGAAGTGTAGGTACTTCATCCTCTTGATGATTCTCACCTAGAAGTTCCTGTTTGGGTTTTGTTTTTACTAGCTTGACATTCATTGTTTAATTTTATTTCTGTTCTTTGGACATTATTCTTTTTGCTTTTGATGCCACTGCCTGTATGTAAATAAATTTGTCTGTTTTATTTTACTCTTTTGGGACATTGAACATTGATAAAGAGGCTAGAAGAGAATAGTTATCCATTCATACAATAAATAGTGCTAAAAGAAGCTTTGAGAACACAGTTCCATTTTCTACTGAAAAACTATAAATAGAATGTTAGTAGTAATATTTAAATTATTTTAAAAATGCTTGGTGTCAGAATTCTGAAGAAATATTTCTTAATTTTTATCTTTTAGGACAAGGATAAACATTAGTGTTGTACTTATTTTTATGGCAATATTCCATAATTTCCATAATATTCCATTTTCTATAATATCATTCCCTAATTTTATATGATATTGTAGGACATATGCAATAAAAACCTGCTATTTCACGTTATTCCTTTTCTTTGTCCCTCCTTTCAGTTTACAACCATGAAAATATCGGCTACATCACAAACTAGACTTGAAAAATCTCAAACTTGTTTGAACCACTCTTTCTTGTGTGTGTGTGTGTTTTTTTAAGTAAAAGTTTGACTGGAATTTGCTTATAATGGAAAAGAGGCCAGGATTTTGGAGGTAGGGTTCAAATTCTTGCTTCCCCATTCAATATTTTGTTGACTTAGGCAAGATTCCTTGGCTCTCTCAGGCTTAGTGTCTTCATCTATAAATGAAAAAATGAATAGGAGAACATCTAGAATGTACACACCAGAAACTACTGGGTATTATTTTGTTGCCTAAGAATGAATTTACCCTGCCTAAGAGTGAAGTGTGTCTCTTCTCCACACTTTCCACAATTGGCTTTCTCTTTGAAACACATTAGGGATAATTATTAGGAATAAATACCAATAAAAATAGCAACAGCAATCAAACCAGCACAGTAATCATAATTAAAGCTAATATTTATTTACAATGTGCTGGGCACCAGGCTAAGTGCTTTGCATGGGATTCCTTTCTTACTTGTCATCACCATTTCACAGGGGAGATGCTATTAGTCCCATATTACTGATAAGAGAAGCAAATGAGTTAAGCAAATTGATCAAGATCACACCTTTGTGCTACTAAGTAGGAGTTAGGATTTGTTTAATAGGATGTCTCATATAGATACTAATGAAGACTCTTGGATACATAAAGGAATAAATTATGATTCATTTCCATTTCAAATTGCAAAAGAACTGAAAGGAAATTGAAAGAAAGAAAATTCTAAATTATAGAAATAAATAAATAAAAATAATTTCCTGTAACATCTGGTCAACGGATTGGAAACTTTCAAGTAAGGCATCAATTAAAATTGGACATAGATGAAAGATTGTCTGTACAGCTGTCAGCCTCTCATGAGCAAGCTCCGTGAGTTCCATTCTTCTTGGTGAACACATAGCAATGTTACTAGAGTCATAGATTTTCTGCCCCCAGCCTGAAGGATAAGTAATAAAGTATTTTTAGAAGGGGAGAAAAGACTAACAGAAATGTCTTAAGTCTTTATAAGTCTTCAAATTCTAATCGAATAGATATTATATAAGCAATTATAATTATAATTTAAATATAATTAAATTTCATAAACTTGATGGGTGCCTGGGTTCCTCAGTCATGATCCCAAGGTCCTGGGATTGAGTCCATGTTAGGCTCCCTGCTCAGCAGGGTGTCTGCTTGTCTCCTTCTCCCTCTGCTTGCCACTCCTCCTGTTTGTGCTCACTCTTTCTGTTAAATAAATAAATACATAAAAACTTTAAAAAATTTCATAAACCTTGAAAATATGTTATGGAGATATGATTACAGAGATACATTCTAGATATATAGATAAACTAAATTCCTTTAAAAAACTTTATTCAGAAATGTATATAATCTTTTTCAGTTTGTAGTTGGGTGTTTTAATAGCTCAGTGTTCTTGAATGTGTGCCCTTAGGACGTGGTGGGTTAGACAGGATTAAAACAATAAAATAGTCCCACTGTCTGAACAGTGGATTCTTACCTTATGGATAATTACCCCTAAAAGGGGGTTACTTTACTTAAAAGGGGTTGCATATACCTAAGTGGAAGTAACATAGCATCTTTATCCTTCTGATAAAATTTAAAAAAATGTAAAAAGTTTTTTTGAAATATTGTAGACAAAACACATGCTATTGAAACTGGGGTATATTCCCTTTCTTCTATATTATTCCCATTTCAGAAAGACTCCAGTGCATTGCGGGAAGACTGTGATGGTAGATAAATTTTGAATAGTTTCTGGCTGAATGGAAACATGACAAACTAAGCTAAGGGGACAAAGCATTCTCTTCTAGTCTCTACATAATTAGCAAATAGCCCTTGGGACAAGGGACAAGCCATCCAATTCTGGGGAAGGTGGAAGGTCAATGACTCCTTTGCTGATGGAACACCTCAAATGAAAATCTCTCCCATTTAGCAGCTGAAATTAAAGGAGGGAAAACAACTTTGCACAAAGAGCTAACTCCTAATGGGATACTATTAAACAACATAGGGGATTACTCACTGAGGAAATATGGAGGATCAACACATTCATTGTGTCTGTAGGAGTTGTTCTAGCATATCTAACATTGTTGGGGCGGTTCAATGTGTTGAGTCTTTTTAAAGTAGGGATTTGAGGAAAAAACTAGGGATTTGATGTCCAAACATAATCTAATCAGAAATTTTCCTCTAGCTTGGTCAAGGGTCCAAACTTTTTTTAAAAATTTTATTTATTTATTTGACAGGGAGAGAGAGCACAAGCAGGTGGAGTAGCAGGTAGAGGGAGAAACAGGCTCCCTGCTGAGCAAGGAACCTGATGCAGGGCTGGATCCCAGGACCCTGGGATCATAACCTGAGCTGAAGGCAGTTGCTTAACCAACTGAGCCATTTAGGTGCCCCAAGGGTCCAAACTTAAAGAAGCTTGATCCTGGGGGACCTGGGTGGTTCAGTTGGTTAAGCTTCCAACTCTTGGTTTTGGCTCAGGGCATGATCTTATGGGTGCTGAGATGGAGGCTGCCCACCAACTCCACCTCACCCCTGCCACCCTGGGCCTGACCTCTCTCTCTCTTAACTCTTTCAAATAAATGAATCTTAAAAAAAAAAAAAAAAAAAAAAAAAAAGGGAAGTTTGATTCTGTCACAACACAGGTATTTGGTTCCCTGATCAGTATTGTTCAAGACTCTGTGGAACTTTCCTTCTGAGATACTTTTTTTTTTTATTTTTTAACCTCTCTACTGCTGTTCCAGCACCCCACACAGCATAGTCATTCACATATCCATGGGTCCGAGTAGTTTGTACATCTGTGCAAGATAACTGTCACACTGCAAGATTGCCAGTTTACATGTGTCTCCCCTAGTGAATTAAATATCTTCTCTACCTATTTCTTCAGAAAAAAATTCGGTATCTCTATGTCCTGAGGTAGAGTCTGTATCTCCTCATCCTTGTACTCCCAGCATTTAGATGCTCAATAAAAGTCTATGGAATGAATTAGCTTTCAATTTGCCTGCATTGCAACTATAGCACTAAAAATATCTACATCTATTTCCAAGCAGAGAATTGTATATGTTAATAACTGTCATTTCTTGAGCACTCACCATGTACTGTGCTCAAACCTTTATGGATGTTATTTATTTCATTTAATACTAACTGCATTCCTGTAAGCTCAGCATTAATGTCTCTATTTTACTGATTAAAAAATAAAGTTGAGGATGAGAGAGATTAGGTACTACTTAGAGAATTCACAATTCCACAAATATTGCTGCCTTTCTCGGTATCTTCAAAAAGATAAATAAAAATAAACTCAGTGATGATAACCCATGAAGGTATAAGTTAGAGCTCCTATCTGAAACACATCCTACCATTTCTGAATACTAGATGTCTTCCAACCAATATTTTTCAAGAGTTCCATCTTGGAATCAAGAAAAGACTCTGATACATAAGCATACGAGGCAGCAAGTAGGGAAGTATGCCAGAATTTCCTTCTTAGAATTACTCAAGTGTTGTGGTACCTCATTTTCCAGAGGTCTGTCCAATAAAGTAAACATACCATATGCCCATTTAAGTTCAAATACAGGATTGAATATATTTATATGAATTTTCATGTTTCTATGTTTCATAAAGGAAATGAAATGTAACTGGTTTATCAAATGGAGAGGACTTGGTGAGCGAGCTGGGAACAACTTCATGATTTCTCACCACTACTTCAAACGACTTATTTTGGATTCCCTTCCCTGCCTCAGGATAAGGAATCAGAGATAGTTCATAACCTCTCTGTGCATTTCTCCTTAGTGGATTGGGTGATTCCCATCCGTAGTGTAGAGAACACTTCAGTCTACTGATTCAAATTCTAATCTCTTCCAGAAACACCCTCACAAACATACCAAAATTAATCTTTAATCTGTGCACTCCAGGAGCCAGTCAAGGGGATATACATAAATTAACCATCACAGTACTGTCAACCAACTTGGCCACTATGTTTTCTTTCTTATGCCCTAATGACAACCCATCTTGCCTGCTAGCTTATAGCCTTTTTTCTGCTGAGGAGCTTCTCTTGGCAGGTCTTGGAAAACCATCCGTGATTTGTCCAACAAGAGGAGTGTAAGCTCTCCCCCTGCAGCCTGTCTTTATGGCTCTGTGGTCATTGGTAGCCCCTTGCCTTCAGATGTTTCCAGAGGTATGGTCTCTGGCTTTCTCAAGCTCTCAGGTTAATTTTCCCCAGAGATTCTCATCATTCTCCAGGCCACAAAGCCCCTTCCCTTGACTTGAGGTGAGTATAAGCATCCCTCTATACCATCCCCTGAGACAGGCAAACCTTTCTCTCCCTAGAGACACATGCCAGCAAGTATGTCTTCTGGTAAACCTCTCTCTCTCCACATCCCACCTTCCCCAATAAGCATCTAGTCTTTCCATCTATAGGCTGGTGGATGGTGATTGGTAAAGAGATCACAAAGTTGGGGTTTGGCTACCTTTTAGGTTAGTGAGACATAGATAGTGTTATGGACTAAGTGTTTGTGTCTCTGCCAAATTCACTTCTTGAAATCTAATCCCTAATAGAGTAGTATCTGGAGGTGTGGCCTTTGGGAGGTAATTAGTTCATGAGGATAGAGCCCTCATGAATGGATTAGTACCTATAAAAAGGAGGCCAGACAGCTAGTTAGCTTTCTTTCCACCAGGTAAGGATACAAGGTGAAGTCAGCCATTTGCAACCTAGAAGATGGCTTTCACTTGATCCCAACCATACCAACACCCTGATTTTAGCCTCCAGAACTGTGATAAACAAATTTCTGTCATTTATAAGCCACTTGGTTTATGGTGCTTTGTTACACCAGCCCAAACAAAGACAGATGGAGTGGTACCAATAGAATGGCCCAGCAAAGGTGTCCATGACCAATTTCTGGAAGCTGTGAATATGTACGGTAGATGTCTAAAAAGACTTTTCAGATGTAATTAAGGTTATGTCCCTTAAGAAAAGTACATAAGCCTGAATTATTCCAGTGTGTTCAGTCAAGTCACATGCACCATTAAAGGGAGAGAATCTTTTCTGGCAAGAGGTAGGAGAGATGAGGTAGAAGTTGAGGTCAACAGGGATTCAAAGTATAAGAAGGATTCAATCCATTGCTGCTGGTTTTGAAGACAAAGGGAGCAGAAACCAGGGAATGAAGGTGGTCTCTAGAAGTGAGAATGACCCCTAGCTGGCAGCCAGCAAAGAAATGAAGACCTCTGTTCAACAAGTGCAAGGACTGAATTCTGCATACCTACCTCCTCAATGACCTGAGAGTGGATTCTCCCCCAGAGCCTCCAGATAAAAACCCAGTTCTGCTGATACCTTCATTTTATCCTGTGAGACCCTAAGCAGAGAACCCATCAAGCTTTCCTGGACTTATGAATGAAAAAGCAATGAGATATTAATTTGTGTTGTTTCAAACTGCTAAATTCATGGTGATCTATTACAGCAAGTATAAAAAAACTAATACAGATGGTTTGTCTGCTCTTGAGAATAAAGGGGGCAATTCTCTCCCTACTGTCCTTTCCTTAGGGGTCTCAGCCAGGATCACAAGGAAAGTCCCATTTAATATCATGTTGCACATTTTCTTTTCTCAAGTCAATGCTCAGCCACCTGCTGCTTCTCTGGAGTCTGATAGAGGCCAGCAGGCTCATCACAAGCAACACCCAGGGAAATTCTCAGCCAGGAGCAGGAAAGGGGCAAGCAGTAGATTAATATTTTGCTCATTTCCATTACAAGAGAGCTAAATGTGAACTCTAAGACACAATTTCTATTTTATTGAGCTATATATAAACAGTGGAAATGAAGGCTTACATTTATGTTCAGGAATTATGTTCCTAAAACCCATGGATTTTAAAGTCAACCTGCTCAGCTTCACAGAAAGTCTCAGCTTCCTACATTTTTCTTCTGCTTGCATTTTCCCATTTTTCTGCCATAAGATACCAGAAAGGGAGGAGGCAGCATGCAAGATTAACTCTATTATAATTATTTGGTTGCCATGTGATATAGAAAGAAATGCTTAAATATGAATTGCCACAGTATTGATGTTTCATGGTTAGAGGGATGAAGTGGGATTTAGGAGCACATAGCTGGTGAATTAATGCAAGACATAAAACGAGCTTTCTGAATCAGTACTTTGAGGGCTGCAGAGTCTATGTGCCATCTCCCACCCTTAACAACCTCACTCCACTCCATACAGTGGAGGCATAGAGCCATCAGAAGTCAGAAGGGTTCTTATGTGTTGGCTTTTGGACTTGGAGGGTATATGGGACTTCTGAGTTGTATTCCTCAGGATGGGCTAGGGTGAGCCATGGTAACAAATAGCCCTCATATTGTGTCTTAACACATCCAAAGATTCTGTCTTACTTATCTAACATTACCAGCCTTGGGCCAGCAAGGTGAACGTGCTCACTGTGGTCAGCTGGCGAATCAGGTATTTTCTCTACAGTCGCTTCTGGGACCACTGAAGCAGAAGGCGGGGAAGGTGGTGAATCATACCAGGCTTTTAATGCTTCTACCTGGAAGTAGCAGTGCTGCTTCCATTTCATTGGCCAAAGTCAGTCACATGGTCATAGCTTACTTCCCCGTAGGCAGGGAAGTGAAACCCTAGCGTGTTCCTGAAGGCGGAGAGGTGGACATTATTTGGTTAATGGCACTAATTGCTACAACAGCCTACGAGGCTCCTAAAACTCCACTTGGGAAAGGACTGGATTGGGCCTGAAGGAATGGGTGTGTTTACAGATATACAAAGTAGTTCTCCCTCATCTTTCTTTTTGCACTAAAATCTTGTGGTGAATTATATTTTATCAGTTGAAAACAGTATCAAGAATATGAATTTTAAGAAGAATATGGTCAAGATGTGAAGTTTATTTTTTGTCCCACTTTATGAGAAGATATTATGGGGATAAGAAATTAAATATTTTCCTATTTTGAACCTCATAAGAAATATTAAGTTTTACTATATACAAGAATGCTAGCAGTTCACCATCAGTGATACAAAATAAGCATGCTCTGTGCCTGACTGGTTGAGTATATCCTGGTGATCCCTCATATCTGTGTTTGGTAAATAACTCACCAGGTGAACCTGAATAGCGTTCTTTTTGAATCTGCTTTATTAGGTTAAAATAAGTATCAAAGCATAAAACCTTTAATACATTTATTTTTTAAAGCACCTATTAGAAATGAAAGGGATGGGGTAGAGTAAATTGCACCTTGTATTTTATTTTATTATTTTATTTTATTTTAATTAAAAAGGTTGGTTGTGTCAATGGTTTTAATATGTCTCAAAGGCAAAAATGCCAGGTATTTCCATTGCATCCCAGTCTTCTGCACACTCTTGGGAAGAGCCTGGGAGGTGCCCAGGTCTTAGTGGTAACTGGTATTTTTACTTCCTGCTGGTGTTACCTGCACATATTTGTTTTCTTCATGAAAGTCTGGACGATGTTCCTCAATGCCCCATTTATACAATCTTTACCCTAAACAAATCTGTGCACCTCAAAATACTTCCAAGTTCTCAGTAGACCTTGAGCTCTTAGGATGCCATGGACTCAAGGACTTAAAAAGAGTGATTTCTGAACTTTTGAAGTAGCAACACTACTTTTGGCAGGGATTGTGCAAGAAGCTGGTTGCTGGGAAGTTTGATTTCCAGAGCTCCCTTGGAAAGCCCCAGCCTGCCCGCCAAAGTACCTTATCTCCCTTCTTGATTTATAAGCCATTCTCTTTCACCAGGCAGAGGACTTCTAGGAGAGCTATGTGGAAAGGCAAGTATCTCCGGTCAGTAATCGTTTCGGCAATATTTGTCTATGAAAGAAGAATTGATGTGTCAGTTTGGTCATCTACTTTATTGTTGGTCTTCCCCACTAGATTGTGAGCTCTATGAACACAGAGATTTTCGTCAATTTCACCCACTGCTGGACCATGTGTCTGACACCAAAGAGGCATTCAATAAACATTGGTTAAATAAAGTAAGATTACATTCATCTATTGGAAGATCCTGAGACAGCAGGACACAGGGCACACATTTCAGTGTTTAATATTCTGGGCTTTAGAGGAAAACTAGGTTTGAATACCAATCCTCTCCTTGGTATTTCTGTGCCCTTAGACATTTATTTAGCCTCTAAACTTTAATTTCCCCTTATAAAAGGCAGATAGTAGTAACCCTCTCACTTTTGGTAGGGTTATAAGAGATAATACCTATAAAATATCCAACTTGGTACCTAATACATGGCAGGTAATGTGTAGGTGTTATTACTATTACTATCAAATGGGGAAAAAAAGCAGGGGAGCCTCACATTTTAGGGCTGAGGGTGGGAGAGGCTGGGATAAGCCATAGTTAATGAGGGAGAACTATATTAAAAGAGGGGGGAAGTTAGGGAGACCCCAAAACTTCTTCACCATGTCCCAGGTGGCTCTCTGAATGTGGTTTTTAAAGGATCAATGTTTGTGATCTCTGTAGATGTCTTTAAAAATAGACACACATGGACATATGTGTAAAATCAATATTTACAGTTATACTAACATATATGTAGATATATGTGAAATGTGCATCAAAACCATTTGCATTTGAAGACATTTTAAGAATTTTAAGAAAGTTCTTGAGGTCTTAGGGGAGGGTGGGGTAGTAGAGTGGGGGAGAATCCCAGAATGTCACAAAACCAGAAATAGGAACCTCAGTACTCTAAACACTTGGCATGTCTTGCAATTGCAGAATATCTAATTATCCTCATTTGCATGCCACAAAAGGAGTGAAGTATGATCTCTCCTGCTACATTAACTGTTTATTGTCCTCATGACTAGCTAGCATATCTGCAACAGAGCTCTCATTACCCAGACACTGAATGGAAAAATGCACATGGTATTGGTCACTGTGACAGAGTTCTGTGAAGGGGTTTGGATACGCTAGACACAAGTCATGATGTGTGGGAAAGGAGTACTGACTGTATTTGAGACTTCAAAGATGTAAGCCATTAGATCATTCTTGTTTTCTAAATATGTGAAGACAAGCTGCCTTAAGGAAGCAACCTGAGTGAGGTGACTTGTTATCTTATTTCTTCTAGTGTTTCAGTTGCCCTCCAAGATAAACGAAAATAATACCTTCCGTGCTTAGTTGTCAGGATTTTTGTTACATGGAATGAGATGACAGGTGCAGAAATATAAGACCCAAGAAATTTGGAAACACTACAGAACTGTTTGCTTTTTTCCTCTTACTTTGTGTTCTTTCTTCTTATCCTCTTCCTTCCCGCCAACTTCTCCCTCTCTTTTGGGACCCTTATCCCTTGTGAGGAGAAGTTGCTGAATGTCTGGATATATAAAATAGTTTTGAAGAAAGAAGGGCTTTATTTCAAATGGAATAAAATGTTGGGAAGTGGACTTAGAGCAACTCCACATAGCCCTGCCCCAGAACCATCCAGTTCCATAAAGAATAGTGTGAAAATAGGGACTTTGCCAATCTCCTCATGGATGGACATACAAGACCTGAGGGGAAAAATAAGTTGTAGCTAAAGAAAGAACTTCCTGTGAGCAAGCCTGCTTTGAGAACTGCAGTGACATAGCAATTCAGTGTCTCATGCTTTGGTTAAAGGAATAGCATCCCACACATAATGTAAAGGAATGCGTAATATTGTGAACTCCCATAATGTGGTGGAATCTTCTTCATTCATTAACTTGTTTTGCCAAGAGAACCTCAAACTTTCTCTGGGCCTCAGTTGGTTCCCCATTTTCAAATTAAGGGGTTGATGAAATGAGGTCCAAGATCCTATAATTCAAAAATTCTATTTTTCTTCTTCCTTTTTTGAATGAAGAAAGGCTTAAGTAGAAGCAAAATAGAATGTGGTGAAAGACACTGCTGATGATCATAGCAGGTTTAGTCACCCACAGATATTTTCTTGAGTGACTATTATGTGCCAGCTACAGTTTGGAGTATTTGGGATGAATCAATGAACAAAGTAGAAACAAATGCACTGGTGTCATGGAGTTGACATTCTATCAAAAGGCAGTGTGTGTGTGTGTGTGTGTGTGTGTGTGTGTATGCGCTTTACGCCAATGAGGTAAACAGACCACATCTGGGCTACAGACAGTGATCAACTCCACTAAAAATAATGGTGGCTTTTAATGAAGTGTCTACTTATACTGGGGGTTTTACATATTTTACTTTAATCCTTATGACAACTCTATAAGGTGGGTGTTATTATCCCATTTTATGGATAAGAACACTGAAGCACAGGGGGTGTGCAGATGCTGCCTAAGTCTACCTTTAAAAAATATGGAGAAGCTGGGATTTGCCCCAAACCTCTGACATCTCCCCCATGTCCTCATTCTTTGCCCTCAGTAACAGATGCCTTCTGCCAGTGGCAAGGCCAGAGATAACACTTCCACAGAGCAAATGGGCCATTATAAAGAGTCACATTTGAGGAAAACACATTTAGTAGCTCATTTAAGCTAATTCAGGAAGTACTATTTTAGGAAGCCTAGAAAATAGACTGTGGTGCATGTACTTCTTTGCTTTTGGAGCTGGGATGAATACATGTTATTCCTGGGGTTAAGGGAGACTGAAGATGTGGCATCCCTTGGCCTTCCCAAAGTGGCAAAAGCTGACACCTAGTTGATCTGCAGTAATTATTAATACCAGCGTAATTTTTGGCGTCCCAAGCCAGGACTTCATTCCAAGTGCCCAACTCTCCTGTCTCATTGTCTCTGAGTTGAGTGTGTCAGTTTGCTTTTGCGGTCCTCTGTGTTTATTGATCAGACCCTGTCATCTCCAGGACGGTCCTCCCATGCAATTGAACCCTCCACCCTCCAGAACCTCCTCCCCGCCTCTCCACAACCTCCAGACACCCTTTCACCTGGGCTGTCAGAATAATGAAGGCTTGATTTCAATACTTTCCCTCATTTCTCTGTTCACTGCTCTGCGGGTTAATGCAGATTCCAAACTTCAACAAGCAGCTGTTAAACATGTCATTAACACTGCTTGGGCTGCAAATGAGACTCTGCTACTGGGATTATTCCGTGAGCTATAGTTTTGTGATGAGCTTTGTCAATCACAGCTGACCTGCTGTGTACCGAATGGAACTCAGATTATCTTCTTTCTTCCTCTGACTCTTGTCATTTTTTTCACAAAGAATTACTATTCTACTCCCTGAAAGATTGATTACTTGCACAAATAAGAGAGTCTGAGACATTAATACAAAATTCACAGGCTTTTCTTTATCTCGAACCTGCAACTCCCTCTACATTTCCTCCTAGTAATTATATTAGAATTGTGTACACTAGGAATTGCCATCTGATTATTATGAAACTGGTTTTGTCATGACAAAAATGAGCTTAAGTCTTGTTTTTTTGGAAAATGATCAGTACAGTGCACTGGATGAGAGAGAAGGAGATTAAATCCAACTTGCTTTCATCCATGAATGCTTTCATCTCTTTTTCAAACACAGGAAATGATTACCACTGCTATAAGCTGCAGTTCATATGAGTGAAAAAGGATAAGGAAATATTGAAAATTCTGTAACCAACAGTAGGACATAATATAGGTCCCTGGCACCCACTGAGCGACATGTACTTTATTTTTCCATACCACCAATGTCAAGAGTTTCATATTTTCAAGGGAGTCTTACCTTGAGGTGTGACATTACAGAGTAAGGAATAAACAAATTGACTTTTTTTTTTATTTGGACCATTTTTTCATAGGAAATTAGACAGAAGATAGGTTTACAATGTCTAATAATGATTAGCTACAGCACATCATCTGTTCGTGTTTATAATTTACAAAAGAGAAAAGGCAGAGCATTCATTTCACCATTGTATTTTCCAGCATGTCATCGGGTCCATAGACAGACAGTTATTCAAGAGCATTGACCACAACCTATTCACCTTTATGTCCTTGATGTCTAGTATGCTGGAACTACTTGATAATTATTGTTAGTCAATGAATGAATGAATAAATGAATAAGCAGGCAAGCCACCAAGTGTCATCTTGAAGACTAAAAGAAATAAGCATGGCCTGTAATCATCCATACAGAGATGCATCAGATCATGCCCTTTCTCTCTATTTCATGCACACACATCTATGCCCTAGCAATGCTGAGATGCCAATTTACCTCCCAAATCATTCTGTACAATGGGTCTTATTTTTAGTGAGAAGAGATAGTGAAACTCTGCTCTATCCATTATCTACTGCCATTTTAAGGTGGTGTAACAAAGCCGCAGAAACTTCAGTGGCACACAAGAAAATATTTATTGCTTATTTGTCTGGGATCAGGTAAGTGTAGGGTGAGTGGCTCTGGTGCCCTTGGCTGGGCTTGATCACATGCCTGGGAATTGGCTATCATGTGATCTAAGATGGCCTCCAATTGGTCACGTAGGGCAGCTTGGCTCTGCTCCACATGCCTTTTGTTCTCCAGTAGGCTAGCCTGGGTATGTACCCCACTGATGGCTAGAGTTGTGAGTGTGGGATGGTGGAAGCCTGTAGGCTCCTAAGGTCTTGACTTGGAACTGACACTTCCCCTCCATTTTATTAACCCAACGAGAAAAGAAGGGTTAGAGAAATAGACTCTGCTGTTAGAGAAAGAACTTCAAATATCACATGACAAAGGGCATGGTTAGAGGGAAGGATGAGGAAGGTGGCCAGTTCTGCAGCTTGTACAGTTGCTGTTAATGAAATCTCTTGAAAATAAAGGAGTATCAGTTACATTGAACTGACTGCTTACTTGTGGTTCGGCTTACTTCTGTATGGCTTTGAATCACACATGCATAAAATGAAACTCTTGTGCATAAATGAGGTCAAAGGAAGGAAGAAACGTGCATTTTTTTCCCATGTTTGGAATCAAGAGACGTGTTCAGCTCCAGGCCACTTGAAAACACACCCTGTTCCTGCCGCTCGCTGGCATTCTTTCTGCTATGTAGGTAGGAATAAAAGAGCAACAGAGAGTGAAAAAAAAATGCTAAGAGAGACAGAAGGTGGATGGAAGTGGGGGAGAGTGGGGGTACAGGGAAATAACACAGGAAATCCTGCTCCAGAACTAGAGGCTGTCCCCCTCCCAGTTCTCGCAGAGTCAGCAGAAGCAGGGAAAGAAGAAAGATGGCTTTCAATGGATCAATAAGGTGGCCACTAAACAAAGCCCCAGACCCGAGGTTATTTGGGGATTTCATATTTGGACTCATTTACATTTTGTGCGCCCCAAATACTGCTACTCAGCATTCAATTTTTTTCTCCATTGATTTTAATTAAGCTCACAATAGGTTAGCACCCCTGATGAACAGGCAGAGTGTTTTCTATCAAAAAGCTATCTCGCTTCTGAGGCAGGAATTCTGGGGCTTGTCCACATCTTATTCAAAATGTTTTTGCTTCCATCCTGTAGCATGATTCTTAGAATGTGAAATAAAGGTACATTCAGCTGCTACACCATAAATATTTTCCACTCTGTAACTGTGAAAATTACCATCTTATTTCTGATTCAGGGATGTCATAAGGAATCTGGGATCAGTGATAAGTGCCATATATACAGTAGCTCCTGAACAGGAAGTGGTGCTTGGTGCCGTTCGTGATGGGACATGCTTGCATACCTTCATTTAGGTGTCTAATCACGTGGCTCCTCTCTTGTTTTCCATCATTTCCTCTTCATCTTTAAGATTCCAATTTTTGTATCTCTGACTAGAGCAAGGAACAGATATATATATATATATATATATATATATATATATATATATATATATATATATTTAGTGGTTGAGGGTTAACCTAATCCTTTAATTGTGTAACTTGTGAAGAAATTGCTGCTCTGTCTTTCGGGTGATGAATCCCAAGGCCAACACCAGAGTACAAGACTTGTACCTATTCACTCCAAAGATCGTTTCCAGAGGTGAGTTGGGCTTATTGTTAGAGCAACACTGATTTCCTGGAGTACAGGGTCACTTCTTTGCACATTCCATCTATCTAAAAAGTGTAACCTGTGCGGATTTTAACAACAGCTTACAGTGGGAAGTGACAGATGGGGCCCGATCAAAATTGGAACAAGAGGACAGGGAGTTGGAGCATGGTGTTAGTGAAGGCCACTGAGATTAGGCTCCCAGCAATCTGAGTGATCCTACTTAGCCATATTAGTCTGGAAGAGAAAAGGGGAGAAAAAGGAAGGAAACACGGAAAGAGGAACTTAACTGACCAAGACTGTCTTTCTGTTATAGAGTTAACATATTTTTTAAAATGTATTTTGTTTTTGTTTTTATTTCATTTTGTTTTGTCTATTTTTTTTAATGGGAAAACTACATTTTATTTTTTTGTCATCTATTGCTACATAACAAATTGCTCCAACATTTAGTGGCTTAAAACAACAACGTTTATTATTTAACTGTTTTGGTGGGTCTGGGTACATCCAAGCTGAGTGTGTCAGCCTCCAGCTTTCTCATAAGGTTGTAGTCAAGACGACAGTCAGGACTGCAGTCTTATCTGAAGGTTCTACTGGGGACAGGGAGAGAACAGCAGTGCAGACTTGTTTCTACATGCACTGAAGGCAGGCTGGTCCTTCACCACATGAGCCTCTGCTATGGCTGCCTTATAATACAACAGCTAGCTTCCCCAGGACAGGTGCCCCAAGAAAGAGCAAGAGTGCGCAAGATGGAAGCAGTGCTCATCTGATGTATTCTGTTTGTTAGAAGCAGGTCAGTAAGTCTCACCTTTCAAGGGAGCAGATTACACAACAGCACAAATGCTGGGTATGTGACTCATTGGCAGCAATGGTAGGAGTTGCCTACCATCTACATAAAAGCATGGAGGAAAACAATTTTAAAAATCATCTGTAATCTTATCACCCAAAGATAGTTATTGTTCAGTTTTAGGTATGTATACATACAGAATTTTTCAAAACATGGAAATACAGTTGTATCATTTTTTCCCTTATAGAACCAGCTCATACTACATGCAACTTTCTGAAACCCTTCACATTGTAATAGAATATTTAGGAAAAGGGAGAGCTTTTTATTATTCAACTAATGCATATTTATTTTGGAAACAAAATAGAAAAAAAATCCAAAATGATCTATGATCTCATGATTCTGACATGCTATTGTTGGCCTTTTTGGAGTACTTCCATCTTTTGTTTCATATTCATTTATCTGAAAAATATACACACATGAACATAAATGTTATCTACTATCATTTGGTAACCTGAGTCCTTATGTTGCATCATATTTTCAGTGTAAGGTGATCCAATCTCTGCAAATAAGAATTTCTATTTATTGTTGATATCATAATTGTGACACAGTGAAGAGCTTGATTCAACTGGCATTTTACATTTTGTCAGCACTATATTTTAAGGTGTGCTATTAAATATATGTGCTCATTAAAGCTAAGGATTACATTTAAATTACAAATTTATTGTTCAACAAGAGAATAACAACATCTGAACAAAAGTAATTTAGATGATGTTCCATCCTACTCCAAATAAAAAGAACCAAAGGACAAGTTAAAAATAAAAACACAAATACAACTTTCTCCTATTAAATGCAGAGCTGGCACTTTTTTTCCTGCAAGGTAATTGCATGTATCACACTGAATTAATTTTGTTAAATAACATTTTATTGGTTTGGTTTGTGGTTTAGTTTGTGTTTGATTTGAGTTTTATAGAGGTATAAGAAGTCATAAGCACAAAGAGTTTAGATCTACTTACATATTTGTATTATTTAAAAGACCTTGTGATACAGATATTTAATAATGGTTGGCTATCTATGTGAATTTTCTGTTTAAGGTGGGAAAAATTCATTATCAATATGCTGATATTATTAATATTAGCAGGCCCATATTTTGGGCAGTTTTTCTTGCTGCATACAAGGTCTTTCTCTGTTACCATCGCCAGGAAGATCTAATCCCTAGTTATTTTCTTTTTTCTTTTCATCTTGAAAAATCTGTCTGCTTTGTTAGGGTTGTATTGGCTAATGGTAATATTTACCTCCTCCTCCAACCCCAACTAATTGGTATTACATATAGTATCGATTTAGTAACTATAAAAAATTTTAAGTGTATATTATAAGTCCCCAATCTAATGAAACATGCATTCCAGAGGGGAAATAGACTCTGCGTGTGTGTGTGCGTGTGTGTGTGTGCGTGTGTGTGTGTGTGTGTGTGTGTGTTTTGAGAGAGAGAGAGAACAAGCAACAGGGGACAGAGGGAGAGGGAGAGAGAGAATCTTAAGCAGGCTCCACATCCAGTGCAGAGCCCTATGCAGGGTTCAATCTCATGACCTTGACATCATGATCTGAGCTGAAATCAAGAGTCACGTTAACTGACAGAGCCACCCAGGAGCACCTGTGTGTGTGTATTTTAAATACTACCAAAGTATATTAAAATGTTAGGTAGTGGTAAGTTCGATGACGAAAAATAAAGCAAGGATCCTCATGGCTAATCCAACAAGCTTTGGCTTTTCATTACTAGAGTCAAAAGTCTACCATAGAAATAGGTGGGTCATACTGTGTGAGTGAGGAGCCAGGGAGAATAATAGTGCTCAGTATTCCATCAGTTCAAACCTAGCTGTACATCAGAATCATCTGGAGAGCTTTAAAAATGCTGTGCCTGCACTTGTAACAAAATAACTAGAAGCCTAACTCCTTTGACAGTTAGAAACCCACCTTGTCAACATCTCACCTCTGGGTGATAGGGCATGTCCATAAATAAAATCCACAGAGGAGGCTCTAGGGTTGGTTGGAGACAGTTTTCTGTGTTTCAACTCCAGCTTGGTGTTTCATGGTTGCTGAGCTGAGGTAAATGGTGAGTAGGTGAGTGAGAGTCCCTCCCTCTGTGGGACCTTGGCACTCAAGTGGCTGATTTGCTCATGACCTTGTTTAATTAACAGTTCCTGGCTGGAATGGACACTTGCTTGCTCAACCCAACCAACCATATGACATTTTTGAGGCAAAATTGTGCACTTGACGTGACCCTTGGAGACAAGATAACCTCTGGAAAGGCCAGAGACATCTGCCTGGGCCGTTTGGTTGTGAAGTGTGCTATGGTCCCACAGCTGTGGACCTAGTTCACTTCAACGGTAGCAGCTTCCTTTTTTTCTGTTTGCATCATTCGTTTGTGTAGTTATGGTAGCTAGTTTTTACTGTGTACAGAAATGGTATGTTTTTAATTTGTAAAATTCTATGTTTTACTCAAACTTTTGGAATTTGGAAGTACTCATTGTAACTATAACAGGTCAGAATAAAATGTCTTTATCTGTCTCCATTAAAACAAACAGACAAAAAGTGCTGTGCCTGGATCCTACCCCCAGAGGTTCTCTGGTAATTGGTCTAGGGTTCTCTGGCTTGGGTATTGGGATTTTTAACAGCTCCCCAGCAAATTCCAAGAAGCCAGTCTCAGACTCAAAGTATTAAACACTCCAGATGATGGCATTTAGAAATTGGTTTCAGCATAACGTGGGTGGTGCCAGGTTCCTGCTGAAAGCTCTTCAATGGCTCACCATGGCCACAGTGGTGTTTCTCAAACATACCTGATAGAATCCTCTGTAAGTATTTGTTAAATATCCAGGTCCTTGGGATCCTGTGCCAATCAATTGAATCATAATCTCCAGGAGTGGGACTAGAGGAGCATTTCAGCTCTTTCTATTGAGCAATGCACTCTTCTAATCTCCCGGTAAGAAACTTTTGCCAAAAATATTTAGGCAGACCAGTATCAACATTTTATAACCAGTGGCAGAGGGTTTTTTTTGGTAAAGCGTAAGGGTAAGATTATTTTGGTATGCATACTGGGTACTTTAGAGGTAACTCCCAAGGAGAACTATGTACAAACTAATGGAAGTTTTGTTCATAGTACTGTATAACCTCCTGCGCATGTTCCTTTTTATCTTCAGAAAGCTTTCCCACAACTCTGTTCCCATATAGAGCAATGGAGCTTTCTGTTACCATTTTTTAAAATATTTTATTTATTTATTTGAGAGAGAAAGCATGGGGGGAGGGGCAGAGGGAGAAGAAGAGCAGAGAGACATCTCAGGGCTTGATCCCAGGACCCTGGAATCATGACCTGAACTGGTGGCAGATGCTAACCAATCGAGCCACCCAGGTGTTCTCTGTTACCATCTTTTAATAATCAAAGGAACATCATTTGGAGGGACCATATAATTTAGATGATTTTTGAAAAGCATTTTTTTTTAAATCATGATAGTTCATTTGATTTTCTCATTGCCCAAGTAGTTTGGAAGACCAGGGGTCATCTACCTATGATGAAGAATCTGAAGCAGAAAAATAAGGAATTTAGGAGGATTTTACATGACAGCACAGCTGGTCAAGCAGCTGAACAGTACCTAGATTTCTGTGTATTTATACTTTTAGTTTTTTCCAACTTTGTAAACAAGGACTTTTCCCCTTGTTTTCAATTATAAATTATCCCCACCATTTCCTGATAGTCCTTAGCTTATAGCTTATCTGTGTATTTTCCTTTTAAAATATGCTTCTAAGGTTAGAAAGAAATGGGGTTCTTTTTAATAATGAATTAGTTTGGGTATTTTTAATTTAGCCCACTTAACTAGAAATTACGTTTTTGAAACATATCGATTTCAAAATGTTTTTGAAACCTGTGGATTATGAAGCAATGTAAAAGGGCTTCTGTTTTTGTTTTTCTTTCTTTTCTTTTTTTTTTTTTTTAGACAAGTACTTCATGTGGGTTTGAGTGGTTAGATGGGACTTATAATTCTACTTGCTATGGGAGATGGTGGAAAATTTTCATTTTGTGGAAAGACCATCTCTGCCACAGGACTGTAGGAGAGGGAGAGGAATATTTTGATAAGGTCAAGAGAAAGCCATAGCTTTCAGGAGATAAACATTTTTCACCAACTTTCTTTTATTACTTTATAATCCCATTTTTCTTTTTTTACTAATCTGTCTAGAAGTAAAATCATGGAAGAAGTGAATTCCCAGGTGGTTCTATGGAGCACAGGAGTAGTGAGAGAAGAGTACAGTCAGAACTCCGGGAAGTTCATCCATTTGAGGCCACAAGTCTAGACTCTTCACTGAGGGTCAGATTTCACTGGTCTAAGTGGTGGAACAGCTCTTAGAAGGGGTCTTCTTCTCTGTCTGTGATGTCCTCCTTATTGTGCACACAGCTCTTTTAGTTTCATCTCTGATGTCTCAGCTCACATGTCACCTTTTCAGAAAAGCCTAGTACTACTCTGAACTGCTGTCACTATTTTTCTTCATGTCATTCAGCACAATTTGTGACTATGTAATTATTGAATAATTTCATGTCTCCCCAGTAGAATTCCGGTTTAGGAGAGCCTA
This sequence comes from Ailurus styani, assembly GCA_002007465.1. NCBI lineage: Eukaryota > Metazoa > Chordata > Mammalia > Carnivora > Ailuridae > Ailurus > Ailurus styani. The sequence goes on along the minus strand of LNAC01001026.1, from coordinate 325,489 downwards.
AATCATATAATTTTTGCCATGATTCTATTTTCAGTGTCTAGAGCACTGCTATCATTGAGTGAATAAATGAGCATATGAATGAATGAATGCTATTTCTTCCACTTGGAATGACATTTCGTCTGAGAACTAAAACAAAACTTACTGATCCTTTAAGACCCTGTGCAAAGTTTCATGGTGTGTGTGTGTGTGTGTGTGTGTGTGTGTGTGTGTGTGTGTGTAAAGTTTCTGTACTTTCATATTTCAGTAGAAAAAAACAGTTGTTTTCAATGCTTCTTCCTAACCCTTGTGTATATGTCTACAGTTACAGCAGATGCTATGAAACAGATTAATTTTATTTCCCTATACCCATCACAATACTCACATTGTGGTCTTCTTCATGGTAGAATTGTGTCTTGTTAGCATGCAGGTCTCTTTTGTACAGTGGGTGATGGATAATTGACATCAGCATTGTGGGTGGGTAGTGGGGGGGTTGGTGGAGAAGAGATTTAGGGAGAAGATTCAAGCTAGAAGAGATAAACAAACAGCAAACTCTTAAAAAGCTCTTTACCGAGGTGAGGGACTTTTGGATATGTGCTATTTTGGAAGAGTATGGTTTTCAATTTTTCTAAGTGATTTTCACTTCTGAGACTTCATAGAAATACTTGAGAAAGTCCTGATGCAGGATGTAGACATACTTCTCATAGATATTTGATTTTGAATTGATAGTATTTCCTATCTGAGCCCTGATTCCTCATCTGTAAACTGCCTGATGTGTAAGTGCCCACTTATCAAGAGAACTATCCCATTACTGTTTGTAATCTTGGGCTGCATTGTGCTCTCTTTCTGATGAATCCAGGAGCTGCTGCTTCTGGCCAATGATTAGTAGCCATGCACATTTGTGATAAGTGTATAGTAACTTTATGTGAGTTGTACAATGAAGTTTGATTACATTTTGTTTCATAGCACTTCAAGCGGTAACATTGGTGGGTGTCTACCAAGGGTATGTACTTCTCTTGGCTGGTGAAAATAGTGTGCTGAATTTATCCACTCTGGATCCTTGGAGAGCCACTATTTGTGTCATTAGGCATTTTATTATGATTTTTGAGCTCAATCAAAAGACATTTAGTTTGTCAAGCACCAAAAGGCTTTGCTAAAAAATGCCCCTCTTTTTAAAAAATGTAATATTCACAGTCAGTATGATGACAAATCTTCAGACTCTTGCTAATTCTTAACTTTTATTTGCTTTTTTAAAAAATTTATTCTTTTGCGTTTATCATTATTACTATTGCTTCTGCCCTGAGTACTGCTTATCCCAGTTTCCGTATTTCTGTGTATTCATTGAGGGTACGGGTAATAGTGGTGTTAGTGGGAGTTAGGAGTGGTTAGTTGGGAAGCAGAGAGGGAAAGCACAGATGAATTAGAGGCAGAGCACATACATCTACAGCTGGCAAACCTAGGAACTTCTGATATTTGTCTAAACGGAAGGTTTTTGGGGTCTGAGGCAGGAAGAAGCCCAGCACCAGAGCTAGCAGTGACACCAAATAATCTAGCTAATGTGAAAACACTCAGCTTATCACCTGCGAGTCCCATGGCCCTTGCTAACGAGAGGGATAAAACAAAAATAAACATAAAAGGACATTTGGTGTGGAACACACACCAAGAGGGGAACCAGGAATTTGGCACACTATCTTGGTCTGCCTTTGCATGCTAATGAAAATAAATCATTATTCTGATAAATGAAGGCCATTTCTCCTGCAGCCCTCCAGGAGGAACACTGCACCTGACCCTTTCTTTGAAGCATTTGGAAGTCTGAACACTCAATTTCTTGCTACTGCCAGCTTTTGAAAATTGGCCTCTCCTCTCCTTGGGATTTAGCAGCAGAGTCAGCAGTGACTCTACAAAGCCCTTGCACACTGGGGGTTAAGGCCGCGGGTAGGGGCCGGATTTTTCAGGAGTAAGCAGAATCTTAATGCCCTTGCTAGAGATGGCAAGAGGAAATGAAAATATATACCTGAGCGTATTCGAGCGTCGTTGGGGCTATCGCGTAAGACTTGCTTTCGGCCACAGAGGGGTCGTCCGCGCTAATAACTGTAATCATACCCAAATTATTCAATGCCAATTTATTTACTTATTTTTCCCGTCCAAAAGACAATGTATCACCAACAAGTCACAGACAATTCTTTTCCTGTAAAGGTTGGGGTGCTCGATGTACATTCAGAGCCACGCACACGAGTGCGAAGAAGTTGACTACCACAGCTATTTAATCAGGAGTGTTTGTTGATTTGAGCAGAGGCCCTATGCTGTGAAATGAAAACAGAAAACCAAATTTTCTTGAGCAATCTTGCTGTTCCTGCTTCAGGTGCTAGGCCATTTCACTAAAGCAGCTCAGACGAGAATGTCATTAGTTCTTAAGCCCCAGGTGAATTTGCCACTGTTCCACATGATTAAGCCAGATAATTGTGTGTTGATAGCGAATGTGGTTGGTGAAATACAATTTCTAGGACCTTCCTAAACAAACACAATGTAGGAGTGAGTCAGAGTGCTGTCATTTCAGTCCTTTGTCACAGGTTTTGCACGGGCAGACATCTCTGGCGAGGGCTGGCAACTAATTCAGTGGCAACAGCCATTCCTGGGCTCTTAAAGGTGACCTGGCTCGAAAAGTGAATCACACATCATCCTGCATTTGTTTAGGAAAGGGGGAAAAGAAAGGACTTCTCATTGAAGTGCCGGCTCCTACTTGTACCTTGTTTTGGACCCTGAATGTAAATGATTACTTTAAGTTTGTTTTAAAAAGCATTCGTGATTTCAGCGATCCTTTCTGAAGTGTGTAAAAATACCAACGTCTCCAATGATAAAACAACAACAACATCTGCCGATGGCAAAATATAGTCAACTTTCGGGGCCAAGTTTTTGGAAGCAGCCAATGTGTTTGCATGTGTGATTTTCTTTTTCACATGTAAGTTTCTGTGGATTCAAAAATATGTATTTGTATTTACAAGTCAGGTGTCTGTGTCTTAAATTATATAGTTATGGCTTTTCCTGTACCTAAATATTGAGGTTTTTGGAATTTGTAGTGTGAAGGTGGAAAGATCTTAATTTGTTGATGGTGATGTTTGGTGTGGGAGCTGGGGTGGTTTGATTATTTGTATTTGAAAAGCAAATCTACTTACTTTTCAGAAGGATCGCTTTTCCTGTCAATGTGTGCATTATTTTTTCCCCACTTCCTCCCCCCTCAAATAAATTATAATACCATATAGTCTGATAGTTCCTCACCTACAAAGTGTTCAATTGATTCATACAAAAGCATAGTGTCATTGACTTCTGAAGAAAAAAGAAAAGAAAAAGTAAAAATAGATGCCATACTAAAAGGTCAAAAAAGTAATAGCCCCTTCATTGGCATGAGGAGGTACACACAGATGAAATGTGTACAGATGTGATGAGATCTAGCTGCTAATGTCAACAGTTTTCCATGTCAGTTACAATAGTCCAAATCATTACTGTGAAAAATTCGTAATAAATCCACAGAACCTTAGCGGTCGTGGAATGCAACTTCTTTCCAAGGCAGGTTTTCCTCTTTCCTAGCCCTGCCTGACCACTGCCAGTGACAGGGAGGTCATTCCCTTTGGGGACGGTAGTATGAGGTAGTGCTTCATCAGGACAACCAAACACCTGTTGAGGATCAGAAATGTTTTCACTGTGACCCGGAGCAGTGACTCAAATGCCTTCTAGTGCTGCAGCCGCCAAACGCAGTCTCTGTTCCAATGCCTTATGTCTTCTTCAGCAATGAAAGTTTCCCCCTGGTGAATCCTTTCTCTCCAGCCATCCTTGAATGTCTTTGCATTTCAGCTCTTCCATATGCCTCATAAGAAAGTTGCTTATGTTCCCTTTGTCCAGGAAGTTGACAAAAAGTTTTGGAGGTTAAACTGAAGGGTAGAAGACACAAAGGATCTAGGACAACACTGTCCCCAAGGGAGAAGACCCCCATGACAAAAGAATTGATAGTGGATTTTTTTTTTCTTTGTGGTTGGTAGGCTGCCCCAGACAGCCCAGAAGATGGGCTACAGCTGAAGGCTACAGATGAAAGACATGGCGTCTATAGCTTCTCCACTCAACCCTCATTCAGTTGGAGCATAAAAGAGCTGTTTAAATATACATTTATTTGTTTTAGAAAGCTGACTGGCTTGGTATTTAAACAGCTAACTTATAACTGGAGCATGAATGGCTAGCCACGGGGCAAGACCCAGCCTTGTACAGGGAAGGCACCACCATTGGTTAGAATTCCCAAGATGAGCTGTGTCACTGACTAGCTCCATGACCTTGAACAATTCACATCATCAGTGTTCTCTTCTGTTTCCTTATCTGTAAAATGGGAAACATGGGTGAGATTGCTTCTTATTTATCATCCTGGAAGTCCATAATTCTTTGGGGGGGGCAGTAAGCTTTGGTGGAAGCAGAATGAGGGTTAGGGTAGCAGTGGAAACTGGGTGGGGGGCATAGAGGCTTGGGGACAGGACAAGGGAATAAGAATTCCAAGGTGGAATTTAAGACAGCTGCTGCATGGGGCATGATGTGGTCTCTTTGAAGGTAGAGAAGATGCTGGAAACAAGGGAGCTCAGTATTTCTTGGCTGACTCTGCCAGTGATGTGTTTGACCCCATTCAAATAGTGGGGACATTTCCCCTGATTCTGAAGATCAACAAAATCTCAGAACGAAGGCTAGGTATGAGAGAGCGTTGGTAACAACTTGAAACAGTGTAGAGATGTCCCGGGTATCACTAGAAGGCAGCCTGGTTGCCGAAACAAGCATCTCACCAGAGAAATTTACTCTGAAGATGAAGTTGGATCAGAATGCAGTCTAGGGGATTAACTGGGACCTTTTTACACTTTAAGAATTAGGATGATGGAGAGAGAATAGGATCTGTTAGACGTGGGAACTCTGCCTAACCTTCTGGCATCATGAAAAATTCTCCAGCCTTTTTTATGGGGCCACGTAGTGCTAAGCATAAGACATTTTTTTAAAAGTAAATTTAAAATGTTCCTGAAAATAGGACGATAGAGTTAGAAAAGTTGAAAGCACCAAAGGGCCAGCTCTGTAACTGGCATTAGACATGTTTGTGTGATTTGTCTAGTTTTATGTACATTTCAAAACGTACATCTGGAAAAAAACCCCTGCTGAGCCCCTTTATTTTAATATCAGGGGAAGTTTTTCTGTTAATGGTATGGTGTGTAGGTCGCTATGAGCAGATGGAATAAGGCAACTGGCTGAGCTAATTCCTCTCAGAATCTCGAGCCTGCTCTTCTGAAGAGCAGTTTCTGTGTGTCCAGACTTGCCCTCCACTGCCTGTACGTGGCCATCTCATGATAGAGCAGAAATGGCTCTACCCAGAGGGAAACAAAGTCAAAGCTGGAGCCAAGTCACCGGTGCGATACCTTGGGTGTTTCTTTTCACAAAGTGCAGCCCGTGTTTAATGTGAGGAGGGAGGGATGCGGCTGTTCTCTAATGAAAAGCTGTAATAGGACAAGCTGGGGTACTGTACTTGTCCACTGGGTGAATGAGGCTACAACCGCATGATTTCTATTAACAGAAATGGCAGGCATGCTGTTACACTCCCCTGCTCTGTACCGAATGCCTCTCTTGCCCCTTTCACCCATCTACTCTGCCCCCTCCTAGGCTCTCCTGTATATGTCTATTAATGCCACTAAAGTAGGACATTTGAAATTTGGGGAAATGGTTGCATTTTTTCCCCAAAGAGTCTTGAGGGGCCTATAAAACAGAAGCTCAGTAAGTGAGACTAAAACCCAATCCCATCAAAATGATTAGATTCCGTCCTGCAAAGTACTTCATTGAGCATCACTCCTGTGAGTTCTTTGATGTAATTTTTTGAGGCTCAGAAATGCTTTTCTTTGTTAAGTGATTGCAGCAAAAGGAGAGGAAATGTTAGTGGCAGCCAGCATTTTCAAATGAACCATTGTGGCCCTTAGCATTTTATAAGTAATCGTAAATTTCAGCTGACAGCTTATTTCTTGATTCCTTTCTAATTAGAGACATAATAATATATATTTCTTGAAAGAGAAAGTGGTCTGGGCTCTTATGATGCCAGAGTCTTTGCTAAAATAAAACAACTGAGGCCAATGTCAAACATTCGACGGATTCACTGCATCTGAGAGGTCCTGAACATCACGCTACTAAATTAAGGGGAGACCAGAAGCGTGTTTTAATACTTTTAAATAATTGTGTCCAAATAGCCCTGCTCACTCTTTAAACAGCTAAATCTTTTTAATGCCTCTCAAAAAGGGTTCCAAATGGATTTAAATGGGTTTGATAAATGTGAAATTTTCCTCTCTACTTGTAATATTTCCAGAAATAGTGCAATTAATTTGATTTGCGTATAGGTACAAATCATTAGTAAATTGGGTGCTTGTGTTTTAAAAGGCTTCAGTCTTATTTAACCCTTTTAAGACAGTAGGTTTTGGTAAAAAATAATCATTTTTTTAATATTGAGTCACCAGTCCCTGATGCTGGATTTTTCTGCTTTAATACATATATCAGAAGTTGTGTTTAACACCCTAATACACAGTCATCTCCTTTGCAATAAGGATTTTACATATGTACTCATCTTAAAAGCTTCTCTTGCTATTAATTCTTCTTTAGGTCCAAAGGTTTCAGGTTCTCTCTTGATATTTTTTTCTTTTATTTACTAAAGGCAGCTCAGAATGTGCCTGTTTTCATGGTTTAATTACTCATCTTTCAGCAGGACTCAAATGTCAGGATTCAAATTTTCCTCAAATAATCTCTTTATGATGTTTTTCAACTGGACCCTAAAGAATAATTATCTAGATGTTTAGATAGTAATTGAGACTTGCTGAAGATTAGCATGAGCTCCCCTGGGAGTATTCTCCCTTTGGGAGAAGGCTTTGCCATTGGGAAATGCAGTCATTTCATGCTTACTCTCAGGAATCCTAACCAGAAAATCTCACTGGATGGCTATTTCCCAATACCTTAAATGGGGGAAATGTATGGCTTTACATAGAAATACAAATTCCTACCTAATATCCTAAAACATAACAAAAGCACATTAACAGCCCCCGTGTACATGTAATAAACTACTATGTTAATATGCATAAGGTTAACACTACTTCAGATCACCAAAATATTAACTAGGTTGTTAGCCAATAGTTGTTTTTTGTGCTATTCCATGGCTTCTCTTAGCTCTAGCATTTGAAGTATACATATTTTTTTTATGACAGTTGGTGTGAATTTCAGCACAGCTACCCATATTTTACAAATTGTATATGGAATGTAACTCAAGATTTTTCTTCATATTGCTTTGTTCAATATGTTGTATTGAATTTTGGAGATAGAATTATAATACTTCTATATAAACATTTGCCAAGAAAACATTCTATTGATAGACACAGATAAGTTATGTAGCTGTAATATTAAAAATCAAGAGGAGGATTGCTTTTTGGTCATGTTGATGTAACCAAGTTTCATTGATGTCATAAACATTTGGAAAACTAGATAAAACCTATGAAACAATTTTTTATTTTATTTTATTTTATTATTTCATTATTTTAGAGAGGGAGCAAGTACAGCAGGGGGAGGGGGAGAAGGAGAAAGAGAAAGAATCTCCCAGCATGGAGCATGACACGGGGCTTAATCTCACAACCCTGAGATCATGACCTGAGCCAAAATCGAGAGTTGTACACTTAACTGAATAAGCCACCCAGCTGCCCTGAAACAATTCTTTTTTTTTTTTTTAAAGATTTTATTTATTTATTTGACAGAGAGAGAGATTACAAGTAGGCGGAGAGAGAGGAGGAAGCAGACTCCCCGCCAAGCAGGGAGCCTGATGCGGGCCTCGATCCCAGGACCCTGAGATCACGACCTGAGCCGAAGGCAGAAGCTTTAATCCACTGAGCCACCCAGGTGCCCGTGAAACAATTCTTTTTGGACACTGAACACCAGGTACTACAGGACTAAAATATTGAAGAAAAGTGAAAACGAACAAAGTGAGTCCCAAAGTCACCTCAGCTTACTGCCTAAAGTCATTTTCCAGACTGTAGCGTAAGGAAGGAGAATCTAGACAGAGAAGAGTGGTTTATTGAACTGATAAACAGAGATTGGAGTATAAGCAGTTTCATGGGGCTGGAATTTGCAAAACAGTGTATCAGAGAAGAGACAAGTGGGAAGTGAGGGCAAGAGAGACAAAAAGAGGGAGAGAGAGATCTAGCAGGAGATTCCTTGAGGCTTTGACTATCCACTAAGCTGCACATGCACAGAGTGAAACTCCATTATCAGGGCAAAAATAACCACCCATGAATTGTAAGCTGAACATTTCCCAGAGCTCACACAGTGCTGGGAGATAATCACACTCTGAAACAGCCCAAGTAAAGAACTTTTGTTGCATATGCAGGGCACTCAGTAGAGACTCCAGCAGGTTGAGGGCCTATTAGCATGGCAAAACTAGCCCCCGAAAGGCTATTCTAGACTCACCCTGAAGTAGCTTAAAAACAAACTTCCAAAGGAGAAAGATAACCTGAAAGTAACTTAACTATCTGTCAGAGCAAAGCTCAACACTTTATATAAAGGCCACAAACTCCAAGTACTCAACAATATAACAGCCACCATGTGCAGTAAGAAAAATTGCTAGACATTTGAGGAAGCAGGAAAATGTGGCTCATAACCTGGAGAAAAATCAGTTAATAGAAACAGACACAGAAAAGAGAGATTATATAATTAGCAGATAAGGAATTTAAAATGGCATTATAAATATATTCAAGAATTTAAAGGAAAATCATGAACATAATGGAGATAGAAAGAGAAACAATTAGGAGGAAGAAACTGAATCCATGGTACTGAAAAACATGATATCCGAAGTGAGAAATTCACTAGAGGGGATTAAGAACAGATTAGATACTGCAGAAGAAAAGATTAATAAACTTGAAGGCAAGACAATAGAAAATATAGACATAGCACAGAGGAAAAAAGGCTTAAAAACTGACTGACCTGAGGGACCTAAGTAGCCTAACCTATGTATATTTGGTGTCCCAGGAAGAAAGGAGAGAGAAGGAAGAGCAAAATAATTCAAGAAATGTTGGCATAAAATTTCCAAATATAATAAAAGTTACAAATGCATTGATCCAAGAAGCTCAAAAGTCTCAGTTAGGATAAATAGCAGGGTTTATGGTAGTCAGGTTGCTAAAAACTAGTGACAAAGTAAAAAATCTTGAAATAATATTGAAGAAAAAATCAGGCTATGTAAAGGGAAATGAAGATAAGAATTAATACTAATTCTGTTTAGAAAGTTTAGAAACTAAAGGCCAAAGGAACATTTTTTAAATGAAATGCTGAAGGAAAAAATAGTCAATGTAGAATTCTGTATCCTGTGTGAAAAATCCTTGAAAATAAAGGCAAAAATAGAGGCATTTTATGACAAAAACTGAGAGTTTGTCATCAGCAGGCCTGTGCTACAAGAAACATTAAGGGAAGTTCTTTGGGCTAAATATATATAAAACCAGATGGAAACATGGATCAATACAAAATGAAGGATGCCAAAGATAGTAAATATATGAGTAAATGTATTTTTTCATTTTTCTAGTTATTTGAAAGATAATTGGTTATCTAAAGGACAATTAATAACAACATATTGTGGGGTTTCTTAATATAGGCAAAAATTTGTGAGAATGGAAGTTGGGAAGAGGGTAATGGCAGTGTACTCTTGTAAGGTTCTTATATAGGTCATGATGTTATTTTAGTGTAAATAACTGAGGTAAGTTAAAGATGCATGGTAGATGCTAGAGAGACCACTAAGGGGAAAAACAAAGAGATATAGCTAAAAACAAATAAATATCAGATAGAAAAGCAAGAAAATGACATAGGCCTACACAAAAACAAAACACAAGACAAAAACCACCAGGAACTATCCTGCCAGGAAAATATTCAGCAGGAAAACTGTACATGGATGTGTTTGAACTATTTGTGTATAGTCTAAAGTCAACTCTTCATTCCTAAGCTCATTCCACAACAATGTATTGGTATTACTCCATGCCTGCTCTTTGCTGTAGTTGGTGCTGGACTAACAAGACCACTGGTGTCCGGTGAGCTTGGACAGCTCACATTGGCCTTCCAAGAAATGAGTCAAATTTTCATGTGGCTTTTTTTAAATTAAGCGGAGAGAAAGAGTCTTCCAAAACAAAACAAAACAAAGCCAAACAAATAACACCATTGTACTTCCATTTGCAAGAGAGCCTAGACTTCTTCTCTGAGCATTAAATCCTGCAGGGGATGAGAGACACTGTAAGCTCTTTGAGGAAGTGGACCATGCTTTACTCCTTGTCAGACATTCCCACACGGCAGGTTCCTACAAATGTTGTAGTCAGCAGCTGTGATTCTTCAATGGCACGATGCAGTTGAACTTTTTCACCAAGGCTCATTTCCATTCTCCCCATTTCTATTTTGTGGAGCTATCTAAGGTCATCATGACCCTCACTATGGCTGAATTTGGAAATGGGGCCCTCTAAGGACATAATTAAGACTAAGTGAGAGCATAAGGGTGGGCCCCTGATCCAATAGGATCAGTATCCTTATGAAGAGAGGTATCAGAGGGGTGTGTGTGTGTGTGTGTGTGTGTGTGTGTGTGTGTGTGTGTGTGCTTGTGTGTGCACACATGTATGTGCATGTAATCATTGAGGAAAGGCCATGGAAAGACACAACCAAAAGCAGCTGCCTGTAACGTCAGGAGGAAGCTCTCACCAGACATTAATCCTAGAACCCAGAATAGTGAGAATGGTGAGAAAATACACTTCTGTCGTTTAAACCACCTACTCGGAGGTATTAGTTAAAGCAGCCTGTGCAGACTAATACATCCCTGAGCAACAAAAGCAGTAAATTTTGAAACCATTAACCTCATGTAATTTGCAACCTCACTTATCAAAATTAGTGGAAGGTTGGATGATTTTCCCATCACATCTAACGTTGGACTTATGTACCTCTCAATCTTGAAGAACCCCATGGTGCCACTAGCAGGACCAGGTTTCAGTTGCCTTCTCTCCAAGGTCAGAAAGCCTATAGAAAGACTTCCTACAGGCCCAGTAAGCCTACACAAAGTGTAGTTCCCAGTGACCTTGTGATCATCATCATCATCATCATTTTTAATTATGTTTTATTTCTTCAGCTTAAGTGAATATTGTTTCAATAGTGTCATCCAGCTTTCATTGCTTGTCAACCGTGCTCCACCCGGAGAGTTGTGTCAGCATTTCCCATATATAAACAAAATGGGTTCTTAGTACCATGGTAGCCAACCCTCCTTCTCTTAAGCCAATTCCAACAGATGGCAGCAGATGAGAGTAATCCCCTCAGTTCCTAGCCACTAGGGTGGGCGGTGAGTCTGGGTCATTCAGTCAGCATACTTCTGCTAATGAAGGCTTTTTTTGTTTGTTTGTTTTACAAATAGCATCACTTAAGAATCAAATTAAACATTTCTGACTTCTCACATTGAAATTAATACCTCACATCTGGACAGATACTTTAATTTTCAGTTGCTTTTATTATTACAAATGCAAACTTTAAATGTGCTAGGTTATTAGGGTCTCTTCACTCTTAACCTCTGGAAGAAATATTTCCTGGTAATGTGAAGCAAAAACCTGTGAAACGATTTCATAGTTTTCAGGCTCTGCATCTCTTCCTCAAATTACTTACCTTTGTAACAGTGACTGAGTGCAAAAAAAAAAAAAAAAAAAAAGAAAGAAAAAAGAAAAAAAGAAGGAAACAAGAGAAAGGTTTTTGAATATCCTTTCCATTTACTGTGTTAAAAAAGACCCTCCCTCTCACAGCCACAGCCAGTTCTTAGAATAGCATTCCACATATAGTACGTGTTCAATAAAAATCATCAGCTAGGAATTACAAAATAAATTATCATAACTCTTTGACGCTCTATTTGAAAGTGATGATTCTAAACCAAACTGCCCTTTACAAACTTTTAGAATTCACAGGTTAAGAAATATTTAAATATCTAAATCTCTTTTCCTGAGTAATTTTCCTACATTGTGAAAGAAAAGTCTTCATATTGGTTGCGTAATTCAATCTCCATAAAAGCAAAGAGCTTTTTGAGCTTTTCCTAAGGGAGCTACCACCCTGGAAAGGATGGGAGGTTGTACCTGACATGCTTTGGTCTTCTCTGATCCTTGCTCCTCAGCCTGACTGGTGCAAACATATGTCTCTGTCACCACAATTTGTAGGCCTGCTGGCTTTTCCTTAACACATTTAGTGCTTCAGAGAAAATAGCAGGAGATCTGACTTCCTCCAAAAGACTGCTTTCACTATTAATGTCCAACAGAGTGGTGCTCAAAATGTAGATCTTCTTTTGGAAGCATCACTTGTGCCATATAAAGTTTTTATTCCTCTGCATACACACATACTCTTCTTTGGTCATTAACCTGTTGACCCTAAATCACTTCACCTTGCAATGGTCCATGAGTATTTGCAATGCTGGGAGGTATAATTAATAATTAAAGTAGTTTTTAGACCTTTAGTTATCATAAACCAGGGTTATCCCGGTCAGGGTCAGATCAATGCTGCCAAATGGCAGCCTACAGCCGTGTCTGAAAGGAAGTTGGATTTCTCGTGAGATTCACAAGCCTGAGTCTTCTTCATAATTGCAAATGACACCTTCATGTTCTAAAAGTCTTCTGCCATGATGGAAGCATTAAAATAGACAAGGCAAGAACATGTGTTAAAGCCTTTTCTTTTGACTACAGCGACAGTGAGGGAAATAAAATGAAGGAGCTAATTAGTTTGCAGGGTCTCAGTTTTGTGCCACTGCTCACATTCTAGAAGGCCTGTCCTCAGAGGTAGCAAGATGTCATGGGTTGCCCCAGATCTCAGTTGCTATACCCCAGTATGGCCTACATGAGCACTCAGGGGTCAGAACACTGTTTAAGAAAAGTAGCAGTAGGGGCAATGGGCTCTGTACCTTTCTCAGTGGGCATTCTTTCACACACAAATGCATGTCTTCCTTGCGTCCCCTCTTGCACTGGAAGACCAAGAAAGAACAAATGGTTTTACTTAATTTTCTTTCCCTTTCCCATTTCGAACTCCAAAGTTTTGGTCCGCATTGCATGATTTTGCAGGGGGGAGAAAGAAAACCCACAAAACCTGTGCAAACCTGCCAGGAGACAGAGAGGCAGGAAGAATGTTAAGCAAGGGAGAACACTTTTGAGTTGAGCTGGCAAAAGCCACTGTGTTTGCTGCAGGGGAGCAGATTAAAGCCGTCTAAACACTTCATTTCCCTACGGGGCCTGACTATATGAGAACAATTCAAGGTCCACTGCACAGAGCAATGGAACTTCCCGTCCTCGCCAGCCTACCCCCTGTGGTCTTTATCAAATTTAAATGACCTATGCCCACCAGGACAGATATATACAGTTGTGCATGTTGTCTAGGTGTGCTGGGTCTTAGATGCTGGTAGACATTTTATGCATGAAACTATGGATTGGGAGCTGAGGATACAAATTATATTTTAATATTATCAGCAAGCATTCAAGTAGACTCCCCAGGGTCCCCAGCTTTGAGACTCTGACATGCTTTTGAGCTCAGAATCCTGAGCAGTTCTAAAATTCACCTTCCAGTTACAACTCTGATGGAATGACCCACCTAATAAATCGTCTTGTCAGGCAAGTGGTGGGCTGCAGTGTCGTGTTCAGCATGGCACGGACGGCCGCCTGCTGCCACATCAGAGTACCTATCTGCTCTGGGCCTGATGAACGGATCCGCGAGAATGCCATCGGTCCAGTAGGGAAGTTCCATCCACCCACAGGTCCGGGATCGAAACCCTTCCTGTGATTACTCACTCTTAGCAGAAGATCTCAACCCTTTGGATTGTCACATTTAGAGATCTGGAGGATAGTCTTTTTTTTTCCCCTTCATTTTTCCGCCCTCCTTTTTTGTTTCTTCTCCAAGGGGTCCACAAAAAAGGATGGAACGGTAGTGAGAGGCCTGTGTCCTGGCTGGAAAGGGTGTTTAAAACCCACTTGGAGTTTGGGTGAAGGTGAAATTGTCAGGCTGTGAAAAATGGCATCAGTGTTGGCTGACCTGAAATAGGGCCGTAAAGTTCTATTCCTCACCAAGGCAAGATATATTATTGCTGTAACGCTATTATTCCGCTCCATCACTTTTAAACCTTGTTCCCATTATCTGCAAGTTAAATATAACCCTATGTAAAAACAGGAAGGACAGCACTGAGTTGTCCGGCTTAACAGCACACACTTAAAACATAATAGAGCACTTGTTACTGTATTTTATGGAACGGAAACTCCAAATGTAAAGATGTATTAAGGAAATATCTCAAAGTTATTAGGGAAGGATATTTACAATTACAGATTGCTTTATATTATGCTTTTATGAACATCTCAGGAAATGAAATAGCCCTCAGCTGTAGAGAGTGAAGAGGGAGGTAATTTTCCTTAATACGGGTGATAAAATTAATCTGATTGAAATCGCAGGCGATTATTTCTCAGAATACTGAGTGGCAGTACAATCACTTAGACTCTTTTATATTTTTTTAGTCAAAGCTCGTGTAGATGAAAGCTAATTACAAAGTAGTGATGTGAAGCGCTAAGGAAATAGTTTGTATAGCATAGAACAGGCACGGCTAATTGGGGTTTGTGATTACACAGATTGTTGTTAAGGAGAATTAACTACCAGCAGTCTCTCCTGCAAAGCTTCTCATCAAGGCAAAGTAAAAATAGACCCTGGATCTGTTATTTATCTAATTATGCCTTGAATATTTTCACAAGCGTGTTACACACACTCAAATGGTTTGTTGTTCAAAAACTTTTCAGTCCCACGCTGCTTGTGATCAAAGTGTCGATAGGAATTTTTTGACACCGGGCTCTCTTCAGATGATGTTCCCGGAATCCCTGCTCACAGGTGGTGTGTGTTGAAGCTTCAGCGCCGGGAGGCTGGGCGGGGATCACTGAGTGTGCCCGGAACAAGGATGTTATGATAGGGAACGGTCCTGTTTAATAGAGCATCGTGCGTACCTGTAAGCCGCCGGTTCGACGTGTTCGTATCCGAGTTAACCTCATAGCGGGCAGCGGAGAAGTTTCAGAGGGCTCTGAGGCCGTCAGTTAGTAAAAAATGAATTTATTAGAAAGGTGCCGGTCCCTTTGACCTTTGGCAATCATTGATTGCCTTCTTCTCATGCTCCTAATCCTTCCCTGTCCCTGAAAGCCTTTATGTATAGGCTATGTTGAAGCTTATATTAGAGTCTGTAGAAGAATGAATTAGTCCTAATGACAACCTATTTAATCAGTATTTCTTGAACTGAGAACTGGGAGGTTAGGAACTGCTGGCAAGGGCTCAAGCGGAAGACCCAGGGCTGCCTGGTGTCCTACTAGCCCCTGCTCCCTGCGCCCTCTCTCATCACAAGCGTTCCCCATTCTTCCATTTCAGTTCACTCAGTTCACTCAGTTCAGTCATCAATTCTTTTCCCACATTTATTGAGTGACTTCTATGTGGGCAGGCCCCCAACTCCTCCCCGAGAGGGAAAATAGTGTCGCTCGTCTTTCAAGGTCCCGCGGATCTCATCTGTCTCCTCCTGGCCTGGGTGGTGGTGTCTGCAGGATAACGTGAGCTAACGGGAAATGTGCAGAGGGAGCTGAGAAGAAGCCTTTAAGGCAAAGCTGTATGAATCTTAAACAGTTGGAAAGGCAGTGCCTTAGGAATGCCATTCTAAAAGGCACTTCCTAGAATAATTCTGCAACATATGAAATGCAAATTTATTGACAAGGTGATATTTTCTGAAGACAAGGTGTCTTCTGGAAGCCTCATTTGAATGGTGACAAACAGCATCTCTCAGGATATGAGCAGGCACGAGTGTAAGTGCTTCATGCGAGAGTATTCGCTGTCTGACTCTGGTGATACTCCTCACAAACCAAACGTAATAGCTTCACAAATTGCTTTAATAGACCTAAGATCAACCAGTGGCATACATTAGTGAGGCAACATATAGATTTCAACTCTTGCTTATTTGCTTAAAGTTTTTTTTTGTTACTCATCTGTCTGCTTTTTGTTTAATCTTCATTACTAAAATGACCAAGTTGCTGTGGGAAATCATGCACTAGGTTCATTTTGAATGTGGTGAACAGTTAAAGAAAGAAAGAAAGAAAGAAAGAAAGAAGTGGAAAAACAGGAGAAAATACACTTTCTCCCCTCCATTTGCTCTAGTTAGCATCTGAGAAGGCTCTCCTTGTGTGGATAAACATAGCTAGTTCCTAAAATTGAATTTCCTGCATTATTATTATTATTATGAACAGTTTGCTCCAACCAGTATGCTATGCAGCAGTCTGTGAATGATATGTGCAATTTTGTAGCCTTCCTATGTGAAAAGAAGATAAAAATTATATTATATGGGTGTATGCAAATTGCAGAGGGCCTGGCCTTGTGCTCCAGTAATTCTTAGATGTGCCTCTTCGTTGTCCACTTCAAATGACAGGTACTGAAAATTAAATGATTTCCAATAAAAATCCTGTAACCTGAAATGAATCCCCACTGAATAATTAGAATATCTCACCCATAAAAGGTAATCATGTGTCTTCCATTTTTGAAGAAGCCCCTCTCCCTGATCAGCGTTGATGGTGCTGTGGTCAGATTAGATCTTTAATTCTTATGAAAGAGACATAATACTCATCCTTTTACGAGGGAGCCTTCTGTTGGGGCTGACAGCCTTAAGCTGTCACAGTTCCCAAGGATCAGAGTTGTACTCAGTGCTTCATATGAGGGAGAAGAAATAAAAGGAGTGGGGTGCTCTCTGCCTTAGTTTAGAGACACAGAGAAGAAGTATCATCTTCCCCAGACATAAATAGGCACCTGCAACATGTAACCCACGAAGGTGGACACATTTAGTTTGTAATGTCTTGATGCCACAGTGAGGTATTGTTGGTCCCAAACTTCTTTTTGTTATGGCCTCACTGGCTGATCAAACTAAAATGGTCACTCGAGAGGAAGAAAGGCTAAAACATCACTGTACTCACCACTAAGGCACCATCTCTCCTAACATGGTGGAGGCAAGATGGAGATGCCTGGATGTCCTGGTGGGATTCAGATCCTGGCTGGCCCACCGGAGGTCCCCTAACTGGGACCCCTTGGACAGGCTCCCATTGTCTCTGGCCCCAGCTTTCCCACCTGAGAAAGGCTGATGGAGGGAGACTTTTACATGGATTGGATAAGTTAGTCTGCACAACTGTGGGTCCTCTTTGTTCTGGTTTGCTCAAGCATTGGGGTATGGTTTTAGACCAGACAATGGAGCCCCTCGGAGCTTTACCAGTTTTTAAATGCAGGCAGGGCAGGTCAGTGGTCATGGGCACATGAAGCAAGCCATTTATAGAAGAGAAAGCCCTGTCAATCATGATGGAGAAACAGAAATTTTTAACCAGGAGAGGAGGGACTGAAAATTTAAGTCAGCCAAGCTCGTGAGCTGTGACTCCTCTAAACTGTCAGCATAATGATGAGTAATAGTAGTTTGGGTCAGATTTTCTGTAATTTATTTATAATATGAAGAACCCCCTGTCCCTTGTCAAAAAAATCTACAAATCATTCCTAAAACACAACTAATAGTCACAGTAAGAGGAACAAATTATGTCACTGAAATATGTCCTTGGGCTAAAAACAAGGAAACAATGTAAAACTGCACACCACAAAAAATATGGCCTAATGATACATATTAAAATAATTACACATAGTTAGCAATTCTCCTCAGATAATCTATTGAACTTGATCTCGTGACTGTCTAATTTGCCAGCTCTGTGGATATTTCTATTTCAGAGGATTTTGACATTGATGTCATTTTTTTTCCCCATGGGGAAAAATGGAAAAGTGAGGATTTGCTTATGGAAATACACAAAATAGAAACTCCACTCGTAAATTCAAACAAGCACAGATTTTTGTAAATGTAAAATAAAAGCAAATATTTAAAATCTGGACTAAATGTTATTTATTGAATCTCTGGCAAAATATTATATAATATATTGAAATCTAGAAATATTTTAAATTCACTGATGCCAGATTCACTGTGATAATTATTATGTCTAAATATATTATTCCTAAAACATTCATATTCTCAAGATTAATAATTTATGTTACAATATTTTGCAGTTTTATACACATTCATATTTAATATTTCTTATGTAGCTACTCAGCAATTGTAAAATTTGGAACTTAAGAATAAGTGTGGGTAAGTTACAAATACATGTTTAGTTACATTGTCCTTTATGTAAACATAAAATATTATTCAAACCAAGAGAATAAAAGTAGCTATAAAACTTCTTTTTCTGGCTACATATTTCCAGACCATATGCATACATAAGAATCTACTACCATGACTGGGTGAAATTATATAATAGTTTTTTTTTTTAAGATTTTATTTATTTATTTGACAGAAAGAGAGAAAGAGATCCCAAGTAGGCAGCAGGCAGGCAAAGAGAGAGGGGGAAGCAGGCTTCCTGCCGAGGAGAGAGCCCGACTCGGGACTCGATCCCAGGACCCTGAGATCATGACCTGAGCCAAAGGCAGAGGCTTTAACCCACTGAGCTACCCTGGCACCCAATTATATAATAGTTTTAAATCATAGATTTCTTGCTCTGATTATACCCAAAGACCCACAGAAATTGTATCTTGAGAGCAAACATGCTGAATTTAAAATTCTCTATTATATATCTTAGATTTATAAAAATAAAATAGGTTAGAAAGCCTGTATTCTTTCAATGTATTTATTTAGAAGTGAATATTTTAAAAATAGGTGATTATACCATATACAAGCATCTCATGTAACCTACGACATTCTCCTAAAGTTTGGAGAATGAAGAACTATCTTAAAAACCTTTGTGGGTAACATGACTGACAATCATGACAAAATGTCCTACCTAAATACTTAACACAGAGGTTAAGTTGTGTGTGTGTGTGTTCGCATGTGTGACATAACTTCTACATTTTGAGGGTGACATACACATAAGTAAGTTAGAAATGACTTAATTAAAAAAAATAAAATAGTAGTGGTGGTTTAATATAAAATTTTTAAGATGTTATTTTAAATTTTTGGATCTCACAATTTTTATTGTACTTAATATTTGAAAAATATATTCTCCATAATTACCAGCATGTGACAATATTCTCACTGAAAGACATTTAACCTGAGAGAGATGTATTGAGTTAGAGTTGTTTTTATTGAGCTCACCATACAGTACATCATTTAAAAAATAAATCACATTAAGAAATTTAAACTTTCAATTTACCATATCCTGTAAAGCATCTTTAAAAGTACCCCAGTGACTAGGTTGTAATGACATGACCCTAAAAAGAGTGATAAAATTTTGGCATGGCTTTTGTTCGCTTTTTTTTTAATGGTGTGATGGTGGCCAGAGCTTCAGATGACATTTTCAGATAATTTAAAGGTATTTAAATGGACCACAATCTAAATGCTACTTTTATGGTGCACCCCTCTTGCATCAGACCTAAAAAGAGCAGCAATGCTTACTCTGCAGGACCCCAGGTAGCAAGTCTTCCCAGATTGAATAGGAGGGTCCAGATCCTATTGAGATGAAGCCCTTGGCGGAGGCCAACTCAATAAGCCCTCCACAGCGGTCAAGTATTACGTGTCCTGATTTCAATAAGCAGACACACAAGAACCTCATGAGCTAAAGCCCAAGAAGGAAAGGAAGGAAGTCTTCCCACTCGATCCTGGGTAATTATTTAATGAACATATACTGAGGGATGCCTGGGTGGCTCAGTCAGTTAAGTGTCTGTCTTCCACTCAGGTCATGATGCCTGGTCCTGGGATTGACTCCGGCATTGGGCTCCTTGCTCAGTGGGGAACCTGTTCTCCCTCTGCCTACTGCTCCCCCTGCTTGTGCCCCCCCCCACAAATAAATAAAATCTTTTTAAAAAATGAACATATATTGAAATGTCTGTTCAGTGTCAGACAGTGTGGTGGGTGGCGGGAAAGAATCCGGGAGTATGAGGCAATCGAATATGATCCCAGGGCAAAGAGGAAGCTGCCCTCAGTGGGTTCTAGTCTTGTGGGGAAGATGGACACGGAGACAAGAATATGCCTGGAGACAGGGTCAGCAGAGGTGTGGATAAGCACCTGTCTCTACGGAGACAGATGGAAAAAAAAGAGATTCTTTACTGGAAATCCTTCTGAAGGAGAAGACATTTATTCTACATCCTGAGAAATGAGCTAATGTTGGCACCGAAGCATAAGGAGAAAAATGCCATTTCAGGCAGAGGGTACTGCCTGGCCAAGAGCTCATAAGTGTGAGAAAAGACACAATGACTGTTTAAGGAATCACATGGAGTTCTGTGTAACTATCCTGAAAAGTATGTGTGTACAAGTGATAGGAAATGACCCCAGAGAGGTTTATGTTGTGATGTGTTTGGCCCTGTAAGTCAAGCTAACAAGTCTAGATCTCCTAAGAGCAGCAGCAAGCAACAGAAATTCCTCTATCTTGGATATCTTGGCTGCTCTTATTTTTGATAGTTTATTCATCTATTCAGGTAGTCTGTCAGCTATATATTTCACAACAAACACTGAGCACCTACCACCTGCCAGGCAGTGATCCTGTTGCTGTGGTTATAAAGGCAAATCCTGGACAAATTATTGGACACTTTAGTAGAGTCATTTTCTCTTTTCCTTCCTTCCTTCCTTCCTTCCTTCCTTCCTCCCTCCCTCCCTCCTTCCTTCCCTCCCTCTCTCTCCCTTTCTCTCTTTCTTTCTTTCTTTCTTTCTTTCTTTCTTTCTTTCTTTCTTTCTTCTCTTTCCTTCTTTCTTTCTTTCTTTCTTTCTTTCTTTCTTTCTTTCTTTCTTTCTTTCTTTTTCTTTCTTTCTTTCTTTCTTTCTTTCTTTCTTTCTTTCTTTCTTTCTTTCTTTCCTTCTTTCTTTCTTTCTTTCTTTCTTTCTTTCTTTCTTTCTTTCTTTCTTTTTCCTTCCTTCCTTCCTTCCTTCCTTCCTTCCTCCCTCCCTCCCTCCTTCCCTCCCTCCCTCTCTCTCCNTTCTTTCTTTCTTTCTTTCTTTCTTTCTTTTTCTTTCTTTCTTTCTTTCTTTCTTTCTTTCTTTCTTTCTTTCTTTCTTTCTTTCTTTCTTTCTTTCTTTCTTTCCTTCTTTCTTTCTTTCTTTCTTTCTTTCTTTCTTTCTTTCTTTCTTTCTTTCTTTCTTCTTCCTTCCTTCCTTCCTTCCTTCCTTCCTTCCTTCCTTCCTTCCTTTCCTTTCCTTTCTTTCCTTTCATCTTTATACCCAACATGGGGCTCAAACTCATGACTCTGAGATCAAGAGTTGCTCTACAGACTGAGCCAAGCCAGGTGCCCTTAGCATCATTTCCTCTTTGCTAGCAGACAGTCAGACATGAGTGGCGAAGTGTGGCAGAGACAAAGCTTTGTTCATGAGATTCCATTTCTTATCTCTTATTCTCAGAAGACTACACTTCTCTGTCCCTTGCCATTATGTAGTACTAATTTGATCAGCTCTGGCCATTGAAATGTGAGTCAAAATAATGGGTGTCATGGCCGGGAGATGATGGCAAAAACCCCACGCACAATTCAGTTCTTCAGTCTCTCTTTGCACGGTAAATATGGATGGCTCTCATGTGTGAGAAAACAGAAGCACACAGTTGAAACATCCTGGGTCCCGGAGTCACCAGATAGAGAACAGCTGCCCTTGAGAAAAGTCTGAACACACAGTGGAGTGGACATCACATGAGCAAGAGAAAGACTTTTATTGTGTTAAATCACTGGGATTTGGGAGTTATTGGTTATGATGGCATTGTCTAGCCTCTTCTGACCAATGCAGGAAGGCAGGCCTATTCTTAACCACCTTGGCACAAAGCAGCAAACATCGCTATATATATATACACACTTGTACATGTATACTTTCATTTATACATACATAAATAATTAATTATGGATAGCTAGTTAATTTATTTATAAAGAAAAAAATTATTTGCAAGCCTCTGCTGTCTTCTGATGAGGGTAGGCCTCGTCCTTCAAGAACTTGTGGTTTGATGGACAGGTCACAGATTTGAGTGGGCAAACCTGGAGGGAGAACCTGGGGCATAGCTGAACTGCTCTGTGCATAAAAATGAAAGGGGGATATGAAGGGTCATTTTGAAAATTCAGGAGGCAGGCAATGGGAGCCAGAAGGCAGGTCCTCTGTCAAGGTGAGGGAGGAAAACGGACCTCAGTGGCAACATGGTAAAGATGGGGTTGGGGAGATCAGTGCTTAATGGGGCTTCAAAGTTGTTTTCTAAGTATTGTGTATAACATCTCAACTACCTCCCCTACAAATCCCTGGTTGATCTGTATTGGAGATTCTTTGAAGGTAACATGGAGTGGATGGCATTCTTTTGTGCCCACACACATGCCAACAAAAAGCAGACAATTCTACTGAACAGTTTCCAATCACTGATTTGGTGTAATCAACCAGATTGATCCAATTATGAAAAGCCCTTTGAAACAACTCTGCAATGAACATCCTCGTGGGTAAACTTTGAAGATACATGCACAAAAGTATGATTAATTTCTTAGGAAAAATTCCTAAGAGTTGACGATGAAGTATTGTGATTTTTGAGGAAATATGAAGGTTTCTAAAGCTTCTGATGCTTTTGTATAGTTATGATCCCAAAAGCTTACATTTATTGACACACACACATATATGTATACTTTTGCACAAATATTTTCAATTTCATGTAGTAGCATGACAATTATTTACTTTGTAAAGTTAGCTTGCCATTGCTTGGAAAGACATTCCCTATTCTAATGCATTAAATTTTGGACTACTGAATTCATTTCTTATTTCATGAATGTACTTAATAGTTTTCTTAAAATAGGTCTTACAGTTTTTAGCATTTATTCTTGATTTTTTAATTACTTTTATGAATGGAACATTTTCATGAAAGATAATTTTATCTGGTTAGCCAATGTCATAACATGATTTCTCAAATTTTCTATCCTTTAGTAATCTGAAATGACATCAATGTCAAATACTAAATGTTTCTATATACTAGGACTTATTTCAATGCTATGTTGTTTTTTCTCAGCCTGTGAATTATATTCAGAATCATCATTTTATATTACAAAATTTGAATTATAATGCATTATATTACTGGAAAATTATAATTATAAAAATTGATAAATTATAAACACAATTATAATTACTTAGGGATAATTGATAGATTTATAAAATCACACTTCTCCATCAAGAAGACTGATATATTAACCATTTACTGAAGCCCTGTATCATTCTTCATTGTAAATGATAGCGTTTTCTTGAAATATTTTGTTTCTGGATTTTTTTTGTATGAACTTTATAAAGAGAAACATTTTCAGTTTTTTTCTCCAATTAGCTATTTCTAGTATATGAAAAAACTCATGTGTGTGTGTGGGTGTGTTAGAGTTGGCCACCTTACTAGATTTTCTTATTCATTTTGTTTTTCACTTGAGTCTATAACTTTTTAGATAGGCAATCTCATCATCAACACATAATCATAATTTTATCCCACTTCTCTTTATACCTCATTTCTTTCTATGGTTTATTAAACTGGCTAGAACAATCAGAAAACATTTGCAATAATACACATATATATATATCTATTTCTGACTACAATATAAAACTTTTTTTAGCTTTTTCTATTAGATACAATGTTAAGGAAGTATACTTTTATTAGTAAATCAGGAAGATCATTATTGTTTTAAAAATCAAGAATGGATAATGAATTCTATCAATTTTCACAAGTCTTGGAAGAAAGCATTGACATTGTGTATTTCATTCCGTGCGCATGTGTGTGTGTGAATATTTCTGGGGAGAAAGGCTACAGTTTCCGTTTTCATCCAGATATCTTACTCCCACATAGTTAGACTGCTTCAATTGGACAGTTTTTCTTACTATTAATGCAGTATGTCACATATTTTGATTTTCTAATGTGAAAGCCTTTTGCATTCCTGAGCAAAGCTGGTCACTGACTATTGTCCTTGTAATACACTGGCGAGTTTGCAAAAATACATTTGCTAGTATTTTATTTAAGAATTCTTCATTTTTACTTCAATCACTACCTTTGTCAGATACTGGTATCAAGATTACTTGTGAAAATAATCATTTTTTCTATGTGTTGTGCACATTTGAAGAAAGAAACATAGATTTTTTTTTTTTACTTTAAAATTCTGAAAGAGTTGAACTATATAAAGTATCTGGGCTGCTCATTGTTTGTGGACATAAACCTTTAAATCCCTTTTCTCTTATAATAACTAATATATTTAATGTTTTGGTATGTGTCTATTTTAGTTATTATTTATTGGATACTATACTTTCAGGCCATATTTTACAAATTATTAGTATAGAGTTGATTGAAGTATATCCTATTACTTTAAAAAAGGTCGCCAGAATCTGTGATACTATTTCTATTTTTGTTACTGATGGTACCTATATATACTTTCATTTTTTATCTATCATTTTTGCCAGATGCATTATACTTTTTTTTTATTTGCCCCAGGGGTACAGGTCTGTGAATCATCAGGCTTACACCTTTCACAGCATTCACCAAAGCACAAACCCTCCCCAATGTCCATAACCCATCCACCCTATCCCTACCCTCCCACCCCCCAGTAACCCTCAGTTTGTTTTGTGAGATTAGGGGTCTCTTATGGTTTGTCTCCTTCCCCATCCCATCTTGTTTCATTATTTTTCCCTCCCTACCCCCCACAACCCTCCACCCTGCCCCTCAAGTTCCTCATATCAGAGAGATCATATGATAATTGTCTTTCTCTGCATTACACCTTTACTAAGTTCATTATCATTTGGAGATAGCTAGTTCTCAGATCTATTTATCTATTCATTTCTTTTCTAACTTACTAATCCACTTTTTTATATTTCTTAATTCTTCATCATGCTTTCCTAGAGTTTTTGTTAGAATTTCTATCAATTCTGTAATTAAACATTGCCACATTTAGTTTTATTAGCTGTTTTCCCATTAAAAGTACATAGAGTTTTGGTTGTTCTTAATACTGCCTTGATTTTATTTCATACTTTTCAATATATGCTTTTTCTAATGTTACTATTTCTACATTTTACATTGTATTTTGGGGATGCCTGGGTGGCTCAGTCTGCCTTCAGCTCAGGTCATGATTCCAGCATCCTGGAATTGAGTCCCGCATCAGGCTCCTTGCTCAGTGGGGAGTCTGTTTCTCCTTCTGCCTGCCACCTGCCCTGCTTGTGCTCTCTCTCTCTCTCACTTTCTGACAAATAAACGACTAAAATCTTTTTTAAAAAATGAAATTATATTTTAGAGTATCACAAAGAACATAGATACTTAGAAGTTTTTTCTTGAAATTTTTAAAAATTCAAAATGAAGAAAGAAGCTACAAGCTTATAAGAATTAGATCTCTTTTGAGAACTGTGGTTTTGATAAAACACTATCCTTTGCCTCTTTCACATTTTTTTTTATTTTGAATTTAGTTTTCTTTAATGTTCATATTGAAATTCCCAATTTCCATGTACTGTTCCTGTTAGACTGTCTTTTCCTATTCTCTGTCCTGGTTTTTTGTTTTGTTTTGTTTTGTTTTTATATATCTCTGTATTTACTTTTCCTAAAGAAGATGTTGGTGGAATTTGGGTTTTGCCTAACAAAGACTTTCTATCTGTTCTAAAGACAACTTAACTGATTGATATTTATTTTTATGATCTTACTTTTGATTTGACTCGTGTCGTCTTTGTGCTTTGTTTTGAGCATGTGTGTCCGTGGGCTTGCTTGTTGTGTCGGAACACTCACATTGTGTCTGTTACGTTATCTCCTTCCCTATTCTGAAGACTTCTGTTCTGTCTTACATTCTATGTTTCATTTTTTAAAAATATTCTTCAATCTATAAAGCCCTAGTTACAGGGCTTAGCTTTGTAATTCACCCCTGATGCTTGCTACCTGTGTGTGATCTTTGTCAAGTTCCTTGCCCTTTCTGAGGCTTGGTTTCCTTGTCTGTAAAACAGGAATAGTAACATGATTAAACAAATAAATACACATAGAATGCCTAGAATCGCTAGCACCATGTGAAGATATCAATACATGTAATGTTTCCAGTATTAATATTATCCTTATTGTTTTACTGCTCTAAATTTCAGAGTGAAGCCAAGTGGTCTGTTTTAAATTCTCTCTGTTCAGGAATACCACCTGTGGAAATATTTTTAATTAATTTTGCCTGCAATGAGGTGAGCAACTGTAAATCTGCCTACGAGGACTCTTTCATCTCTTTGATTACTGCTTCTGATCTACTTGCTTTCATCTCCTCTTCAAGAATAGAAATGATCTCTGTACTAATCAGGCTGTCTTTAAACTTTTCTTGTGCTTTTGAAAAGCTTCTCAAATTTGTCCCATCATGGATTAGATTCCTACCTTATGGGTTCTGCTCTTTATTGTATTCAACCTGGATTTTATTTTAGTTTGTAGTTTTATTTTCCTTGTTAGTCCTCTTCATATAATCCTTTTTTCCTTCTTCCTTTTTTATTTTATCAATTCTTGCTGCTTATTCCTCTTAAGCTGCTCCCTCCTCACTGTGCAGCACTCCTGATGAAGAGAGGCCTGTCTTCTTGCCTTCTGTTGAGGGTTTGTCTCGCAGTTTTCTTCTAGTTGCTGCCCTGTCTCATTTTTAGTGAACTTTCTCTGGATGCTTCTCTGTTTCCCTTGTTCTTCAAGTAAGTTGGGCATTTTCGTTTTTTGTTTTTGTTTTCTGTCTCGCTAATGTTATTTCTCAGTTTTTTAAAACTTAATCATGCTGAAAGGTGGGATAATCCACACAGCCGTGTTTATATCCAAGGTCAGTATTTCTTGGCTGCCCTCTCCATGCACCGTGGGATGACCAGCTCTCCGCAGGCACGCAGCAGGAGGCTGCTGGATGTGTGATACTTTACTTCAATCTCCCATTTCAGCGGGCGTTCCTCTGACACAGCTCTCCGCCACTGTCAGGGGACCTCCTCCCACCTGCTGTTTGATTTTCTAATAAATCTGTGTTGTCAGAGACCAAAATAGCATGAACTACTTCTAGAAGTCTGTGCTTCTGCACCTGCCTACCTTGCTTGACTTTCAGGAACCGTATTTCCTGAGCTAAGATGTGGTACCGCATGTCTACCCCGCCAGTTATGCCTCGGACTTGCAGTTATTTCCTGGCGATCACCGTCTCTGAATGGGTCTAGACAAGTGGTCAGGGTGAGACAGAAAATCAGGATTCTCTCCTCCAGCCAAAGGACCAGGGGTTTTCAAAGCCTGACTATATTAAGGTGACCTTCACCTTAATAACTGGCCTCACCTTACATTCTTGGTCTCGACAGTACTCCCATCACTGTCAGGAGACGCTGATACACAAAGGGTAGTGGAAAGTGACCTCCTAAAAGACAAAGGAGGTTCTTTACTACCCAAAAGTTTCTTAAGATTGGAAGTTATATTAGGCTTATTTTTCTTTATATCCGGTATTCAAATCTTATTGATTCTTGCTTATTCAGCTTTGTCCATTTTTTTTCCTTCTGCTGAATTATCTTCAAAGTTTTCTAACTAACTTGACTTGTTTGATGTTGATCTCGATCTCACCTTTCTTCCACTCAGTGCTAAAAGAATCATTCCAAAATGCATGTCAGATAACCTAAAGCATTTACTTATAAAACCCTGCAATAACCCTCCCCATAGCAAATGGCTTAGGATGATACACAAGGTCTGTATCATCATGTGGCTCCTGCCCAGTTTTCTCTTATCTGTCTTGAGTCCTACATAATAACACAGAGATCTAAAGTAGATGACTCACCAGAAAATTAACTGATAATAAAATACAAAAGGAATATTGGGAGGGTTTGTACTATGGTGAGTGCTGTGAAATGTGTAAGCCTGATGATTCACAGACCTGTATCCCTGGGGCAAATAATACATTATATGTAATAAAAAAAGAATATTTTGCAATCAATTTTTAAATTTTACATATGGGCTATTTTTAAAAACCATGGGAAAGTTTTTCAAAATTTTAACCATTTTTGGGCTTTTACCTGTCAGACTTTTCATCAACTTTTTGGTGTTTTCTGTGAATGTATGCCAGTCAGTTTTCCACTTACATTTATTTCTATTTGTTTTCATGCTTCTGCAAAAAATTTCTTTAGCTCATATTGAAACAATCATGCCAATGCTAATCTATTACAGAAATTTAACTATATTAAGTTTATACTACACTATAAATTGTAAATAAAGCTGTATACTACAACTTTATAACTATACTAACTTAATATGAAATATAGAGAAGTAAATAAGCCTAAAATAAATATTTTAAAGTAGTTTACATTTTGATAACTACTGTTATATTATTTTTATAACTTTCCTTGTAGGATTTAAGCAGTATTTGCTTTTTTGCTTTCTAAATTATGTTGCCTTGATATTTTCCTTTCTTCATAGCAAAGCATATTTTCACCTTATAAAATAATTCAGCTGCATTTATAGATCACTTTACATAAATAATATATAAACATACAAACCCAGTGAAAGAGTAGCTATTCTTTTCTGTTTGCTCTTTTTTTTTAAAGATTTTTTTTTTTAATTTATTCATTTGACACAGAGAGAGAGATTACAAGTAGCAGAGAGGCAGGCAGAGAGAGAGGAGAGAGGAGGAAGCAGGCTCCCCGCTGAGCAGAGAGCCCGACGTGGGCCTCGATCCCAGGACTCTGGGATCATGACCTGAGCCGAAGGCAGCGGCTTTAACCCACTGAGCCACCCAGGCGCCCTCTGTTTGCTCTTATATTGAAAAACTATTTTTGGAAAATTTAAAACATTGGGAAATTAAAGAAGAAAGAAAAACTTATCAGAATGATTCCACATTAAGTTATTACTGTGAATTTTTACTTTTCCCCATAAACCTGCAATTGAGTGATAGTCCCTAAATTTGGCTAATAATTATTTATAAAGAGAAAATAGTTGTAACTGGATAAAAATATGAAGTTTAAATTATGTAAAATTAGTCAGATAACTTAGGAAATTTACCTTCCCATCCAAACAAAGGTTAGTAAATGCACCTATATAAGGAGCGTTTGGGTGACATGAGTTACCAACACATAGGACTGCAAAAATAAGAGGAGACAGGGAAAAGTGCCCACCTCTGCAATTCTAACAGGCATGAATAAATAAAGGTATCCATACTCGTTCATATTCATATTCATTACACTAAAAGATTGAGAGGTGAAAAAGTGCTGTTTAGAAATACATGGTTCGAATTCACCGATTGGATTTATTTTCCAGTGATTTCAGCTCTCTCCACCCTCTGATAACTGTGTGCAGTGCCCATTCACCACCGGCCCTTCACGCTCCCTCCACTGTGCAGAACCATCCACTCAAGACACCCTGCGGAACCATCCATACCACTTTACGTTTATAATACGCCCAGACACAAGGGTTTTTTTTTTAACAAAGGGAAATGATACCGTATGCATTATTATTAATTCAACTTAGTTTCAACCTCTTTTTATTCCAGATTATATTCTTATTTTTTGTATTCTTTCTAAACTATTACATAGTATTAAACAATGTGTTTCCCTAATGATTGCCATTAAGAATTTTTCCAATTTTTCTTACTTTATACTGTATGCCCACTTCCACTATTACATATACCCTTAAGCATACATTTTTGTGCACTTGAGCATTTTTCAAAAATATTTTAATAAAAGTGTTTTTAATGATTTGAAGGAAATGTCCTATCCAAATTGTAATAGAGTAATTGAGAAAAAAATTGAACCATTAAATAAACTCATATTCTCCTATTAAAAAACAAAACAAAACAAAACACTGGGGTGCCTGGGTGGCTCAGTGGGTTAAAGCCTCTGCCTTCGGCTCAGGTCATGATCTCAGGGTCCTGGGATCGAGTCCCGCGTCGGGCTCCCTGCTCGACACAGAGCCTGCTTCCTCCTCTCTCTCTGCCTCTCTGCCTACTTGTAGTCTCTCTCTCTCTCTCTCTGTCAAATAAATGAATAAAATCTAAAACAAAACAAAACAAACAAACAAAGACCACTGCATCTCTGTAAAAGTGAAATTTCTATGTAATTCCAGGAAAAAATATACATTTAGAGAAATTAAGCATAGGATTGATGAGTATCTTCCCTTAATGGTATATGAGTTTTTTACTGTGATGCTGACATTGTGGTAGTTTGCTTGGAGGTGTGGATTTTCTGTGTGTGTGTATGTGTGTACTCACAAATGCACACAACTGTATGGACACACATATAATGTGTTTATTATTTAAAGTCCCTTCAAGAAACAAATGACACTCTCCACCTAGGTCACTTGAGAGAAGTTTGATAAACTGTTCTTTACAGGAGTTGTGGTCAAGGTTTAGGGGATTGCACAGTGTGGTCCACTGTCTTGACACAAGACCTGATGGGATAAGGAAAGGGGGCACTTAGTGACTTGGAGAGGACAGTTCTCCTCTCTTAGAGAGGACACAGCCATCCCCTGGAACTCTGCAGGGAGGGAGGAACAAGAAATACCTGATTTCCACCTCTCCTGCTCTGAAGCTTCCTGCATGGCCTCTCCTGGCCTAAACCTATGTGGACGCTGGGGCAACACACAGGTTAACTCATGACTTGTCTCTAAAAACTAGCCTCTTGGAGACAGGGTAGGGTAGAGATGGGAAAAGAATGGATCTGGAAGAACAAATGGGAGAAAAAAATCAGCACAGATTCATGCTGAGTGTGTATATATGAGTGCGTGTACATACAGGTGTGTAGTGTGTGTGTGTTTGCAATATAAGGTTTCCTTTTGTTCTTTGACTTTAGTAATAGAAGCACTTTAATAACAGGATCTTACAAGGAGTGTCAATAGATGAAACATACAAACCAAACTGGTTGGGTCGAGGCAAAAGTTGGGTCCAAGATCTCCCTGAAGTGGGTCCCCCCATCCCCATGCAGCCTGGAAACTACTTCATTAGTGGGATATATCACTATAGGAACACAGGGGAATTGAACCCAACATACCTTTACATCATCACCAGGAAAAGTGTAGAAACAAATCTAACAGACATTTTTGTTTTTGGAACTGTGACCTGAAAAACAATCTAATAAGCAGTGTGTGGCATTCTCCTTCAATGAACATTATAGACTCATAGAATACTGAAGCTGCAAAGGGCCTTATACTGTCATAACACAACATGATAAAGCCTTGCTCACATATAAGATGAAAGTTCATACCTCTGGGATGCACTTGGTAAACTGTTTCATTATTATGGTTACATATAACAGCACGCTGATAAGGCATGCCGGTTTTGGAAGTTGTTTGCCAACCAGAAGCAATACATACAGAAGTAATCAACTTTTGTACAAACATACTCATGGTATAAATAAATTGCTACCATGTATGCAGATATAATATTTTGTATCTTTATTAAATCCATGGTGTTTTTTTTTAAGATTTTATTTATTCATTTTTCAGAGTCAGAGAGAGAGAGCAAGAGCACGGATGGTGGTGGGGGGCGCCGAGGGAGAAGCAGACTCCCCACTGAGACAGGAGCCTATTTTGGGACTTGATCCCAGGACTCTGGGATCATGACCTGAGCCAAAAGCAGGTGGTTAACTGACTGACCCACCCAGGCGCCCCTAAAATCCATGGAGATTAAAAAAAAACTTGAAATGTCCCAGTATGCACATTCATTTTTTCAAGCCTATAGAACTTGCAATTTTTGAACAATCCAGGACACATTTTATTTATTCCTAGAAAAGTAGCTAAAGTTAAAAAAAACCCAAAAAACAAAAACCTTCTGATAGATAGTAAACTGTTTAATTACCTCAAGGGAATGTTGAAAACTTGGAAGCAGGGGAAGAGAAGAAAGTTATACTTTGATTCTGTTAAGGTTAGCAGCTGTAACTTAAGACATTCCTTGCACCAAGTAAGTCCGTCCCTTTATGAGTTATTATTGCAATTGTGAAAAACCTCTATTACCGTTCTCTGGATTTTATTCCATATATCAGCTCTGACTGTATCGTGGGATCCTTGGGGCTCGCATAGCACTCATGTGCGTTTAATAAATATTGGTATGAGGACCTAAAGGAAGTGAGATAGACTCACTTCAAGAAATTCTGCCCCTGATGTTTTAGTATCTGCTTGCTTTGAAAAGATCTAAATTTCTTCCTCCCCCATATGACCTCCGGGATAGTGTGTTTGGCTGTGAATAGGTGGTCTGAATGGAAGATATGCCAGAGGAATGGCACATACAAAGGAGAGACTGAAAACAGTGAATCCTGAAGGACACTAAGAATTACTGGGATTTCATATATGTTTTTTTTAAAGACTTATTTATAGTTCTTATCCTACTTTTCCACCGTGTGATATTACAATATGTTTTTTCCTTCTGTGATATACTCATGAGCTATCTGTGCTCCCTACCAGTTCCCAAGCAAACTTTTGGCCCTGGCTTCTCTATTACAACTAATGGCAGTTTTGATGCTATTAATTTATTCCCGATTTGCACTGACTAAGATGATAACCATTAGCCACACAGGACTTTTTAATTTTAAGCTTAAATCAATTAAAATGAAATAAAATTAAAGTTCAGCCCCCTTCAGTTACAATAGTACATTTAAAGGGTTCAATAGCCACATGTGCCTGGTGGCTACCATATTGGAAAGTGCAAATATAGAACATTTCCATCATTACAGAAAGTTCTTTGAAATAGCACTTGTGTCAGCTTGACTGGGTCAGAGATGCTCAGATAGCTGGTAAAACATCATCACTGGGTGTGTATGTCAGGGTATCTCCTGAAGGAATTAGCATTTGTGTCAGTGAACTAAGTAAAGCAGATAGGCCTCCCCACCATGGATGAGTATCATCTAATCTCTTGAGCTCTGGATGGAATGAAAAGGCAAAGGCAGGGCTAGTATATTCTCTTTCTGTTGGAATTGAGACATTTATCTTCCCCAGCCCTCAGACACCATCTCTCAGTCCTCCAAACTCAGATCCTAGCTTATATCATCAGCACCCCAATCCTCATGCCTTTGGCCTTGGTCTGAATTAAACTACTGGTTTTCCTGGTTATCTAACTTCCAGACTGCTGATCATGGGATATCTCAGCCTCTAACCATGTGAGCCAATTCCTTGTAATAAATTTCCTTGAAACTATGTACATATGTATGTACGTACCTATCTATCTATCTATCTATCTATCTATCTATCTATCTATCTATCTATCTATCACTGCTTTTGTTTTTCTGGAGAACCCTGACTAATATAGAAAACTGGTATTGAGATGAGGGGTGCTGCTGTCACACATACCTAAAAATGTAGAAGGAGTTGGCATTTACAATTGGGTAATGCCTAGAAGCTAGGAGAGTTTGGAGGTGCATGCTAGAAAAAGCTGCAATGTTCTTAGAGAAGATCTATGTGGTCTTGAATGGAATGTTGGTGGAAATATGGATGGTACATGCCATTCTGATGATGAGGATGTAGACAGAAATGAGGAAAATGTTACTGAAAACTGAAGGAAAGGTGATCCTTATTAAAAAGTGGCAAGGAACTTGGCTGAATTATGTTCATAACCTAGTGTTTTGTGGAAAGTAGAACTTGTGAGCAATAAAATTGGGTACTTAGCTGAGAAAATATTTGAGCGAATTGTTGAAGGTATAACTTGGGTTCTCTTGAATGTCTATAGTAAAATGTGACAAGAAAGAAAACATTTAAAGATGGAATCGTTCATCAAAAAAGGAAGCAGAATGTGGGTTTGAAAATTCTCAACTGAACCATATTGAAAGGCGGGGAAAAAGCTTGCTTGGGAAAGTACAGAAGGGGCGTGGTCAAATTTAATAAGGGTCTGAGTATGGACTGGGCATCTCAACAAAAGCTAGATAAAACAATGTGGAGATTAGTCAGCCATCTAAACAAACCAGGACCATTGTTATCCAAGACAATGGAAGAATGACCCGCAAGGCAATTCAGAGATCAGGAGCTGCCTCTCCTGTCTCAGGCTAGAGTCCAAGGGCCTGGGGGTCAGAACAATTTCAAAGGGGAAACTGCCTCTGTGGGGGCAGCTCCTCACATTGTGGGCTCTGCTCCCTGGGTTCCAGTGTCATGCTCCTCAGCTGCCCCGGGTATGACTCCAGCAGGCCCCCAGAGTGGCATGCACTGAGTCCAGCAAAGCACAAGGATAAAGGATGGAGCAGGCTGGAGCCACCCAAGGCTGCCCCAACTGGCAGGTATGCCATCCAGGCAGAGAGGGCTGCTTTGGGTGTAGGGCTACTGCAGAGAGCCTCCACTAAGGCAAAGCCCAGCCAGTCGGAAGATAGGGCCAACCCCACCCAGACCTGTAGAGTCAAGGCCTGTGATTCTTGCCTGTGAGAGATGTAGGCACTATACTGCTTGAGTATGGCTGTGTGGGCTGCTCCCAGCAGAGTCATGGGGGGAAGAACTCCCATGAGCCTTGGGGGCCCAACTCCCAAACTAGTGGGTCAAGAAGGCTGGGCATTGAACCAAGGAGGACTGTTCTTGAGACTTGGGTTCGTGTTTGGCCTGTAGGTTTTGGACTTATGTTGGACCTGTTACTCATTTTTCTTTTCTATTCTTCCCTTTAGAATGGGAATATCTCTCCTGTGCCTGTCCCACCATTGTACTTTGGAAGCACAATACATGTTGAATTCCATAGGTTCAAAACTAGAGTCTCACCTATGTCTTATTTAGATGAGACTTTGGATTTAGATTTTTGAGCTGATGACATGGGAGAACATGAATTTGGGGGGAGGTCTGGGGTTGAATTGCTGTGGTTTGAATATTCCCTCCCCAAAATGTAAATGTTGAAACCTAATGCCCGGTGTGATGGTATTAGGAGGTGGGGCCTTTAGGGAGTCATGAGGGTGGAGCCCTGGTGGATACTGTTAGTGCTATTATAAAAAAGGTCCTGCAGATCTCCCTAGGCCCTTCCGCCATGTTGAGGTCACAACAAGAAGGCCCCTTTTATGAACCAGGAAGCCCTTGCTAAATACCAAATCTGTCAGCTCCCCCATTCTGGACTTCTTCGTCTCCCCACCTGTGAGAAAGACATGTTTGCTGTTTATAAGCCAATCATCTGTGGTGTTTTGTTATAGGAGCCCCAGTGTATTAAGACGGCCCTGTTCCAGACCCAGACCTCCATACTGGCAGTGTCTCTACAGCAAAAGGACCACTTCCTCTTCTGTGCTATCAGTTGCAAGACCTGGCTATTCTATTCTATTTATTTATTTTTTAATTTATATATATTTCATTTTTTTCAGTGTTCTAAGATTCATTGTTTATGCACCACACCCAGTGCTCCATGCAATACATGCCCTCCTTAATACCCACCACCCGGCTCACCCATCTTCCCATCCCCTTCCCCTCCATAACCCTCAGCTTGTTTCTCAGAATCCACAGTCTCTCATCTTTTGTCTTCCCCTCTGATTTACCCCAATTCACTTTTCCTTTCCTTCCCCTAATGTCCTCCATTTTATTCCTTATGTTCCACAAGTAAATGAAACCATATGATAATTGACTTTCTCTGGTTGACTTATTTCCCTCTGCATAATCTCCTCCAGTCCCGCCCATGTTGATACAAAAGTTGGGTATTCATCGTTTTTGATGGCTGCGTAATATTCCATTGTACTTATGAACCACATCTTCTTTATCCATTTGTCTGATGAAAGGCATCTCAGCTCTTTCCACAGTTTGGCAATTGTGGACATTGCTGCTATGAACATTGGGGTACATGTGGCCCTTTTTTTCCCACTTTATCTGTAAAGTGGGGTAAATACCCAAATTGCAGGGTCATAGGATAGCTCTATTTTTAATTTTTTGAGGAAACTCCACACTATTTTCCAAAGTGGCTGCACCAACTTGCATTTTCACCAACAGTGTAAGAGGGTTCCCCTTTCTCCACATCCTCTCCAACACTTGCTGTTTCCTGTCCTGGCTGTTCTTTAATAATATTTCTTCTTCTGGTCCCTGCTTTCTATTTCACCAACACCATCCAACTCCAGGCCCTATTACTTGTGTGAACTACTGCACCAGACCAATCTGATCTATTCACCTCCACCTTCTCTCCAGTCCAATCCAATCCAATCCAATCCAATCCAATCCAATCCAATCCAATCCAATCCAGTCCAACTAGTCCAGTGCAACTAGATTAAAAGTTGGAGCAAGTTCTCTCCCACCTTTGACTCTATTGTCTGCTGAAAACTGTCCTTAATTTGAAATTAACACAGAACTAGAGAGCAGTAAAGGAGTCTTCAAAGTATTTTCATCTAGTTGTGAGTTAAAGAAAACCAAGGAGCTCACCTGCAGGGTTCTTATTTTATCATTTTTTATTATTAATTAAATTCTAAAACCTATCTCTTAATATACACAACATATGCTGTGCAATAAATTAATTCATGATTAAATCCTCAAATTTTACATTTATTGCCTTGTATATAAAATGACCTTTGAAGCATTAATGTAGCACTAATTATGTTTTTTATTTGATGTAAAGTGCTTATAAACTACCTCACATAACTACAAATTGAACTACATAGTAATACGTTGTATGGTGTATTCTTCTTTCCAAAAGCTCAGGGACCTTTACAGAAATCATTTTATTAATTTTCACACATCTCTGAGATAAGATGGTTGGTTTTAATTATCCTTCCTTCTGCATTTGGAAAAGCTGAACGGATGCCATTTATCACTGAAGTATACAGGCACCGTACCAAGCGTGCTATGTTAATACAGAGTTGCATAAAGGCCGAAAGCCCATCTCTTTCATCAAATATACATTATTGTTGAAATTTTCAGAAGTTCCATGCCGGTAGGAAATGAGCTGCCTTCTGTTCTGTTCAGGAGTACCAAACGCCCTACCTTTTCCTCCTGTTCAATATTATGATACAGTGATCAGATCTCCAATGACATAAGTCAGAAAATTTGGTATAGGACTTGAAAAAAAAAATCACCCCTCTGTATCTCTGCTCCTGAGTCCTTAGGTCTGTCTTATTTTAACTCATGTTCAAATTCATATCACAACCATTTCTCTGCCATGATTGTAAATTGAAGGCAAAAGTGCTACCAACACAAACTCCATAAATGACTTATCCATTTCTTTTTCCATGAGCCTTGGCACAGGTGTGGGAAAGAACAGAAATGCATTTAAAACTTGATAAAAAAAACTAATGATGTACTGTATGTTGGCATATTGAGCATAGTAATAAAAAACAAATAAATAACCTGATTAACTGAATTAACAAAGGGGTATACCCACAGAACCGACATTGAAGAGGTATTTGTATATTTTTCCCCCAGGGGATATACTGAATAAGCACATATTTCCATCATATTTGCACTCCTTCTGTTATTTTATTATGGCTAATATCAAATGAAGATATGTTTACTCACAGGTACAAAATTACCAGGTGGAGAAAGGGAGCTGATTGAGAACAGGTTGAACGGAAGCAGAAATTCCAGGAAATTTTAAATTCTTCATACAGTCCACTAAATAGTCTAAATAATCTGCAGATAATTGAGAATTCATGGTGTTTCCAAAGACAGAAGGCATAAAAGTGTGTAAAATAAAAACTAATCCATGGGTTGACCTAGTAACTGAGGAACAGAGACAAAAAGCATGTATTGGACTAAATTGACTCTACGTATTATGAGTAACGTCCACCTAAAGGCATGCACAGTTACACCTTATTGCATGGATCTGTGTAATGCAGACAAAGAAAAGTCTAATACATTGAAATATATTCCACAGAAATGAAGGTGCTTAGCTAAATACATTGTTAAACAATGTTGTTGCCAAACATTGTGAAAAAGAAAATATACAAAGATACTCATCGGTTCTATGTATAACTTCCTAAAAATAATAGTATTCACTGGTTTATATAGCAATTCACTTTTTTTTTAAGATTTTTAAAATTTATTTGACACAGAAAGAGATCACAAGTAGGCAGAGAGGCAGACAGAGAGAGAGGAGGAAGCAGGCTCCCTGCTGAGCAGAGAGCCTGATGTGGGGCTCGATCCCAGGACCCTGAGATCATGACCTGAGCCGAAGGCAGAGGCTTTAACCCACTGAGCCATCCAGGTGCCCCAGCAATTCACTTTTAAGAACATTCTTTGATATTTGAATAGAAGGGTTTAGTTAAGTCTTCATTTTTTCCCCCTCAGTTTTCTCTTTTTCACTTTTTATAATTTGGAACAGAGAGCTGTAAAAGAGTGACAAATGAATATGAATTCTAAATTCATCTGAAACTTGAAGTTCCCACCAAGCTCGCTATGGAGGTATGTCTTCCCTAAAGGTTTGCTGCCTCCGCAGAGTCAGTGACTGCACTTCTCTCTGTGATTCCAGGGTGAAAAGAGCAAAATATAGGATGGAGGAAGGGCCTTGTGCCAACAGCTGAAAGCAGGAGGCAGCTAAGCCTCCAGTGGAGATCAGTCAAAACCATCAGAAGTCATCAGTATGCTGAGGAATGTTATGAAACCTTTACCTGGCACTTGAATAAACAGCCTGAAAACTTAGCATTTGGGAACAACACACATTTATTATTTCCTAGTGGGTCAAGAATCCAGGAATGGATTAGCTGTGTTGCTCTGGTTTAGGGTCTCTTTCTAGGTGGTAATCAAAGGTGTTAGCTAGGGCTACATTGGTCTCTAGGCTCCAATGGTGGACACTTTGCTTCTGAGCTCACTCATACAGCTGCTACAGGGCCCTGACTCACTCATGGGGATGTTTCCATAAGGCTACTTCAAACAACAACTGTGTTTCCCCAGAGTGAGGTACCCAAGAAAGCATCCAAGACAGAAGCCATTGTGTTTTTATAACCGCATCTTAAACGTGATGTCCCATGTCTCTGCCATATTCTGATCATTAGACTTGATTTCATATATTTAGCCCCACACTGCAGGGGAGGGGATCACATGAGAACATGAGTACTGGAATGCAGATCATCAAGGTCATCTCAGATGCTGTCTACTGCAAACCTACTCTTTTCACTTTTGATTATTTTGCATCCGCTGGCTCAAAATTGTCCAAGAACTCAAGGCACATTTCTTTCATTTGAACTCTATAACAATGTTTTAAGGGCATCAGGGTGATTCTTGGAACTCAATCATCTTATATCTAAGCAAATGGGATGTGAGATTAAGAAAGAAAACTCGATTCGGGTCTTCTAGTTCCTAGTCTTCACATAGTTTGAAATAAAAGTTGATGCCCCCTCACCCCCAATCAGGATTTCCAGTTTAATGGAAACAAAATATGAAAATAGAGTGCCTAAGTGGATGGTAGCTCAGGACTCAAGGAAGGGGAGATGGACAAAAAAATCTGAGAGATAGAAGTGGAGATTGGTTGTTTAGTTTGGATAAATTGTCAGAGAAAATAATGTCAAATCTCTTCCTAGAATTTTCACATAACAGGATGAAAATGTCAAGATAAAAATCTTTAATAGAATTAGATATTTGGAGGATTATAATGTAGAATTACTTACACAAAGCAGTTAATGTGCGGCCTGGTGGCTGATGGTTTTGGTATTTTTTTTTTTGCAATGATGCTTGTATGACGTTGTATTGACATTATGGATTTGGAGTTAAACAATGGAGATCAAATGGCAGCTGGGGACTCACAAGTATCTTCATCATTCAGTTTTCTAAATGTCTTTCTAAATATTATACGTCCCGTGGTGTTTTTGTGCAGCACCAAATAATAGTGGCTGTTTTGGGGAGGGAAATCTGCCCTGATGCTTTGGGGTATGAGGCTAGGCTAGGGTTTCTCAATCTTGACACTGTTGACATTTTCGGCTTGATAATTCTTCATTTCGAGGGACTGTTCTGTGCACTGTAGGATTTTTAGCAACATCTCTTGCTTTTATGCACTAGATACCAGTACTGCACCCCTACCCCACATATGCAGAGCAAAGAAAATACCTTTAGACATTGCCAAATGTCACTGGGGGGGTGGGGAAGGCAAAAATCATTTCCAGTTGAGAACCACTGGGTTAGCTAAACATAAGGCCAGACAAAAACTGTATATGATGCCCTATACATTTAAAACAATCAGATAAAATGATGCTGCCATGTTAAGAGTATATTTCTGAATAGTGGAATTTATGAGAGATTTTAATTTTTTCTCTCACACTAAATTTCTTCTAAGTATGTACTTGTTTCATAATGAGAAAAATTTTAAAAAATGTCAAATTACTTTTTAATAGAATTTAAATTTTATTAATTTGAGGATTTAATTCTCAAATATTTAGACTACTAGTCATCATTTGAGGTATTAATTCTCAAGTATTTTTTTTTAAGATTTTATTTATTCATTTGACACAGAGAGAGAGAGAGATTACAAGTAGGCAGAGAGGCAGGCAGAGAGAGAGAGAGGAGAGAGGAGGAAGCAGGCTCCCCGCTGAGCAGAGAGCCCGACACGGGCCTCGATCCCAGGACCCTGGGATCCTGA
This sequence comes from Ailurus styani, assembly GCA_002007465.1. NCBI lineage: Eukaryota > Metazoa > Chordata > Mammalia > Carnivora > Ailuridae > Ailurus > Ailurus styani. The sequence continues at coordinate 285,052 of LNAC01001026.1, read as the reverse complement.
CCTGAGCCGAAGGCAGCGGCTTTAACCCACTGAGCCACCCAGGCACCCAATTCTCAAGTATTTAGAATACTACTCATAGTAACGCATCCTTTCACCTTTTTTAGCTCAGCAGATCTTTACAATAGGCTAGTTGTTTTCCCCATTTGAATATTAATTGAATGTCTTAAAGAGGGGAGTAGCTTCTGTAAAATTCCTCAGGTGAAAAAAATGACCCAGGATCTGAACTCTGGCTTTTTGCCGCTAGGTTTTCTATTGATTTTATTAAAAAGGAGACTGACAGCAGGCTCCAAACGGAGTCACTTATGCTAAACCCCGTGACAGTAAACCAAGACTTAATACCTCAACTATCTGCAGTTTCAACCCCCACCCCACCCCACACCCAGAAATGTAAACTTTAACCAGTCAACATGGAATTACCTAGTCAGCGCTAGTGAGGTAATCTATCTGATAGACTCCTTGGTTCCCCTTGGGAAGGCCATCTTTCCTGAAACAATGAATTCTTTCCCAATAATTTTCTTTCTCTGGCCCCTTTCCACCTTTAAAATCCTTTTCTTTTGTACGGCTTGGCAGAGTTCCTTTTACTGTCTAGATGGGATGCTGCCTGATTCATGAATTGTTCAATAAAGCCAATTAAATCTTTAAATTTACTCAGCTGAATTTATTTTTTTTAACAGCTTCCAGAAATATTTAACCATCTGGATCAGCTCATCCATTGACAGTCCCAGGTAACTCAAGTGTTAATGTACATTATCATCATTGTTTCATCATTGTGAATTTGTCAAATGTTTTCTATGCTGAGAACACTGTGCTTTTTACTTACCTTACCTTCATTCAATACTCTAACAATAAAGAGAGAAATATAGGTTAGATGTTGGGAAGTATTATAAAATCTGGGACCATTTATAACCCCCAAGTGACTACAGATAAGTGAGTGTTTTGTGTTCAGACCTGGGGTGTGCTGGTTGGGTGGCCAATAAGGAATGGAGAGGAGGAAGGTGCCAGCAGGTCACTAATTATATGTGCATGTTTTGGATCTGGGCAGCATATTATGAAAGTAAGGGCTTTCATGGAGTCTATAATTAGATTCCCTTTCTTGTTATAAAGCTGCTTCTGGAGAACATGGCTGGGTGTACAGCAAAGTGTGTTCTCTACTACAGAACTCCAGTAATCACAGGCTGCCTGGGTCCCTGCTGGGGCTCTCCTCCTCTAGAACAAATGATGGGGAAAAGCCAAGGAGAATGATTGCTTCCTGTGGGGACTTGGCTCCAGAAATGGAGAGGACCAGCCACACCAGTGGCCTATCTCCAGTCTTGAGCCAGGTATCTCACTCCTCTCCAGGAGGAGGGGCTGCGGGTGGGGCAAAGGGCGGGTGTGTTTAGGGGCCAAACCCCTCCTGGAAGTTAGAGGGACGGGGAAGAACCATTTTTTTTTCATGTATATTTCATTCTTATTTTCTTTCACGGAGATGTAGCCAATCAACATAATTCCCAAGTAAATCATACTTTTCTCTTCTCTTCTCTTCTCTTCTCTCTCTTTCTTTCCCCTTCCTTCCTTCCTTCCTTCCTTCCTTCCTTCCTTCCTTCCTTCCTCCCTTTTCTTTCTCTCTCTTTCTTTTCTTGTCTTTTTTTTTTTTTTAGAAGTCCTAGAGTTGATCTCAGGGGATTCTTTTAAATAGTACCAGGACAGCAGTAACCTGGGTTAGTGATTCTGTGAGATAAATCAGGGTCCTGAAGCCCTTTGGTGAGAAATAAAGTAAATGGATAATTAAACATGCCTTTAACCTAAATAGGATTAATAGCCCAGTGTGATTGGATTTTAGATGATTTTCAGTGAAATACGCACTTTTTTGAGAAATGCTCCTGAGGACATCAGACACAATCATGCTAAAACTTGGGAAAATATAATTTTTAAGATAAAATGATTTACCTCCACTATCCTGAAAAAAAAAAGTGGTGAGGAGGTCTTTATAAATAAAAATATGACATCTCCTTTGTGGAGCTGGCAGGACACAGTTAAAAGAAGAACCAGTGATTTGGGTCACAGAAAATCCCTTTGAACAAAAGAGAACCTTCACAAACACATGGGCCGCAAACTCAGAAGGAAGTGAATTATTAAAGCCATGGACAGATGTATATCAGATAAAGCACACTAGACTCCACATCGAAGCAATGTGAACTCTGCACTCAGGTCCACTTTTTGAACCTACTACATCTCAAATGTTTAAAAAGGGAATGATTAGAAATTAAATTTGCACTTGAACATATGTGGTCTTAATTAATCTTGGTTAGTTTGGGGAAGCCAATCTTTTTCCAAATCCAGTGAGTTGGAATACAGGTAGCAAAACTTCCTCTTTTTTTCCCCCTTCACAATCCTCCCCCCAATTTTTTTTTTAAGATTTTATTTATTCATTTGACACAGAGAGAGAGATTACAAGTAGGTAGAGAGGCAGGCAGAGAGAGAGGAGAGAGGAGGAAGCAGGCTCCTTGCTTAGCAGAGAGCCCGATGTGGGCCTCGATCCCAGGACCCTGGGATCCTGACCTGAGCCGAAGGCAGCGGCTTTAACCCACTGAGCCACCCAGGCGCCCCCCCCCAATTTTATATAAGGTACAGTGAAATGACAGAATATGGATAAACCAAGTAGACATAAACATTCCATGTAGAAAATGAAATTTCTTGAATATGATTAAATTGCACAATGTCCTAACATGTTATAATGAGCATCCTACAGTCTCTTGAAGTGGATCAGAGCATGCAACCCCACTGCCATTGTATGCTGCTGCTTTAATGGTGGACTATAGCAAATATATAGAGAAATTGCAATGTCCACTAAATATTTCAAAAACTGAAAGAAAGTACCTAAAGGGTGAGAAGAGGAACAGTAAGTACAAGGTCAGCAATGGCATAAAGAATTAAAAAGGGCTAGAATTCTAAGATAGTTCCAAAGCACTTACATTAAAAACTAAATAAAATACAGTAGTAATCTAGAAGACAAGAGGAATACAGGACTGTGGCAAGAAGGCTGGAAGCTTACCATGCTGGATTCTACCAATTCTTTGGTAGATCCAAAATTCTGTCTACATGATGGGGAACCAGAGAGTAAAGGATGGAGAGACAAGGATGGGGCTTCTCTGGAAGGGATGGCATCCCTCTGGAGATGGAAGAATTTAATAGAATAACTCCATTTTTTAGCTTGAAGATGGTAAGTTGTTGTATTCACCCTGTCTACGGCAGAATGCTGTGGAAAAAATAAGTAAATCTCTTTGCTTTCTCACATAGCATGTGACTCACAGTTTGGTAGACTAGCAAATGGGCTCTCTGCCAAACAGAAGTAGGCAGTTGTTTTGAAATAAGGTGAAGACTCAGACCTCTGGGCTGTGACAGGCCTCCTTGCCTCATCGATTGAGTTTTTCACATGAAGTGGAATTGGGTTCTTTTATTCCTTCTCTCACCTTCTTTCTTCCTTGGGAAATTGGCTCGACTCTCATGTGTGTCATTTCACAGAGGCAGCTGGGCTTCCCTTAATGATATGCACCACTGGGCTGGAGGTGCTCCTTGGACATTATCTCATGAAGTCTTAACAACAACATTACAAAGTGTGTGTTTTATCCCTGGTTTACAGAGGAAGGAATTGAGGATCATAGAAGTTGGGGGACTTGGCTGACCATATATAGTTCATGTCCAAGCCAGGCCTCTCTGGCCACAGAGCTTGGGCCTTTTGTCATTCCACATAGTGGCTACCTCAAGAAAGAACTTCCTCCTACTTCTGGTTTTGGAGGTGTTAGCAAGTTATAATTCACCCACAGGGGTTAGAGGCCACGATTTCAGCCTGTGCCAGTATGTTAGAATGTGAGTGTGCACATCTGTGTATACATACATATGTGCACGTGTGTGTGTGTGTATATGATAGATTCTGTTCAAATAGCTTCTTGCTATGGAGAGATTCACAGTATCATTTGCTCTATCGAACTTCTCTTTATGTGTCTAAAACACTCATGTTGGAATTAGCACTCGAAAACAGTTTATGTGCCAGAGATGTACTTTTTGATAACTGGATCCACCAAACTCTGTTCCCAAATTTGTCCCCCATGAGCAGGCTTTTAGAAGGCATGGAGACATGAGACAGAGAGGGAGCTGTGCTGGTTCCTGGACCTTTGCGGACACTCGGAATTCAGACCAGCTTACTTATCAGCCAATTTGTTATTCTAGCATTGCTATGGAACATTTCTTATTCACCAAGCTAATATGAATTCTTCCCCTTGTTGCTATGTACAATCCAGCCACAAATAACTAGATGGCAATACCACCCGAATTAACTTATAGGCAGAGTGATTCCTGCCAAAGAAGAATGTATTGCAAAAATTTCTGGTTTTGCTCCAAAAATCTACCCTAATGATTTACAGATGAGATCTAATTTTAGGGTAGCTGAAGTTGTTAGCAACCTGAGTTTGTTAAAGATTGAATCAATGTTACTTGAAAAAAATAGGTTTTTTATTCCCATACTTCTGAGTTTTGTTAATGCCAACACGAATTACTGAGGCTCTATAGTAAACAAGCAACATCTGGATTAATGTGCGGTCCTATGTGCAGATCAAGAACACTGAAGTTTAATGACTGGAGTATATACCTTCTTATGTGTTTCTTTGTGTGAGGCTCATTTGACTTAATACTTGAGTGCAGGACTTAAAAAAAAATGTAGAAGAGTATAGAAAGAGTTATAGAAACCTTTCTCAATACAGATTGAAATCCAGCTTGGCTTGGGCTGATACTCATCTGACTTGTTTTTTTTTTTTTAAGAATGGAAACAGAAGAGACAAGTGCCCCCACATTTTACTACTTTGGCCATAGATGATGGAGATGAGGAGGAGGGTGACCAGAGTGACAGGGATGATGACAACCTGTGACCGCAGTGATCACGCTGCATTATCTGTTAATTCATGGCTTGTCATTTGCATTATGATTAATTGCTTAGCATGGATTAGTAACAGGCTATCTTAAAGAGACTCCTTGTGAATTTCAGGATCTTTTCTTATGGACAGGTATAAAATACCTACAGCTAAGTTTCTCTTTTTCCTTTTGAAAAAAATGCATGAAATCATACACTGCAGCTTACCCACATACAATAAAACTGGGGACAGAATTTGCTAATCAAAATCACACTGGCAGCCTGGGTTGTATTACTTCAGAAAGCCCATGACCCCATTACTTGCTTTCTCACTTGGAAAGAATTCCTGTGAAAGATGATCATGAGGTATTTGCACACATGCTGCATTTGACACAAAGATGGGATGATCTCCATTTAGCAGGAGGAAAGGGACTAGGGAAAAGTGGGAATTCATACTTAGAATTTTTGTCCTGGGCCAACAACCAACACAGTATCTATTAGTTTGTGTGTTGCATTTAGAAAACACATTGGATTTTCAACATCGTGGGCAAGTCTGATAATCCATTATGTTTATAAATTGCTTTACTTTAAAAAAATTATTTTATTTTACTTTTTAAAGATTTTATTTATTTATTTGAAAGAGAGAGAGCACAAGAGAGCACGAGCGGCAGGGTAGGGGGGAGCAGAGGGAGAGGGACAAACAGACTCCCCTTTGAACAGGACCCTGGGATTATGACCTGAGCTGAAGGCAGACGCTTAACTGGCTGAGCCACCCGGGTGCCGCAAGGTTTTATTTTTAAATAATCTTTGTACCCAATGTGGGGCTCAAACTTACAACCCAAGATCAGGGATTTCATGCTCTATGGACTGAGACAGCCAGGGATCTCCAAATTGCTTTACTCTATAAAAGCTCTTCGTGTACACTTCCTTGTTTATTTAACAACGTCACAATCCTGTGAGATCTGTTTTCATATTATTTCCATTTTGGAGGTGAGGACAGTGGCTCAGAGTTGGAAGGGCTTGTCCTGGGCAGAGCTGGTAAAGGTGTTTTCAAGCTCAGAGGCAGATCTGATGCTTAGTGCTTTCTCTACCCACAAAATCTCATGCCTTGTCTTTTGGTATCTCATTATTGCCTGGAATTGTGTCAATATTTCCCTAGACATGGGAAATTTTTAGGACAAAACATAGAATTCAGGTAAGAAACACAAGATTTGTGACTGGAATTCATGACTGAGATTGACACTTTAAATTTTGAACCATGCCACCGCCCCTCTAGACTTTGTGTTTTAAAGGCATTCTCAGGAAGCATGTATTTATGATTATTCAATTAGCGTTGTCCTCTCAACAAAAGTAAATAGTACCCACTGTGAGCTCACACTTACAGTGATTATATCGAGAAAATGTGTGAGGAAACATGGAGCTTGAATTTACTCTCAGCCTAAAATATATTGAATGTGTCAAGTCTGAATTTAAAGATATGTAGGGTATAGCACAAAAAATAATGCAATCCATTGGACATGACCTCTAATGAACTTTGGAGATTTTTGGAAGTATTCAGAGGAACATAAGGGCCACTGGGTTCTACTTTTATTAAAGCATTGCGTAGTTTTGTATGTTTCCACCACTTTATTTTGTTTTCTATATAATGCAGTGTGAGTTATTGCATTTCCCATGGGGAAACAGTCACCGTATTAATCATTTTTTATAAAGCCCAAGAATAGTAATCAAAACAATACTCAAGGAAGGGGAAAATTGGATTATTTTTGTCACATGGCCAATGAGAATTGACAGATAGGGTGATATTGGATCAAGACTTTCTTTGAAAAGATCTGTTAATTTTCATAGCTCCTCTAAGTTCTCTCAGCTGGGAGAATCTGGATTTAGGGGGAAAAAAGTAGAATTTAATATAACCAAGTACTTGATGTATAAAATCATCCCAAAAATGATACACAAATTGAGTACTATTAAACCAATCAATTGTTGCAGAATACGCAGGGAAAATATGTGTGGGTTTAACGAGGCACTGGAAATGGAAGACTGCAAGATCAATAGATCTGATTGCTACGGAGCATTCTTAGAAGGATTTTCAAATGTTTTAAAAGAGTTAAATACAATAAATGCTGGAAACTTAGGAGTCAGGTTGTGTCTCTGGCAGGGTGCAGTCCATCACCCCAGAGCACCAAAGTCGCACCAAGGTACCACTTCCTGAAGTAACTCAAGAAACTTCTGCACTTGCTGAATTACAGGCTGAGGCAAGTGTGTTCCATTAGTGCGGGGATTCCTTATTATAATTTAAAGATAGGAGCTTGGGTTCTGTGGTGCCCCCAAGAGCCGAGAAATGCCTAGCATATCCTCGGGGCACACCTAAGGAGGTCATGCCAAGACTACATTCTGGAGCAGCAGTCCTCCTGGGAATTTCCCACCTCACTCTCAGATCAGAGAAGGAAACTTGAGGCATCAGGCTCTTTCTAGAATAGGGGACATTAAGAGAAAAGTAGGGACAGAGACTTGCCTCATTTCTCTACCCGGGGGGACACATAAGTACATTCCCGTCACCTTTATGCCCTAGGCCAGAGGCTAGCAAAGTGCAATCCCTGGAGCAGTGGACACAGTATCACCTAAGAACTTGCTAGAGATGGAAATTCTTAGGCTCACTCCAGACCATTTGAGCAGAAAACCCTAGAGCCAGCTGCTTCTGTGTCCTAGAAAGCCTTCCAGGCGATTCTGATGCAGGCCTAAGCCTGAGAACTTCTGACCAAGTAATACTGTCTTGCGGGTAGTTCTGTCCACTCTTCACCCCCATGTTATTCAGTGCTTCCATCAACTTGTTCAGAATACCCTTCCTGGATCACTCTCCTTCTCCTCGTCACCTAGATCTCTCTCATGCACCCATCAAAATCTCAGCTCATAAGCCATCCCTGTAAAACCAGGTAGGGCTGAGGGCCCTTCTCTGGGCTTTAGTGTAACCTTGCCCTACTTGGCTGTCAATATGTAGAAACTGAGCATATTGTCTGTCTTCCCACTGACTCAGACAATGGTGACCATGCTTCATTTAGACAGGCCTAGGTTCAATTCCCTGCATTGTTCAGTAGCTGTGAGATCCTAGGCCAGCTGTTTGCACTAGCCACACCATCTTCTCATCTTTTACCTCCCAGTCTGGTGCAGGTGCCAAGATTTCTGATCCCAGCAGAGGTGTGTTCAACTGAACTCAAATGAAACAAACCAAACAGAAGCACTTATTGACTCGTGGACCTTAAATGCAAAAATAACATGGAAGCCTGAGCTCTGAGGTAACCATGCAACCATGGGGATGGGTAGAGTGTGGAGAATGTACCAAATGTCACCTACCAGTCCTGAAGCAGGGGAAGGCCAGTAATACATCATTTGGGAGAAAGAGCACTGAACAGAGACTCATGAGACCAGGGCTCCTGCTATCTTTTCAGCATTACTGCTGCATTTTCATATCTGTGGAGGGGAAGGTGGAGATTTCTGGTCAATGACCAGCAAGGTTGAGATCTGAGTGTAAGAGGGCCCTTGGAAAATGGAAACTTACAGTGAGAAGCCACTGAGTACCCTGTGCATTCCAGATACTTCACACGGGTGTCCTTTAATTTTCAGGACTCAAGAGATTGGGGCTATTCCTCTCCCCCTCACTAGAGTAGACACCATCGGAGTTTCCAGGTGTCCTTGAGGATCTCATACCTGGTAAAGGGCAGCAGCAGGGTTTGAACTCAGAGCTGATCTCACCCAAGAGGAAGTGTTAAGCGGCACGTTTACTGCTCTCTTGCACTCAGGAGGTATGATGATATGGGTATCTGTGTGTGCCAACAGCAAAGGCAGGGCTGAGGCACAGAGTAAGCTGGCATCAGGCCCTTGGGTTCAGTTGCTTGGTGATCTGGTGAGGGGTGTGGTCTAGTCCATGGAGGAGCTCACAGGCACACGCTGCACATGGTACAGCCAGCTGGATGTGTCCCAGCATCAGGGGAGCCCCTTTCCAGCTAGGTGTGCACGTGTCAGCCCAGCAGGGGGAGCACGGGATCCTAATACCGCCATTGGGCAGGTCAATCACAGTGTGCTAGGAGAGCAGCCCGGCTGCGTTGCAATGATATCAAGCGGTGAAAAGGGAAGAAAAATTAAGATGGGGTTTCTGTTTTGAAATTGCATCTCAGACCAAGAATCATGGTACTCTTGTAGCTGAGGCACCTACAGGTTAAATGCTTTGCCCAAGGTCATAGAGAAAGTCAGTGGCAAGAATAGGTTCAACTCAGAATCCTGCAAGTCCTGCTTCTTTAAACGCAGCCCAGGGTGGCTCAATTTCCAGAACAATTCCTGCATGTGAATTCAGTGCTCATGCTCCTGGGAAGGCCAGTCTTCTTTTCGTGGCCTGTGAGCCCATGAACTCAGCATCTGGGAAGTCGCCTATTAGGTGGTGGGTATTTTTGAATCCACTCCGAATTTTCTCCGAACTCCATATTGATAAGATGATCAGATCTTTGAAATAGGCTGTTTTCTCATCTCTGAGGATTTGCTCTTACTTGGGCCATATGTTAAGGAAGCAACAGTTTAAAAAGAGAATCCCCTTCCCCCACCTCCCCATCCCTTCACAGCCAGCAGAGAAGGGTGGAGTCCCTTATGGCCTCTTCAGGCTAGAAGAGAGTTCTTCGTGCAACGAGCTGATCTGATTAGGAAAGTTCAGCTGATTAGGAAAGTTAAAGCACGTCTTCAGGAATTGTGTCCCTGCCTTCCAGAAGCTGGAGGGAGCAGTGAGCCAGTCCTGCTGAGAAGCAGTGGTGTTGAGCCCCGTATGTCCAGCAGGCAGGTCCCCTTGGGGACAATAGGCTTTCGATAAAATGATTTTTTTTGATAAAATGATTAAACTGTCCTGATTTCTTGGGTCCAAAATTCTATGTCATTGCAAAGTGTCCTGGACAGATTTCAAAACGAAAGTGACACTTTATTCAGGATGGCTCTTTAAGCTTTGGTGTCTTTGCTACTTCCGTCTGTGGCTGCCCTTCCATAAGTTATTATCACAATGACATTCTGACTGACCCAAACCCCTTGGTCTTGGCTCTGTGCACATGTATAAATCTAAAAAAATGTCTGTACAGCTTTCATTGTCCTTTCTTATTACTTACAGAGGATAGCGTTTCTAAGTGGCTTTATTTTACATTATGCTTAATCTTTTTTTTTTTTTTGAAAGAAGTAAGGAAGTCAGTTGTGGGAATCAGGGATCTAGGAGCTCTCTGTGGACCAGCTTCTGTTTCTGAATTGACAGGGTCATAATGGTCAGGCAGACTTAATCTTTGACTATAATTGTGTGTGTGTGTGTGTGTGTGTGTGTGTATACCTGTAGTAAGTATATAATCATAGAAAGTGTATTAGTCAGGCAATTATTTAAATAGACTTACATCAGAACTCGTTTCTGGCATTTCTAGCCTGCTTAGCATTCAGAGTGATCCGGACTATAAAATTATTTAAATCTAATGATTAGTTGTTGCAAAAAAGTCGATGTTATTGGGCCGATAATGTCTCCTGAAACAAATAACAGTACCAGACAAAGCCTGTTTCCCTTCCTTCCCCTCATTGTTTAAGGCTAAGTTTTGTTGTAGGCTGGTGAAGATTTTCTAAACAAATTTCAAATTCTGTTGCTTCTTTCCCACCACAGAGACAAATTACAAATCTGTCACCCTTTGCATAATTATCAACAGTGGCCACATTTATTAATCGACTGTTGTCAGCTCTCTACACCTTCCTTAAGAACCTGCCTTGGAAATCTTCATCACCTAAAACATATACACGGATACAGTTAGGATGTATAGGCTAACAGAAATTAGAGAAACGCATTGCACGTGAAATTAATATGGGAAGTTCATTTTTGGAATAAGAAAAGAGAGAAACCCTTTAAAGTGCATATGCAGGGCTGGAGATCCTCTCATCAAAAGAGTAAATGCTGTTCAGACTCTCCCACCACCAATATTTTTTCCCCCATGTTTTTAAAATACAGGAGAAGCACATCGCCGCTTAATGATAGATGCGGAGTTCAACCTCAGAGGGAAGTCAGCCTCTTCTTGGCAGGGTGGAATTAGGCTCCTTCGCTCTCTCTTTTCGTTTGCATTATTCAGTGGAAAAATACAAAGTGGCATAATGATGGGAATAAGTTATCTTTTATCAAATCTGACTTTAAAATTCAGGTTATGTAAAACATAGAAACTCATAGGAAATTCAATCAGAACCTCAAGTCACATTATGTACTCTCTGTTCTTGGGCAACTGAACACTCCGTTGAGCCCGTTCCTGGGAGCAAGTCCCAGACTCTCCCTTCTTGGAAAGAACACCTTTTGCCAGCAACTTCCACCAGGGGAAGCTCTGAGCACGTCAGTGCTTCACAGGGAAACTGCGAGACTCAGGCGAGACAGGGCAAAGAAGCCGGCAGGGGAAGCTTAACGAAATGTTCTGCAATCGCTTTCCCAGAGATTAATGAGACTGAGTTTCTTTAGGATCATCACACCATGATGTAACTACTAGTAGAGAATGCGGAGCCTAGTAAATATGTAAACACCGTTTGGAACGAACACCTTCCAGAACCCAACTTCTTCAGGGGAGAAAACCCACTTGCTGTTTGCAAACTCCAGCTCTTCAATGAGCTGAAATCCCGGTTTTGCTTCTTCAATCCCTCATCTGTAGGTTACTGAAAACTACTCCCATTCATTTTCTAGTTCACCTTGGTTTTAAACACACAGGCGCAACACACACACACACACACACACACACACACACACAATCCCATAAATGATAAATTCGACGTCTATAGAAAGACAGTCACCTAATTGCACAGTGAAGCAGAAGAAAGCCTTGCAAATGGTATACAATTTTCAAAGTGTTCCAAGCCTTAGGCAAAAGCCTTTCAACTGTGTCTAAAACTGAATGATAAAATATGTTGTACAAATTATCTGTGAACAGGAAACATGTGGTAGTGGCAGGGGACTGAAATGTAACACTTGTAAAGAAATGGGAACTGCCAGTCATTTAGACCCCTTCCTTTCTTTCTCTTTCTCTTTTTCTTTCTTTCTTTCTTTCTTTCTTTCTTTCTTTCTTTCTTTCTTTCTTTCTTTCTTTCTTTCATTATCAGTTGCAAGTTTCATCATCTTTTTTTATCTCTCATCCGTTGATGTTCAAGTTTATAAGAAGACACTTATCAGATTGCACCAGGCCAATTGCAGCTTTATTTAAAAAACAACAACAAAAAAGAAACAGATGAGGCTCAAGCTTTGCTTTTGCCCACCCCCTCCCCCTTGGTAGGACTCCTTCAAATTGGTCGGCTCTGTTGTTTGGAGCCCTGGTGGCTTGTGTGTGGAATTTTGAAAGAACTGAAAATCTTCTGAAATCAGAAACATGCAAAAATTCAGGTAATCACAAGTGCAGTGAACGTGTCCCTAGCCTTCATTTTCACAAGGAAGAGGTACCACTCGATCACTGCTAAACACGAGGCAGAAAGGTTGCCACTGGGAAGTGATTTTTCTCTTTCCTCGCTCACTTTCCACGCTGAGCTTGGAGCGACTGGTTGGAAATTTTTCTCTTCCAGAGAAGTATCCTTTCCTCCTCGAGGAAACCAATCACAATTGCCTGTGATCCTTACTGATGGGACTGTGATTAGCCCCTACTGTTTACCACCTAGTGTCTTCAATTCTTGATGAGCTCATAGCAACTATATACATATATATTTCAAGCCTTATGCAGCTATCTGAGGAATGCTGAAGTGTTAGTAAATTTCATATTTACAGAAAAAGGAAAAAAGAGGGAAGTCTGTTCTGCTACATTTGTTTTCTATCATGAAGTTACTCAGCTTCCATCTCATTGCTCAGTTACACTCTTATTTTAGCTCGTCTTTTGGCACATAACTGTTTAATGACATTAAAAATAGCATACTTAATATTCTGCCTGGTGCGCAGACCTGCCTCCTTAGGTTGGGGCTGCTCCTGAATGGAATGTCCTGGGATCGTCATCAAAAATGAAAGAGGAGCAAATTGTTTAATTTGTAACCCAAACTCAATCCGCAGCAAGAACAATGAGTTGAAAGTGTCTACTCCTAGTGAAAACTGACAGATATTAAGAGCGTGGGCTGTCCAGTCAGATACATTCCCTCCATTCCTGGAACAACATAAAATCCACCTGCTTTGACAGTAAAAGTTGTCCTTCCCCTCCCTCCTTTCCTTCCTCCCTCCCTCCCCTCCCCTTCCCTTTCCTTCCCTTCCCTTCCTTTTTTCCTCCCCTCTTCCCTCCATTTCTTTTAATTCTACAATTTATTGAAGGCCTCCTTTGCGTCAGTCACAGTGAGGAGCTGCGGTTTTGAAGAAGAGTAAGGTATGGGCTGTTTCAGGAGTTTGTGATGTGGTGAGAAAACTGGAGGAAGTTCATAGACAGAATCACAGCACCAGACTTCTCTTTCCCAACATGCCAGAGTGTGTGTCTTGCACTCACCAAGACACAGTTATCACATTTTGGTATTCTTGCAATATTGCTTTGGAATGCCAATCTTTCCATCCAATTTCCCTGAATTTCAGCATGTTGCTTAGAGGGCATATGGTTCTCCTTCTTTCCCTCTGCCTTATACAATCATTCCTATCTTTATGCCTTCTTGGTCTATTTTTTTTTTTAAATCCTTTTCTGAAACGTCCCCTTTTCTCATTTTTATTTAGCTGAGCTCTTCCACTTCTTGTTAATTCATATCACATAGCCGTTTTATATGAAACCTCTAACACTGATTATTTCTCATTCACATTATTTACACATTTCAGGATACATTATACCTGTTCTGTTTCACTCATCCTGTATCATCCTCTTACCACCCGGAACAAAAGTGAGAGCAAGAATTACATCATGTACTGCACTTTTAAAAAACCTGATAGCATGGCTGGCCCAGTCAGTTAAGCATCTGCCTTTGGCTAAGGTCATGATCTCAGGGTCCCTGGATCAGAGCCCCACATTGGGCTCCCTGCTCAGTGGGAGGTCTGCTTTTCCCTCTGCTCCCCTCCCCCCACTCATGCTCTCTATCTCTCTCTGTCTCTCAAATAAGTAAGATCTTTAAAAAAGAAATAAATAAAAATTTTAAAAAACCCACAATAGCATTAGTAATAGCAAGCAATGGCTGAATATTCATTGTCTGCCAGATGACATCTTAAGGTCTTCCCATGGTTCTTATATTGACAACAATCTTACAATGTAGAGTATTACTGTTCTCTACATTTTTCTCCCAGGGAAAGGAAAGAAGGGATTTTTAAAGTTAACTTGTCAAACTGGCAAAGTCTAAATTTGAACTCACATATCTTGGCTCTAGAGCCCATGATTTTTTATGCTGAGCACCTAGGAAGTTTTCAATAAACATCTGCTCAAGGGAATTGAATGGGAGACAATTTGCAAATCTGAGAGCCATAGAGAAGTCTGTTACAGGAATGTCTTGGGTGAGTGGAGGGGGCAGGTGGTGAATACTTTTTTTTTTTTTTCCATATGAATGGGTTTGGAGGTTTGGATGTATTTAACCTTTAACCTTCACACCTCACAGGCATCTTTTGTCCTGTGGGTTTGTGGAGGAGTCTGGAAAAGGTGGGGTAGGAGCGGTAGGCAAATGGAGTTGGCTACAAGTCTGTGGCTCAAAAAAGAGAAAAGAAATATAATGAACAGCCCATTTCTTGTGGCAGCGCATTTTCAAATTTATTTAATGCAGCTCAATTGCTTCATAAATTCTGTTACCTTGTTGCTTAGATGTTTCCCCTTGACGTCCCTCCCTCCTTCTTTCTTTCTCTTCCCCTGTGCTTCCTCATTGTGGCCACAGGCCTAATGGGAAATTGTGCCATCCTGGGGACTGCACCAAAGTCATTAACAGGATGCAGCTCCATTGTTAAAATAATGTTACACAAAATCATCTGTTGGTATAAATGGTAAGGCACTGCCATTGATTTCCCAGGCAGATATAGAGAATGCTGCTATCCATGAACATGGCACTTCAGGGCCTCAGTAATAAAGCAGGACATTCTATAGTCTTGCACATACTTTCCTACAGCAGCAGGCTGGTCTCTCTGGGGGGAAACTAAACATGAAAATCATGCCCTTTGTGAGCAGATACTCTCAGAGAAGAGATTGGCATTTGCCCAGTGGTCGTTCTGTAGCTAGTCATGTGAACTTTCCATGCAGTCTACCTTTTCAGCTTGTCAACAAGGGGTATAAGTAATCTCTGAATTATATAACATGATCACATTGCAAACAAAGATCGTGAAAGGTCCAGGTCCTTGCACCACCCAATGACACATACAACTACCTGGTGTACACACTGGAAAGGGCCCCCTCTAATGACAGGTGATAGTGACCCTGTCTCTTGCTAACTAGAAGCCATCCTCCTCTCCACTGCAGCTCCAGCCACTGTGGTTTGTGTGATTGGTCTATCTTCTGGGCCACGTTCAGTAGGGTTTATTTCTGCTCTACTTAAGCATTCCTCACCTTAACCTTTTATTACCTGTCATTATTCCCCTGTCATGCCTTTATCTTCTCCACCTGTGCCCCATTTTTTTCCAGGTACCTGGCTTCTAGGCTGTTTCCTTTTGACCCTAGTCCATCAGACGTCTCCTCTTCACTTTTCTACTCCTCCACCCAGCCTGGTCCCCATGGTCAATTCCACCTACATCCATGGCCTTAGTGCCCTTGCTCTTCTCCCTTTCCAACAGAATGCACCATCCTTGTCCCCCAAACTAGATTATTCAGGGCTAAAGAATAACTTGACCAAAACACACACCATTTGCTGCCCTATGTGTCCCTGATCAACTTTCTGTCCCATTCCAAGCCTCCACGTTTCCTCTTCCCCATCTCCCCTCTTGTTCTCAGCGGATGCTGACCTTGCACCTGACTGCACAGAGAACTCTCAGGTTTAGGATTTCCCCACCACACATTCCCACACGTACCAACATATTTTCAGGCAAGGCCAGCCCTGACCCTTCTCTCCTTGACCTTTCACTCCCTCCTCCTTCCTCCCACTCCCCCTTTCTCTTTATACATCTTGTTTGTCCAAAGAGACAGAGGGAAAATGCTTCTTAGACATCTACAAGTCTATCCCCATTTCCTCTCAAGAGCCTACCTTTCCCTGTGTCCTTTCAAACCTCTCTCCGCCGGTTAGCTCCTCTTTTTTAAAGACTTTTAACTTCCTCTTTTCCGCTTAATTTCCCTCAGTATGCAAACATGCTCAGGCATCTCCCATCATTAAAAATATTCACCTTGTATCTTTTGCAGCCATTAATTTCCCATCCCTCTCCATCACTCCATAGCTAGACCTCCTAAGTGGGTAGCCTACACTAGCAGTTGCTACTGTCACTTCTTTAATTCACTGAAATCTGCCTCTTGCCCTGTGCTCCTATGGGACTGCCCTTTTTAATGTCAATAATAATTTCCAGATGCAGAATCCAGTGGACACTTTTAAGTCCTCATGCTTGCCTGATTGCTTAGCAACATTTGGTGTTGTTAGCTACTTTCTTCTTGAATTTCACTGCTCTTTTTGCTTCGAAGACATTAAGGCTTGCCTCTTTCCTCACTGGTACTTCTCATTTCTTCTGTTGGCTACAATTCTGCCTACTGTCACTAAATACAGGGTGTTACCAGTGTTTCCCTTAAATTTCTTCTCATGCAGACTCTTGGTTGGCCATTTCACCCTCTGGTGGTCACTAAAACAGAAAAGACTTTCATGTTTATATTTCTAGGCTTGATGGCTCTATTAATATTAAGATAATAATCAGAGCGCCCAAGTTTTTGTTTTTGTTACTTGCTGTGGAAAGGATTATTCATTGGTAACTAATACATATTCTCTTCCATTAATACCATATACAAAGTTTTATTTGGTCACATGGCCACTCAGATGAGTATATTTCCCAGTCTCTGTTATAGCTGGATGTGACAAAGTCACGAGGTTCTGTGTGACAAAGGACTAAAGGAGTGTGAGCAAAAGTGATACAGGCAACTTCTTGCCACCTATGCCTGTCCTCCCCTCTTCCCTCTCTTTTTCTCAGGATGGAATGTAAATGTGATGATGTTGAACCAGTTTTGGCCAAGAAGGGCAATATTGCAGGAGTTGACAGAACATTAAATCAGAAGGAAACTGGGTCCCTAACAGACCCTATGTGACTAAAGCTGCACCCCTCTCATCCCAGACTTGTGTGTAAGAGAGACTTAAACCTTCTATTATGTTGAACCACTGTTATTTTTAGTGTTTAATAAAATATTAAACTACTATCCAGCATGGTACATTTGTACATGTTTATTTTTAGAAAAAGTGCTCATAGATTTCAGTAAGTTTGCAGAGGATTCATTGGCCCCATATGGTGGTGAATAAAAGATTGCCACAAATTCTTTGACACATCTCCCACTGAGGGATGGGTTTATGTCCCTTTTCCTTGAATCTGTGACCGCTTTGCCAACATGAATATAGTGTACATAAAGGTGTGTCATCTTCCAGTCTAGGGCCTTAAGAGAATGGCAGTTTCTTCTTGTCTCTTGGAAGACTAGCTTTTGGAACCTCATTGCTATACTGTCAGGAAGCCCAGGGCACCTGGGTGGCTCAGTGGGTTAAAACCTCTGCTTTCGGCTCAGGTTCATGATCTCAGCGTCGTGGGATCGAGGCCCGCTTCGGGCTCTCTGCTTAGCAGGGAGCCTGCTTCCTCCTCTCCCTGTCTCTCTGCCTGCCTCTCTGCCTACTTGTAATCTCTCTCTCTGTGTCAAATAAATAAATAAATAAATAATCTTAAAAAAAAAAAAAAAAAGGAAGCCCAAATATCCCAGGGAGGAGTCTGTGTGGAAAAACTCTAAGGCCTCTTTATCTCCTTTAAAAGTCACAACAACAAACTATGAAGACTATATTGTGATCCTTTATTACCTCTGAGAACAACAAAGAACAAGGACTTAAGTAACTTGCTTAAGGCTATGCTTAGGAAGTGGTAGATTTCAACTTTGAACTCTACCAGTCTAAGGCTGAAGCCTGTGTGCTCTATCACTGAGCTTTGCTGCTCAATAGGATACTAATGTATTAGAAAAGTTATAAAAATTTAACTAGACTTGTTATTTAACAGTCTCTTTACTAATGGACATTTTAAACATGACTATGGTAAGCTAGTCCTTATATAATTCATTTCTATTTTGTGGCTATCCACAGAGACCCACAATAAAATTTTAAAATACTTTATTGTGATCTAGCTAGCTATTCATCCTGCCGGCGAAAGCCCTGAGAGATGGAATTTTATAATCTTGCTAGCCATTACGAAGTCCCGATCATTTCCCGCTCTTCCCTTTCTTAAGTATATATACGATAAAGTATCTTGGCATTTGGATTGTACTCCACAGCATGCACCTCATGTTCTCTGTATTTCTTAGAGGTGCATGACCGACATTCACGTCCCTAAGTTAGCACTGCTTTTTCTGCACGAGAATCCAAGTGTTCAGTTTGTGCTCATGAGCCTCCTTAAGATTGTGTTGGAACAAGCCCAATTAATGCCTGAACATGACCCTTTTGTGTGGATTCATGCACAGTTATATGCACAGCCAATCTGCCAGTCCGGACCGACAGCCTCACACCAAAGCCTCCATTTCTCAGCAGGAATCCAGCAAACCAGATGTCAAGTGCATATTTCCTGAGTATTTTATGGGATCCACAGAGAGGCTCTCACAGTATGGTTCAGGCCTCAGTTTAGTGCAACTTGTCAAAATGAATTGTTTCATTTCTGTACCACAAATGCCAGGTTGAGGGAAAATTTTTTTAAAAAGGAATTCTGCATAAGAGTTTGGGCTTTCATGTTCTTAATGAAAATCCCATGGACTTGTGGTTGGGATAAGGTCCTGGGGTTGGGGGTGGGGAGCATGAGAGTCTGCTTCTTAAGCAAGGTAGAGAACAGGACACTGTCCTCTAGCTCAGTTTATTCAACTATAAGGGAGAGGAGATAAGACTCCCTCCCTTAGTTCCACCACACCCCCAAGGTGGATGGGCAGACCTGTTGGCATTAGGGCACAAGGCAGAGTTTTGAGGAGTTCTCCCTCCTTAATCTTGAGAAATGCAAACCATTAGCAGCAGACCATTAGATAAATTCTCTCATTTGCTCTCTGGAGTTTTCTAATCTGGTGTCCACCTTTGGATCACAAATGGTGGTTGGTTGATTTCATAAATGCACAGTGGAAGTCTTCTTCCTGAATCCCTTGGCATTCATAAGTTACCTCTCATGAAAAGGTTGCTTTTGTTGCACACTGGTTAAGAAGTTGGTGTCTACATTAGACAGAGTGGGTAAAAACACTGATTCTGGCATTCCTTAGTGAAGAATCTGGGCAAGTGTAAGAGTCGATTTGCACATGTGTAAGATGTGGCTCGATTCAGGGGTACTGCTGCTTAGCTAAGATACGGTGTGTACTGTGCTGAGCTTACTGCGGGCAGAGTCAACACTTCATAAATATGATGATGCATTACAAATGCTACTATGGATATTGATATTGCAATCATAACTGCAATGATTGATTCTGATCCATTATAGCTCTTTTCATCAGCTCCCTTATAAGATAGAGATATTCTGGTGACATAGAAATTGTAAATTCTCCTTTCTAAATTACTAGTGTCATATGGTAGCTCCCCTGTCCCTCTCAGCTGAATTATATGTAAACGCTCTATTTTCCACCATCACTGACTTTATTTGTTGAGCCTAATTTTCTTAGTTACCCAGTCGTCAGCCACAGCCTGCCTTTCTCACTCTCCTGAGCTGTTGTTGCTGAAGGACACACACCTGACCTGTATTTTTGAGCCCAACTTGGGCAAGCACACTATTTTGGAAGGTTCAGAGTCAGTGGCCCCTGGTAACAGATAGACCGAGTGTGCTACTGCAGATCGGGCCTCCGTGCTTGGATTATTCTAGGTGACTGGCAAGGTCACTGTCTAACCTTAACCCCAGCAGGCCATCACTTTTGCTTTGTCTGTTTAAGCCCCTGGGATTCTTGCCTTTACTGTAGGCTTGTCTCAAACTCCGGTTTGTGTGTCTCTGCTTCTTACTTACTCGATCCCCACTGTCCTGATTTGGACTTTGATACAGTTCTTGGAAATCAGAATCATATAAAATTCTAAGAGTACATTTGACTTCAGATAGCATTTATTCTCTTCTATACGTATTCACTCCATCCTACCTTTGAAGCTTTTTGGCAAATTCCGTATCAAGTCCAACCTATTTATTCACCCTTTCTGAACTATTGTAGTCATCACTGATCTTTTGCCTCTTAGTATTTCACTTAATTATGGAATATATTTTCCTTCATGTGTAACTTGTCTCCTTTGCAGGTACAGACCATCTCTGAGTTTCTCTGAATCCTCTGCTGTTGGGCTCATTGCATAATCTCTGTTAATGGAAGGACTGATTAAATTGCAAAATAAAGGACTTTCTAGGTTCCCATAACTGAAAGTCTTGGATATTGTCAAAAAGTCAGTATTTTAGAGAATGAATATGTTTCAGCTGAAGGAATGCTAACATTAGAATCCTAAGACTTTGGTTCAAGTCTTAGGTCTTTCATCTACTTATTTGTTACAGAAATTCAAATGTCCTGACTCCCTGTTTGTTCATATTTAAAATAGAGATAATGTATCTCCCCAATCTTTTTTTTTTTTTCTTGAGAATTTAAATCAAGAACTTGTGTGAAAATGCTTTGGAAATCATGATTTATTATCACTGAGAATCCTATATTTTACAAATAATAGTGTCAAGATGAATTTCTGTTATACCCTTATTATGATTCTATTATCAACATCCTTATATCGTAACCGGGTAATATTTAAATTTGAACTAATAGTTTCGCTTCCGCTTTTGGGTACGTTTTTGGTCATCATTTGCAGATGTATTATTGGTTCAATGCTGTTCACCATTGGTGGCCCGCCAGTTGAGAAGGAGATTGAGGCTGTCTTACTCATATGGCCAGATTCAAATCCCACAGAGGAAGAAAAGATAACTTCTAGAAGTTTCTCACTTCAAACACTCAGATGGGAAAAGGGGAAATTCTTAAAAATAAATAAATAAATAAATAAAAAGACAAGTGCAATTCATTGGTTTCACTCAAACCAAACCTGTCTTTGGCTTGAGTTGCCCTCATTTCCCCTACTCAGCTGTGGGTGGGCTCTGAGAAGCAGAGAAAAGCACTGGTGATTTAGATGCTTCTCAGTGGTGTCATAAACAAAAATGAAAGAGGCTGGATTTGACTTTGATTTTTCTCTTGAATCTGTTACTTTTTAAAAAGCCGCTTACTTCTAGTGACTATCTGGTTTTCCTATTCAGCCGATTTTTATTTAAACAGTCCTCAGACACAGTTCTTTGGAATTCTGTTTAGGAGGGTGCTATGAACATGTAAGGTACAAAAATTCCGTGATTAGCCGTATGCTGTGTGTCCCTAATCAGATCCCAATACAGGGGGTCCTGCAGGCTCTGTGCTCAGGCCATTCCCCGAAGAAGCGATGAGCTGCTCTTTTGGCTTTGGGTTAGAAGCATCATGTGCCACTTAACTGGCTTCTTTTAAATACTTTGGGCAATGCCTTTAGTTAACATTGTTGCTCAAGTAAAAGTGGCATCACACTTTGTAGGCTTCATGAAGAAGAGGCAGTAGGCTGGTGAACAGGGCTGGTGGGATTTACCTATTGCCACAGATCTGAAGACATGACAATGTCATGTGCATCATACCACAGCGTCTGGCAGAAGGTATACCGTAAACGCTCCCTAAATTAACGATTCATTCCATGGACAGAGTCCAGCCTTGCACATGATATTTAAGTCTTATCTGCGGCGTTCTTGCCAGCTAAGTACTTGTTCAGCCTCTTCTAGAACACGTCCACTGACAGGGAACCCCGCAATCCCTGACATAGCAAACAGGACTGAACCAAGTCAGAATTCAAGAGCTAGTTATTCTCTTCCCATGCTGCCTCCTGCCTTCCATGATTGGAAGCACCTTTCCTACCTGCCTAAGCCAACATAGTCTAAATTCTCCCAGCACCTCCCCCACCTGATCAAAATTTACTCATAAGAAAGGCTTTGACAAATCCTTCACTCTGAGGTATGATGGCTCGATGTATTACTTCCCCTTGGGGTCATTTGCATATTATAAGAGCATAAATCTTTAAATTTAAAAATGTTAATATCTAAGAGTAAAATTTCAGGCTTCTATCAATGGCTGGGAGAGAATTCCTCCATTCTTCACTTGCCAGCCACAGGGACTTCCAGAACCCTGAAATCGTATCTTGTGGGCAGCTGTCTTAGACCTTTGTGAGAATCTAAGAGAAAGCATAAGCAAGCATCATAGAATGTTACGGCCTCTAGGTTAGCAAACTCCCCATTATTTTTGTCTCAGAAATTTCTATTATCCTTTCTGGTTCACCTACAAAATATTCTCCAATCTCAGTACACTGATGTATTTTATTAGTTTCCTAGTAAGTCATTTTCTACAATTTTGGAAATAAAAAATATTTTTGGACTCTCCCATTGCTAAAATATTCCATCTTTTTTTTTTGATGCTTTCATTTCCCTAAGAAAATAGAAACATTTTTGCATTAAGGGAAATATTTTGTGGACATTCTAATCAGTCCTAAAGACCCCTCAGTTTGAGGGGGCAGCCAGCTCACTGAACTGAAAGTGGTCTTAGCGCCAACCCCAGACCCAGGGCTGACGATTAGCAGAGGCTCTGAGCATATGCCTGGATAATGAAGATTTGTAAACCGGGTCCTGCTGGCTTCCCCAGTCCTTGTGAGGCTCACTGCAGTCTGGGAAAGGTTTGAAGTGAATTTTGTCCCTGCTCAAAGATCTGTAGACTATGCCAACAGAGTAAGAGAATGGTAGAATTAAAAAGAAAAATAATGTCCGCATTCCTCTCATTGCCAGATTGGTCCTGGTATGCGTACATGGGTACATTTCCTTTTAGAATCATGGCGAGGCCTTTTTAAATGGAGGTCTTGCATGAGACTGGTGGAGGGGGGCGGTGTCCTACTACTTTTTCCATGGGGCGAAGTGCCTAAGGGATGGATTCTATTTACAGCTAGTTGCTCCCAACCAGGGATACAAATACACAGATAGCAAAGTAGCAGTGGGAACAGCAAAACAAAAGCACGAAGTTGGCAGTGTGGGTATAAAGTGCAGAGATTATTCCAAAGGCGAAAAGACAGGCTGCAGATTATCAGGGCACTTAGAGAGACATGGGTAATGGCAAGAACATAGTCACAAATATGAATAGAGGACAAGGATGATTGCAGTGCATCTGAGCAGAGCCCTTTCCTACTTACTGTGGTGAACAGTTAAGGGGAGGGAGGCAGGGAACATATTTCCCTGCCTTGCATAGTGAGTGTCTAGGATCATTAGGACCCGAAGTAGAAAAATGGAAATAATTTGACAAAATGCCCAGAGGCACCACATGATATAAAGCATGACATTTTTCACATATGTGTAGGCTTGTTTCAAAACGGGCATTGCTTCTAAAAAGGAGGGCTTTGAAAAAATGCAGATACAGAGTCAACTTTTAGTTATCTGAGCTAACGCAGTTGCGGAGGATAAGCGAGGGAAAGTACATTTTTTTTTTTTAAAGGCAGATAATCACAAGCATGCATGTATGGTTCTACAGAGCAGCGTGTGTGTGTGTGTGTGTGTGTGTGTGTGTGTGTGTGTGTGTGTGTACAGATTTGGCATTCGGTAAGTTGCTTAATATTAAAATGAATTTGTCTTCTGTGGATACACTCCAGGATGACTGAAGAACCATAATATTAGGACTGATTTCTAGTTTCCATACTGTTGGGTAACCCTGGAGAAGGCAGATGACTTCTCTGGCTGTCACTGAGAAAACAAAGGCGTGGGTCTTGCTGTCCCCTTGAGGTATATTCCAGTTATAATGTGAGATGATTTTATTGCCTAGAGTGTTCAGGTATATTCCGAGTGTTCTATGATAGTGAAACTATGTATACATATTAGAGCTGGTGGACAGATGGAAGGGACAAAGAAGAGGAAAACAATGAAATTTGCCCACTGGTGGAAAGGAAGGTGAGTAGTTAAGGACAAAAAAGGTTTGGACTCCGAAGCAGGTTCTGAGTAAGACTAATGGTCTTTGCCTCAGGTATTCATTCTGTGTGCCTAGAGGTTGGGTTCTGCATGAGCTGGGACTCTATTTCTGCCCACAGGAACTGGGTGACCCGTTGTCCCCTGTGCTGTGCCAGCTTTGGCCAGTCCTCTCCCTGTGACCTGAATTACGGAGTGAGGCCAGCTCCCTACCCCGACTGGACAGGTCGTTCCTACCATTGGCCCCAGCAGGCACCGCTCCCCACCCCATGTTGGTGCAGCCCAAGTGATGGTGAAGAACAGAAGGCAGTTTCTAAGAGTGTGAGAAAGGGAGCAGGTAGGCAGACTGTCCAGTTACCATTTGAAGATTTTTAAAAAATTTTAAGAAATCCAATATGTGGTCATAGAATGACTGTCTTCTAATTCTTCCCTTCATGTTATGTTTCCTTATGGCTATCTAGTGCTCAGGCTGAGTTCTGAAGCTCCTGGCTCAAGGGAGCAGCCTAGAAACAAAGGCCTTTGCTCATCTGAAGTCTCAAATCTATGATGAAAATCCACACAAAGAGGAAGAACTGGGTGGACTCCATCTTAGTTTTACCATATGTCAGGGACTGAGGGAAGTCAGAATAGGAGGAGGGAAGCCTTTCCACTGGCTTTTCTGGAACTGGGGAGAAGGAAGGAGAGATGCAGGAACAAGGGGCCCAGGCGGGCCTGCCCTAATCTCCCTTCTTTGTCTTCTACAGTTCTCCTGGGACTATAAGAAGGTGCAGAGTTTCCCACATGCACTCAGGAGAGCAGGGAACATTTACCTGTGACCTTGCCTGGGCAAGTGGGTCCAAGGGTATCACAGAGGAGTGGAAATGACCTGGAGTTGAGGACTGTTATGTAGGCCCAGTGGGTCTCTAAATTCCTCCCATAACATGAGTTTTAATGAGCCACGTGCTATTCAGTCCTAAGATGTGCCCTATTTTTATTCAAAAAATTTCCTCTTCTTATGCATTAGGGTATTTCCAATTTCTTTACAGAATTACACTTTAAATGAAGAACACCAAGGCAGTGCTTGGAAACATTTAACGTTCTGTCTTGGTTATCAGTGAAGTAGTTACTCCATTGGAGAGCCATAGCTCTGTGGCCTAGGCCTGTAGAACATTAACACAAACCGAAGCTAAACAGACCTGCTGTGTTGGAACAGCCAGAGGGGAAGTTCCTCAGGGATCCGTATGTTTAAAAGACTCCACAGGTCATCCTGGTGGGCATCCAGCTTTAAGAACCTGTTTACTAATAAGGCCACTGAGATAGCATTTTCTATTTATAGATTTAAGAATCAGTTCATTTCTCAATCTATTCCCTTTGGAGTGTAATCTTAGGTAAGGTTCTGAATTCCTCTAAGAAAGAAACTGAGAAAAAAACCAAGTGTGGTGGTGTTTTCTGAGAAACATGAGTTTTCTCCAGCCTTGTTATGAGGCGCACAGTTGGGTTTTTGCTTCAACAAGGAGGATACAGAATCTCTCTTTTATAGGCCTTATGGGGAGATGGTACCATCCTTGTTATTTCCCATGTGGAGGGGAATATCCAGAGAATCAGGGAGGTGAAAGTTTAGGAGCATTTCCCAAATAGTACCCCATGGAACACTCATGTCCTGAGAGCAGTAGGAAAAGGTTTGAGGGGCAAATTAAATTTGTAAAATGAAGTATATATTCTCCCATATGAAGGTCACAGTTGGTCTCAGAAATGTTTAAACTGGTGGGAAATCCCACCAGAGGAAGAAATATTTAGCTGCTTTTTTGACCAAATGATACTCTTTATCGTAACATTTTGTGTGGCGCTGGTATACTGTGAAAGAGTTGACCTAAGCCATCCTATGGGGAAGACTTTATGAATAGCTCTCCAGTTACGATGGAAAGAAAATGGCTTATCTCCTGCTGTATAAATAATTCTGGTCTTCATTCCGTTAGTATCTCTGACACTCTTTCTAAGCCTCAGAGTTGTTGTTTCTAAAATAGGGGCAAGAGGAGGACCAAGAGAATTAATTCAACTACAGTCCAGCAAAGTGTCTGCCATGGTGTGGATGCTTCATTGGTGCTCAGACCTGGTTCTGCCCCCTTCAGAGTTTTCATAACAGTGGCTGAATTTATACCATGTCATCAAGTGCAAGGCCAACCCACCTGCCTGTCTTGGTAAAGGCTCACACATGCTGGTATTTACACAGCTGAGCTTGTTCTCCTCATACATGAGCCCATTATACCTCAAGCTCTTTTGAGACAGAGGCTATGTTTCAGTTACTGTTAAATCCTAGTGCAAGGGGGCACCTTTGTAGTGCAGCTGGTTAAGCATCCGACTCCTCCCTTTGGCTCAGGTCATGACCTCAAAGTGGTGAGATCAAGTCCTGTGTTGAGCTGTGTGCTTAGTACAGAGTCTGCTTAAGGTTCTCTCCCCCTCTCCTTCTGCTCCTTTTGCTAATGCTCTCTCTCTAAACTAAATAAATAAGTCTTAAAAAAAAAATCCCAGTACAGGACTCTCATGGTCTTCTTGGACTGTGTCATGGAGCAGTCAGGCTCCAAACAGTGTGATACATGGTAGGAATTTAGTGTTTTCCATTCCTAGCTCTTACATTCATCTCTTGCCTATTCTAGTTAGATATTTGGGGTTCCCCCCTCTCAGTGGATGAAGTTTAGCTTTTGCTGCCCTTCTCCAGATTCATAAATAAGAATGGATGAAGGCTGCGTGGTAGGAACTTCCAAGGTAACCAGACATTGCTCCTTCCTTTCTATGATACTGCAGTGTCTCGCTTCCACATGTAGAACACACTGTTCTGAAATCAAATGTAGAATGTTAAGTTTTCCTGCCAGCAAGGGAAGATTCCACTCACAGTGCACAGTCCTAAAATTGTAAGGGTGGGAAAGAGAGAAGGGACTGGAAACTTAACTGATTATCTCACGGGTGTATGTCACTCTGCCAGACGCTTCCTGCTTGCTATCTATTTCAACCCTCACAACAGCTTTGAGAAATGGATATTATTGTGGATTTAAGTAAGTCAGCAAGCACACAGTGTAGTTATATTTTCAATAAAATGGAGTCAATATTGTTATTCCCCTCCCTCTGAAGGAATAAATGGGCTCAGATCCACTAAGCATTTTTTTCCCAAGGTTACAGAGAAAAAACAAAAACAAAAACAAAAATGGCAAAACAAGAATTTGAAGCAGGTATTCCAGCTCAAAAATCTCTGTAGTTTCTGCTCTAATATATGGCCTTCCAGAATAGATAAGGAAAAAAGGTTGGGCTTTGTCCCTAAGGTATAATGTTACTTTCTTCCACTCTCTCTTCTGTTTTGATCTTTTAAAATTGGGAAATACAACACAAATACAGAAAAAAAAAAGAAATAATCACAAGTACATCATCATGTATTATTAAGCAGCTAATACTGTGAAAGCACCGTCCCAGGCTGGAAGGAGAACATTTATGAACTTCAGAAACCTCAATCCCAACCTCAGGAATGTCCAAGCAAAGGGTAACTACTCTTTTCTAGGTAATCTTCCTCATTTTTCTTTATAGTTTATATGTATCTCTAACTCCAGTAATTTAACTTTCCTTGCTTTAGGAACATTATATTAACAGATCATACAGAATGTTCTGTTCTGTATCTCACTTCTTTCGGTCAACAATATGCTTATGAGATTTGTCATACTATTGCATTCATCTGGGTAAAAGCTCATCCCAGTTTTCCCAGAACTGCCCTTCACTTTTTTATTTAAATTAACAAAGTTTATTTTTAAAAAGTTAGTGGAAAGTACAGGAATTTTGTAGAACACTGTTCACACACACTCACATACCTATCAATATCCTGCCCCACAGTGGTACATTTGTAACAATGGATGAACCTACAGCAGTATATCACTGTCACCAAAGTCCACAATTTGCATTAGACTTCACTTTCGGTGCTTGTACATTCTTTGGATGTGAACAAATGTATAGCAATGTGTATCCACTGTTAAAGTATCATGGAGAGTAGTTTCACTGCCCTAAAAATCTTCTGTGCCCTGCCTGTTCTGCCCCTCCCTCTACCCAACCCCTGGCATGTTGAGGTATTTTATGGTCTCCATAGTTTTGCCTTTTCCAGAATGTCAGATAATTAAAACCACACAGTATGTAGCCTTTTCGAATTGGCTTCTTTCACTTAGTAATATGCATTTTAAGTTTTCTCCATATCTTTACACGACTTGATAGCTCATTTCTTTTTAGCACTGAATAATATTCCATTGTCTGTATGTACCACAGATTATTCATTCACTTACTGAAGGACATCTTGGTTGCTTCCAACTTTTGGCAATTATGAATAAAGCTGCTATAAACATTGTGTGCAGGTTTTTGCATGGACATAAGTTCTCAATTCCTTTGGGTAAATACCAAGGACTGTGATTGCTCAATCATATGCTAAGAGTATGTTTAGTTTTGTAAGAAACTGCCAAACTGTCTTCCAAAGTGGCTGTACAAGTTTGCATTCCCACCAGCAATGAATGAGAGTTCCTGTTGCTCCACATCCTCTCTAGCATTTGGTGTTGTCAGAGTTTTGGATTTGGGCCATACTAATAGGTGTGTAGTGGTATCTCATTGTTGTTTTTTAATTTGCAATTCAATGATGACATATGATGTTGAATGTCTTTTCATATGCTTACTTGCCATCTGTATATCTTCTTTGATGAAGTGTCTGTTCAGGTCTTTTGCCCATTTTTAATTGAGTTGTTCATTTTCTTATTGTTGAGTTTTAAGAGTTCGAAGTATATTTTGGATGAGTCCTTTGCAAATATTTTCTCCCAGTCTGTGGTTTGTCTTCTTATTCTCTTGACATTGGCTTTTGCAGAACAGCAGTTTTTAATTTTAATGAGTTCTAGCTTATCTTTTTTTTTTTTTACTTTTATGGTTTGCACTTGCGGTATTGAATTTAAAAATCATTGTCACACCCAAGGTCACTTAAATTTTCTCTTGTATAAACTTCTAGGAATTTTATATTTTTGTGTATTACACAAGTCTATGATCCATTTTTGGTTAATTTTTGTGAAAGATATAAAGTCAGGGTCTAGATTCATTTTTTGCATGTGTATGTCCAGTTGTTCTAGTATTACTTGTTGAAAATACCGTGTTTGCACCATTGTATTGCTTTTGCTACTTTGTCTAAGATCAATTCATTATATTTATGTGGGTCAGTTTCTGGGCCCTTTATTCTGTTCTATTAATCTATTACTATTATTTCTCTAATACAGCACTATCTTGATGATAGTAAGTCTTGATTATAGTAAGTCTTGAAATCAGGTAGGGTCAGTACTCCAACTTTGTTTTTCTCCTTCAATAGTGTGCTTACTCTTCTAGGTATTTGGCCTCTATATAAACTTTAGAATCACTTTGTCAGTATGCACAATAACTTGCTGGGATTTTTTTAAAGATTTTATTTATTTATTTGCTTATTTAATTAGAATAAGAGCAGGGGGGAGGGGCAGAGAGAGAGGGAAAGAGAATCTCAAGCAGACTCCACGCTGAGTGCAGAGCCTGCCGTTGGGCTCCATCCCACCACCCTGAGATCATGACCTGAGCTGAAATCAAGACTTGGACGCCCAACTGACTGAGTCACCCAGGCACCCCAACCTGCTAGGATTTTGATTAGTTTGCATTGAATCTATAGATAAAATTAGGGAGAACCAACAATTTGACAATATTGAATCTTCCTGCCCAGGAACATGGAATATTATTTATTTATTTATTATTTATTTATTCTTTGATATCGTTCATTAGAATTTTATAGTTTTTTCATTTATATCTTGTACATTTTATTAGATTTATACCTAAATATTTCATTTATTTAGTGCTAATGCAAATGGTAACATACATTTATTTCAAATTCCACTTATTCATTGCTAGAATATAGGAAAGCAATTGACTTCGTATATTTAGCCTTTTACCCTGCACATTGCTATAGTCACTTATTAGTTCTAGGAGCTTTTTTCTCAGATCCTTCAGATTTTCTACATAGATGACCATGTTGTCTGGGATCAAAGAGTTTTATTTCTTCCTGCCCGATCAATAAACATTGTATTTCCTTTTCATGTTTTATTGCATTAGCTAAGACTTCCAGTACAGTGTTGAAAAGTAGTGGTAAGAGGGGACATCCTTGAGTCATTCTTGATCTTAGTGGAAAAGCTTCTAGTTTCTTACCATTAAGTTTGATATTAGCTGTAGGGTTTTTGCATGGAGGAAATTCCTCTGAGAGTTTTTATCATGAATGGACGTTGGGTTTTTTCAAATAATTTTTGTGCATCTTTGGATACCATTGTGTGATCTTTCTCCCTTAGCCTATTGATGTGATGGACTACAGTCATTGATTTTTAGGTGTTGAGCCAGCTTTGCATAACTAGGCTAAATCCCACTTGGTCATGGTATATGATTATTTTTATGCATTGTTGGATTTGATTTGCTAATATTTTGTTGAGGAATATGACAACTATGTTTATGAGAAAAGTTGGTCTGTAGTTTCCTTTTCTTGTGTTGTCTTTTTCTGGTTTTGATACTAGCATAATGCTGGTCTCATAGAATGACTTAGAAAGTTTCTCTTTATGTCTGATTTCTGCAAGAGAGAATTAATGTAATTTCTTCCTTAAAAGTTCAGTAGAATTCACAAGTGAATCCATCTAGGTCTGAATCCTTTCTGTTTGGGAAGGTTATGAATTACTGGTGAAATTTCATAGATATAGACCTATTCCGATGGTTTATTTCTTCTTGTATGTGTTTTAGAAGATTGGGTTTTTAAGGAATTGGTCCATTTTGTTAGGTTATCAAACTTGGGGACAATAGAGTTATTCATAATATTCCTTGTTTATCCTTTTAATGTCCATGGGACATGAGATAATGTCCTCTTTTTCATTTCTAAGATTAGTAATTTGTGTCTTCTTTCTTTTTTCCTAGTTAGCCTGGGTAAAGACATTAATTTTATTAATCTTTTCAAAGAATCAGCTTTCTGTTTTGTTGACTTCCTGTTTTAAATTTCATTGGTTTCTGCCCTAATTTTTATTATTTCATGTTTTTCTCCACTTTGGATTTATTTATTTATTCTAAAGATTTTATTTGTTTTTTGGAGAAAGAGAGAGAGACAGCGAGAGAGAGAGAAGGAAAAAGGTGGAGAGGGAGAAGCCAACTCCCTGCTGAACAGGGCACCTGAGGCGAGGCTCTATCCCAGGACCCTGGGATCACGACCTGAGCCTAATGCTGATGCTTAACCCACTGGACCACCCAGGTGTCCCTCTGCTACTCTGGATTTAAATTGTATTTCTCTTTCTAGTTGCCTGAGATGGAAGCTTAGGTTACTGATTTTAGATCTTCCTCTTTTCTAATATATGCACTCAGTGCTATACATTTTCCTCTATACACTACATTTGTTGCATCCCACACATTTTGATAACTTATGTTTTCATTATCACTCCGTTCAAAAAAATCTGAAATACCTCTTGAGATTTAATTTTTGACCCATGTGTTATATAGAACTATATTATTAATCTCCAAATATTTGGAGGTTTTCCAGCTACCTTTCTGTTATTGATTTTTTTTTTATTCCATTGTGGTCTGAGAGCTGATGTTTTATGATTTCTAGTCTTTGAAGATATGTTATATGGTCTAGAATGTGGTCTATCTTGGTGAATGTTTCATGTAAGCTTAGAATGCAGATTCTGCTCTTGTTGGATGACATAATCTATAGATATCAATTATATCTAATTGATTGATGTTGCTTTTAAGTTCAACTACATTCTTACTGATTTTCCGCCTGCTGGATCTGTCAATTTCTAATAGGTAGATATTAAAGTCTCCAAGTATAATACTGGATTTATCTATTTCTACTTGAAATTCTCTTTAGTTTTCCAACTTTTTCTTTTCAGTTTTGCCTCATGTATTTCCATGTTCTGTTTTTAATACACACATTAAAGATTGTTGTGTCTTCTTGGAAAAAAAATATATATGTGTGTGTGTATATGTGTATATATATACACATATATGTGTGTGTGTATATATATATATATATATATATATATATATATATATGATGACTTTCCTTCTTCTGAAAACTGCTCTGTCTGAAATCAATAGCCACTCTTGCTTTCTGTTGATTAGTGTTAGCATGGTATATTTTTCTCCATGCCTCTACTTTTAATCCATATGTTTCTTTTTATTTAACGTGGGTTTGTTGGGGGCATCTGGGTGGCTCAGTGGGTTAAAGCCTCTGCCTTTGACTCAGGTCATGATATCAGGGTCCTGGGATTGAGCCCCACATTGGGCTCCCTGCTCAGCAGGGAGCCTGTTTCCTCCTCTCTCTCTCTGCCTACCTCTCTGCTTACTTGTGATCTCTCTCTCTCTGCATCAAATAAATTAAAAAAAAAATAAAGTGGGTTTGTTGTTGACAAATATAGTCAAATCTTATTTTTTGATCAACTTGGACAGTCTCTGTTTTTTAATTAGTGTATTTACTTAAAGTGAATATTGATATAATTGGAATAATATCAACCACAATTATTACTGTTTTCTTTTAGTTAACCTTGCTCTTATTCCTATTTTTGTCTTCCACACTTCTCTTGCTCTTTGTGGTTTTAATTAAGCATTATGAATGATTCCATTTTCTTTGCTTTTTTAGAATATCGACTTTTTTTTTTTTTACTATTTTTAGTGGTTGCCCTAGAGTTTGCAATATACATTTATGACCAATCCAAACCCACTTTCCAGAAAACTGTATACTGTTTCATGGTAGTACAAATACCTATAATAACAAAATATTCTAAATTCTTCTTTCCTTTCCTTTGTGTGGTTGCTGTTATTTTTTCATTTATACATAACCATACATAAGCATATATGTATACTTTTGTATATGTATATATATACATATATATGCAAAGATAATTAAATACATTATTGCTATTATTATCTTTTAAAGATGTATTCATTTATTTTAGAGAGAGAGCGAGCAGGAGTGGGGCGAGGTTGCAGAGGGAGAAGGACAGAGAATCTCTAGCAGACTTGCTGCCGAGTGTGGAGCCAGATGTGGGGCTTGATCTCACAACCCTGAGAGCATGACCTGAGCTGAAATCAAGAGTTGGACACTTAACTGACTGAGCCACCCAGGCGTCCTGCTATTATTATTTTGAACAAACTGTTGTCTTTGTATCAATTAAGAAAAATAAAAGTTTGTATTTTACCTGACTTACTCATTATCTGATGCCCATTCTTTCTTCATGTAGATCCAAGTTCTTTCCTTAATTATTTTTCTGTTTTCTGAAGAATTTCTTGTACCATACCTTGCAAGACAGGTCTACTGGCAACAAATTTTCTCAATTTTTGATTGTTGGAGAAGTCTTTATTTCTCTACACTTTGAAGGATAATTTCTAGTGTGCAGGATTCTGGGTTGGTAGTTCTCTTTTCTCAATACTTTATTTCAAGCTACTCTCTATTTAGTTGAATGATTTCTGAGAAGAAGTCAGATTTAATTCTTATTTTTGTTCCTTTAGAGGTAAAGTGTTTTTTTCCACTGGCTTCAGCCAGATTTTTTTCATCTTTAATTTTTTTGAAGTTTGAATATGATATACTTAGGTATAATTTTAAAAAAAATTTATCCTGCTTGGTGTTCTCTGAAATTCCTAGATCTGTGGTTTTGTGTCTGACATTCATTTGGGGAAATTCTCAGTCATCATTTGTTTAAGTATTGCTTCTACAATTGATCCTTTAACAATGTGGGAGCTAGGGGCACTGAGGGACCCTCTCCCCTGCCCTGTGCAGTTGAAAATCTATGTATAAGTTTTGAGTTCCTAAAAACTTAACTCCCAATAGCCTCCCATTGACTGGAAGCCTACTGATAACATAAACCATTTTGTATGTTACATATATTGCATAGTATATTCTTGCAATAAAGAGAAAAGAAAATCATAAGGAAGAGAAAATACAACTATAATACTGTTCTTATTGAAAAAAAAATTGCCTAGAAGTGGGTCCACACAGTTCAAACCAGTGTTATTCAGGGGTGCACTGTATTCCTTTCTTTCTTCTCTTTCTGGTATTCCTATTATGCATATGTTTTACCCTTTGTAGTTGTCTTGGTATTCTTGGATATTCTGTTCTTCTCTTTCTCCTTTTATTAAATTTCTTTTAATAAAAGAAATTTGTCTTTTTTGTCTTTCCTTTTCTATTCTGGAAGTTTCTATCTTTGTATCCTCAGGTGAAGAGATTCTTTGTTCAGGTATGTCCACTCTACTTATGAACCCTTCCAAAGTAGTCTTTATCCTGTTACAGTGCTTTTTATCTCTAGGTTTTCCTTTTCATTCCATCTTAGAATTTCCTTTTCACTTACATTATCCACCTGTTCTTATGTGCTTTCTAGTTTTTTTTTTATTAAAGCCCTTAACATATTAATTATAGTTTTAAAAAATCATTGTTTGGTAATTTCAAGATTCCTGCCATAACTGAATCTGACTTTGATGTTCATTCCAGCTCTTTAAAATGAATTTCTTGCCTTTTGGTACACCTTATGATTTCTGGTTGAAATGTAGAATGCTACATGAATGCTTTGAATGTAGAATGCTTTCATGAAAGGTTGAATGTTGTACTGGGTAGAAGGAACTGTAGTGAATAGGCCTTATTCATGTGGTGTTATGTGCGGGATGAGTTCACATAGTCCTTCATAGTCCTTCAGGTAGGTCTCAGTCTTTAAATGAGTATGCACCTCTGGGCTGCGATCGTTACAGGAGCTTCTCCTTTCCCTCTATCCTGAACTCCATTAGGTGGGACAGGATGGCTAGGGGAGGCTGGAGTTGGAATTTCCCTTCCCTCAGGTGGAAGGTTACCACCAGCTAGCATTGGGTGTTTTCCTTTTCTCAGGTCTTTTAGGCTGTGATAAAATTCCAGCATGTAATGTTTCTCCTGAGGTTAAGCCAGGTTCCTTTTCTCCTCCCCCTGCAGAAAGCATGAGGGAATTTCTCTCTGATACTCACCATGAGGATCTTATAGAATTCTTAGAGACAAAACTCACAAAAACTGGGTCCCCACAGAATTTTTACCTCTCAGAAGTCTAGGCCACCCTAGGCCTCCATAGACCCCTCCTCCTGGATGTCAGGAATTGTGCAGATGAGGCCTTGCAAAGGCATTCAGCCACTGACCTCTTGTGGCCTGTCATCTACCCCAATAGCCTGATAAAAATAGAGACTTAGGATTTAGAAAGAAGTTGTACAGACATTATCTGTCAAACCTGCTCATTCAAGGTTTCTGAAGGTTCTTTGCCCCTGAGGTACTGTGATGACAATTCCTGGTCTATGGAGTGGAATTTTCCCCTCCTTTTTGTCTCTTACTTTCCCTGAGCAGACTGACTTACTCTTCTGTTTGCTTTTGCCCTCTCTGACTGACTTGACCAACTAACGATGTCCCAAACTTCTGATGAGCCACGCCTGCTTTCCCTAGTTCCTCTTTGATTCCCACTGGCAAGGAGATGTTGAGCTTCCATGACTCCCATTGCTGGAAAATTTGGTACTACTTCATAAATGTTGAGCTCCGCCTCGGTGACTCAGGAAAGGATCATGCCTCTCAGCCTCCCCAGAAGGTAAAACATGGACAAAGGCAGATGTCCAGGGACCCTTACAGACGGTTGAGTCATTTGCAGGGTCATGTGGCTTATTTAGCACTCTACATATATTGACACGGAAGCACATTGGCAAACCATGTTCTTTGAAGAAGTAAGGGGTGAGCAGAATCCTGGGACTTCCAAGGAAAGAAACAACTCTCTCCACTGTTCCCACATCTCCAAATTCAAATGTTGTTTATGATTTTATAATGGTATACAATCACACAACAGAAAAGAGCCAGAAAGGGCTTCTGGCTAAGATAGACACCCGAAAAGTGAAGCATTTGTTTGAAAAACTTCAGGCTCTTTTCCCCCAAATCCTTTCCTATGCCTAATATCCAGAGAGTTGAAAGAAAAAAAATACACACACACACACACACACACACACACACACACACACACACACACACACACATATACAGTATACAGTTTTTTTAATCAATTGTCCGAGAGCTCTGCGTAGCTTCCTGTAGTTGCCTCCCACAGCCTCGGCCTGAGACAGTGACACTTGTCCATGAACTGCCTTGTCCCCCGGGGAGAGTTTTTGCTCAGTGCTCTGAAGATGATGCTTCAGGGTCGTCCCAGGCCACTCTTTAGCTTGGAGCGGAGGTCTACACACAGTGGATTTGGCTGTCTCACTGTAGCACCAGCTGGTTGTCTCTGGTAGGAAAGAATTGAGAGAGTATTTTACACCATGGAAATTGTCTTCCAGGCCCAGATGGACCGTCGCTGTTCTAGCTTTGACAGGCCAGGATAGATATATTCAGAAAGCCTTCCAGCTATTTAGTTACTCTTCCAAAACACTGTCAGCACCCATGCTAGGATGCAGGGAGTGGGAAGGAAGTCTAAGTAGGGAACTAAGCCTAGTTAGTATATATTTGCATAATTATCCTGCAGTGAATGGATGTGTGACTGGCGTCAGGGCGGCGGTCGCCTGTGGACACTGGAAACCAGGAAGGAGTTGAGCCCACCCCACCACCACCCTGGGGCAGCACCTGGGACCCCTCTGCACAAACCCCTGTGCATTTTAAGTGTCAGGTTAAAAAGAAAAGAAAAGCAGAACTCCTCCAAGTCAGCTCACCTGGTAGCTAAAGAGAGAAGTTTGGGCCCCAGGCCCTCGGATATACTTTCCTGTTCTTTTGAGGCCAGGGGTCAACCTGTGGCCACCTCCACCTGCAGTCTGTCCTGGAGGTGAGGAAGAAGGACTTGGAAGGGCAGCAAGATCTCCCTGGTCACTAGGGAGCAAGGAGGGTGTGCCAAAACAAGTCTTTTATAAAAAAGATTATAGAGATACTATAGAATTCATGGCAACAGCACCCTGAAATTAAATATAGCTCTGTGACTGTTAGCAAAATGATGTGGTTATGAGCTGACTATTAATATAGCTGTTTGCCTGAGACAGACAGAAGGGGGGGTAGGGAGGGGGAAGGGGGAGGGGGAGAAGGAGAGAGAGAGAGGGACCTTCACCTGAGCTATGAAAAGCTCATTTAATTTTAGGCTAAATATGACCTTTTCAGGACTGAGCTTCACATTTTTTCCTTTGAAACTCTTAAAATAGAGATTCCCCCAGTTTTTAAATTGATCGGTCAGGGAGAGTGAGGGAAGTCAAGTCAGAAAGTGGTGGCCCTGGTTTATCCTACAATCCTTGTTTGCCCTACAAAACAGTTTCTTAGGTTGCAGAAGTTCCTGAAATGTCAAATATTTCCCCCATTCATGTCATTGTTATTTTTAAATAGAATTTCTTCAAGCTCCCTCGACCCACACATTTGAAAGAAAGGCAGTGCAATTCTTGATGTAGAATTTACTTGTGATGCTTTTCCTTAAGAAAAACTTGAGTGTTTTATTCCTATCTATCATCTCTCTCTTTCTCTCTTTATCATCTATCCATCTACTTATTATTTCATTTTGCATTAGTCTCTAAACACATAAGACTCAGACTCTGGTGTCACAATAATCTATACTTTAAAAATCACTTGTGAAGTAGTTTTACTGCTTTACCATTTTTCCTTCAGCACATTAAATAAGCCCCTGCTCTCTTTAGGTGGGAATTTCTAATTGTGTTTTGACGGACCAGTAAGTAATCACTGAGCTGTTCATTGCCTTACATAACTCTGTTAATGACCCTATGAAGGCTGATTATGAATAAGCTTGAAATAAACTTCCTTAAAAGAACAGCTCTGGAAGGGAACAGGCTCTCTCAGGTAAGGCAGCTGACTTATGCTCTGTGTAGTAAATGACTCTGTGTTTTAAGTGAAACACCAGACTGTTGGCTATTAGCCAGTTTCATGTAAATAGGAAAAAAAAATGCTCTTCTCCTGTGGCAGTATTTCCATCATTTCTCTCATTTAATGGTTCAACAGGGTCTATATTTTGCCCAAGATATTCATTAGAGGGAAAAGGAAAATACGAATATTATATTTTCCACTGGAACCAAAATTAGGCAACTTAATTGGGCTGGCTTTGAAGAACCACAACTACCCCCAATTTTCTTTTTTGTTTTAAGTCAACATTGCTCTGACTAATACAGATGAAGTCGGAGAGTTCATGAGGAAAAATAGACGTTTCCTCTAAATAATCAATCCAAAATGAAGTCGTCCCTTGTCATTACAGTTATGAATCACAAGGATAAGTTTTCGGCTAGTGTTTGAGTCAATTGAAATCATTTCCCTCATTCTAATCAGCGTACATATATTGAGCACTTACTTGGATGCAGTTGGCAGAGAAAGATGTCTGTGTCTGAGCACTGCCTTCAAGGGCGGGGGTGAGCCTTCAGGGTTGAACATGACCTACTGGAGAATGGCTCCTTGCAGGAGTTTATATTTCTTAAGACTTTTCCGTGATTAGTTTCCCCTCAAATCCCTTCCTTGAAATTTAATGTATCACCTGGAACGGAATTTCTGAATGTATGAATTTCTGAAAGAGATAAATTCCTTAAATTCCTGAAAGTATAATTTCTAGTAGACTATTTAGTAGAATAATTTCTAGTAGACTATTTGTCTATTCTAGTATTGAAACACCTTGGGCTAATGGATTTTCACTATCCACGTGAAAATTAATATGAATTACATTATACACTATAG
Source organism: Ailurus styani (assembly GCA_002007465.1). Lineage (NCBI taxonomy): Eukaryota > Metazoa > Chordata > Mammalia > Carnivora > Ailuridae > Ailurus > Ailurus styani. Next base: position 246,385 of record LNAC01001026.1, on the reverse strand, counting down.
TGAGAAAGGTCCAGAAGGCTCTGACCATTCCCATGAAACACTCATGTGAACTGTATATACAGTTCACCCCTGAACAACAAGGGGTGGGGGGCTAGAGGGTTAGGGTCGCCGACCCCCATGCCGTCAAACCTAACTAATAGCCTAGTATTGATGGGAAGTCTTACCAACTAGTCAATTAACACATGATTTTGTATGTCATATGTATTATATACTGAATTCTTAGTATAAAATAAGCTAGAGGAAAGAAAATGGCATTTAGAAAACATAAGGAAAAGAAAATATATTTACAGTGCTGTGCTGTCTTTATCAAAAAAGTTGTGTGTACAAGAGGACCTGAGCACTTCAAATCTCTGTTGTTCAAGGGCACTTGTATTTGTGTGTGAGACAGACTTATGTTTCCGTTAGGTCTCGTTGGCCATTTATTGGTATTCTGTAAAGAAAACACCACAATCTATGGGTTCTTTATTTATTTATTTTTATTTTTTAATTTTATTTTTTTATTTGACAGAAAGATCACAAGTAGGCAGAGAGGCACGCAGAGGGAGAGGGGGAAGCAGGCTCCCTGCTGAGCAGAGTGCCCGATGCGGGACTCGATCCCAGGACCCTGAGATCATGACCTGAGCCGAAGTCAGAGGTTTAACCCACTGAGCCACCCAGGCGCCCTTATGGGTTCTTTTTTTAGATTTATTTATTGGTTTGAGGGAGAGAGAGAGAGAAAGAGAGAGAGATTGAGAGAGAGAGAGAACAAAGCAGTAGGGGCAGAGGGAAAGGGAAAGAATCTCAAGCGGACTCCCCACTGCAGGCTCTATCTCCCAGCACTGAGCTCAGAACCTGAGCCAAAACCAAGAGTGGAAGATTTAACCAACTGCACGACATGGGTGTCCCCACCATAATTTATGCTTGAAAAAATACTACTCCTTGAAAAAGCTGCCCAATATTTGAAGATGCTTCTCCTCTAACTCTGGAGCTGCAGTATTATTATTTTTTTCATTGTTTGCCCCTTTTCTTCCTTCATGCAATCCAAGATATTTTCACTTTCAATTCATCAAAATTATTGGACATGCTCTTCCTGATGGTCATGTTTCCTACAAAGTATTTTGCAAATGAACATGTCAAAAATGTATGTTTGAGCAAAGTCCTCCCTGTATTTGGTTTTGACTTAAGTTGCAGTTACGCTAATTACCGAAGCAGAACTGGGATTTCCTTTTCTCATTATTAAAGCATACAACTCCAATCATAATGGGCTACATTATCCTGCCACAAAGACACTGATTCTCAAATGCTTAATGCCTTGGTCAGAGCTTATTAGCCTCTTGCAAGTGGCTCCTGGGCTGGCGGAGGGTACAGGGGAGAGGTTGCCAGAGGGCTTAACCTGCATCCCAAGATGAGGGAATGAATGATGTCTTTCCAAGTATTTACAAAAAGAAAGGAAGGAAGGAAGGAAGGAAGGAAGGAAGGAAGGAAGGAAGGAAGAAGAAAGAAAGAAAGAAAGAAAGAAGGAAAGAAAGAAAGAGAAAGAAAGAGAAAGAAAGAGACAAAGCAAAGAAGAATCACATTATTATCGCAATGTTCCCAAACACCAGAGTCTCATTATGATAATGAGGTTTTTCTCCATCTGCATTTAAAATTTCACCTGAAAAATCCTTTATGCTTTCTTCCATTTAAAGTTTAAGTTAAAACAGAATCTGGCCAATGTCCATCAACCTGAAGGAGGCAGCCTGGGAAAATGAGCATTCTCCCCAAGAAAGAGGTGCTGCTGCCTTACATGTTAAGAGGAAAACAGAGGCAGCAGGATTCCAGCAATTTTCAGGAAACTAGTCTTCGTGACTCCTGTCAGGCAGTTCCATAGATATTTATTGAGCAGCCTTAGGTGTTAGGCTCCGTTCTAGACACTGGGGAAATAGCCAGAGTGTTTGTAAAATGGATGGAATCCGTGGTCCCGGGAGTGTGCTGGGGGCCGACTTGCACCTGCTTCCCTCTCTTTCCAAGCCTATGTCCTGTCCCATTGGGAGTTTGAAACCAGCCATGGTAGGTGGGTTTCCACTCCCAAAATCAGCAAGTGCTAGGAGTCAGCTTTTCTTCCTTCCATTCAGAGAGCTGGTTATTAAGCATTTTCAGCACACTGCTATCTGTCCTCTCCTGGAGGCCAGAGGGGAGATGAAGCATGAACAATAAGTATGTGGTCAAGTCAGGTGGTGATTACACTATGACGATGAGCAAAACAAGGTGGGGGATAGATGGAGCGAGGGATTAGAATGCCTGAGTTATTGTACCTTCTGCTCATTGGGGGTGCAAGTAAATAACATGGAAGGCAATATGGTTTGCCTGAAAAGGTCCTGAATGAGGGGAGACAGGAGGCCTGGGTGCCTGTCCCTGTTGTTCTGTGACTTTTTTGCAAGTCACTTAACATTTCTGAACCTCTGTTTTCTCATTTACGATGTAGCTAGATCGAACCAGATGCTCCCCAAGAATGATTACTCTCTGTTCTGGGATTCTCTCCTGATTTTTTAAGCTGGAGGACTAAGTGGAATTTCTCTAGCTAAACCAAAAAACTTCTATAGGGGCAGAAACAAATAATATTTAGAAAAAAATAATAATCATTACCAGATTCACTACAGGCCTGTAGATATCTAACGGTATTTATGAAAAAAAAAACAGGGTCTTGGGAATCAAGAGGAATGAGATGCAATTGCTATGTGACCTATATTACAGAGCAAACAGGGGCATAGACTTTGTGGAAGTGTTATCTAGAATGTTTTTACAGGAGAAAGGCCTATGTGTGTGTTTGTAACAGGGAAATGAATTCCCTTGAAAAAAATTTTTTTTAACATAATTAGTGCTCTAGTGATGAATAAAGCAGGATCCCAGGATGCTCCAAAGTTTCCCTGTGGCTCCTGTTCCCCTTCTTGCCTTGGCCTGAGAAGCAGAGGAGAGAGACCAGAGTGGGCATGGAATACATCTTCTTTACCATCGGCCAGCATCCCAGGGTCTGAAAGAATCTCCCTCCAGCTCCAGGTGAGTGCCACACAGCAAGGAAGGTGGCTGTCCCACCCTGGAGAGACAAGGCTGAGAGAAGGGATATGGTGGAGAGAGCCAGGACCCTGGACTTAAGTCACAAATTCAAGTTCCTCTTCTGCAGCTGACTAGCTGTGACATATTAGGCAAATCAGTTAAGTCTTTTGAGGCTTGGGTGTTTTTTTTTTTTAATTTTTTTTTCCTTTTTGTCACCCATAAAATGAGAAGACTCATTGTCTCCTACAACTGCTGTATGGATTAAATGGTGATAAAATATACACTAGTTCTTCGCAAACTGTGTAATTATGAAGCATTATTACCATGACATTTCCCCCCTCATTAGTAGAATATTTTTTCTTCATTGGGGTTCCCCTTTTTGGCTACAAATATATTTGATGCCACTTAGATCAAGTTCTAAAAGGCAAGCGTACAGCCAGTTTTCTATGAGAGAGACGTTTTGTCATGGTTACGTAATGGCAACACAGGGAATTGTAGAGACAGCGAAGGGAGATCAGATTAGCCCGGCTCAACTTAACACCGAAGGGGTGTTTCTGAGCCTGGAGTAATTAGTTTAGGTGCTGAACCACAAATAAACATATTTCTGATCATGAAAATAAGCCCCATGGATGTCTGGATGTAGTAATTCTTTTCTTTACAACTTTGGAGCACTCGGCTCACTGGGAAAATAAATAAATAAATAAATAAAAGGGTGATAAAAGGAATCATGAATATGAAAACTGCCTTCATTCCCATCTTGATTTTTTTTTCTCCTTTTGGTCCAGAAGCATATTGGAGCTGCACACTGTCTTCTCCAGCATCACTAAAGCTTTTATATGATTTTAGATTTCAAAGCTACAGGTGGCCCACAAGTGCCACACTTCAAAGACAGTTTTGATTAAATGAAACAATATTTGTGTAATACAGACCCTGGATCTTTGAACTTTTCCTGTTCAATTCATCCTACAAAGGTTCAATCAGGAGAGATCAGAAGACACTGCGCCCTGAGCCATTTCCATCTGTCACTCAAGTCTGTCTTTTCAAATATCTTTTCTATCAATCCAGGAACAACAATTTATTTTGAGGATGTAATAATCATAATTCAAAAGCCACTTTCAAAGAGGCAATGTCCTCTGCTAGTAAGGGGTGGTGGAAGCTCACATAAGCACTATTTGAAGTGAAATCTTAAGCTTGGCAGCCTTGTGATTCCTCGTCATGTTACAACTTGTCTTACTATTGATAACTTGCACTTACTGCCAACAAAAAAATCTAGCCCAAGAGACCCAGTGTTTGGTGAGCCTTTGTATCAGTGACTGGAGCGTATTTCACTTCTGAATCTTGTGGTTTTGCCTTCAGTGAAAGAAAAACTGATCCTAACAGTTTTAAACTTGTTAATTCAAGCCATATGTCAGAAACCCAGTCTCCATATGGTGCTGTACCACCTTATATTTACAGGGGGCTGCTTTTCAAAACATTATTCTAAAAGCTATATTTGCCCCCAAGTTAATATGTGCCATCCTCTGCTATTGAATACTGTTTTTAAATATCACAGGCTAGGAAACTGCAGGCTGATAGAGCAAAAATATACTGGTTATTAAAAACTAATTACTGACTGTTTTATTGGCAAAAATGCGCTAATCAAGTCCTTGAGGAGGAAGTGTGCTGAAAAGGAGAACGCCTTGCCAACCCTCTCTCGGCAGATATGGCAAAAAAGAAAAGAAGAAACAGAGAAAAGAAAATCATAATCTTGTTGATTATAAATAAGACTTGGATGTTTCGGTGCGAAGGGTCCACAGCAGAAGTAGTTACCACCGAAAGACAAACTCCCTTTCTGATCTCAGCTTTGAGGAAAAGGTAGGCATGAGGGGGAAGACTCCAATAGCCTAAAGGTCCCGAGACCAGCAAGTACCTCCTCCGCTCCCCTGCTTTTTGACTGGGGTCTCCAGCCGGCAATCCTACCGACCCGAAATATTAGGAAAGATTCTCCTACTGATTATTGAGTTCACTTTTCCAAACACCTACAAGGAGACTACAGATGGATTAGAGCATAATTATCTTCCAACAGCTTTGTTTGCTCTGCAGAGTCCAAGCAAGCATGGTTTTGATTTGAGAGATGAGCTTTTGAACGCAGTTGGCACTATATAGACAGTCGGTGCGTGTAAAACATATCATTTCTTTCTTTTTCTGGATTTTAAAAAAAAAAAAGTGTTTTCCTTGTGTCTGTTTCCTAGTGGGCATTTGTAGCTCTGTCTTACTTTGGAGACTTGCAAAGTTCACTGGCAAGATTCTTCCTTGGGGAGGACTGCCTGCTCTGCTACACTGTTCTCGATGCTGGCTTTAATTCGATTTATTCTACACTGAGTCACTTATTCTCTTTTTGTGTGTTTGTTACACATTTCTCCCCTGTTCCTTCATATCCTTTCTCCCGTGGAACTCCTTACCTTCTTACCTACTTCTGCTCTTCCTTCCTTTTTTCCTTTCTTCCTCCCTCCCTTCCTCCCGTCCTTCCCTTCTTTCTCCCCTTCTCCCTCCCTTCTTCCCTGCCCCCCCTTACTTCCTCCCTCCCCACCACCTTCCTTCCTTCTTTCCTCCCTCCCTTCCTTCCTTCTTTCTTTCCTTCCTAACAAATCAAAAAATGGCATGAGGTTTCTCTTTGAAACCTAAGAAATGATTCCAAGACTTTTTCTAAATCATAAACACAATATCAGTTCTAAATATTGCAATGCATCTAAAACTTTCCCCCACGACAAAAATAAAAAGGTTGTTATGTACATAGTTTCCCAATTATGAGCAATTAAATCAAGAGAGACATTAATTTGAGAGTTCACCTTTTTCTTTAGGTCTCAACAAACATGCAGACCAATGCCTCGACTTTAAAAGGTGGACAGGTCTGTAGTGGGTTGAGAAACAATGGACACATTCAAGGGAATGATGGGTTTCATGACTTAGTAACTCTTCATGATTTCAGCAACACTCTCACTTCTAAGAACAAAGCTTGGCAGTTTTCTGAAATGAAAAACACTTAACATGTGAATGGTCTGGCTCAAGGATGGAGAGAAAGAAACCACCCATCCAGGTTAGTTTAAGTTCCCAATCAATCAAGCCAGCAGGGCAGGTAACCCCCTTTACAAGTGTGGTGCAGGGAAAGATGGAAGGTGGAGGGAACGGGGTGCATTGCCTCTTACCCTACATCCTTGCTGAATTGAAAGAACTAAGGCAGTCACCGAGTGCAGGACTGAAGGGAAAGATTTAGTGCTTTGTCTAGAGTATTAGGTAAAACCCAACCCAAATAAGCCACTGCTTGGTCTGGGGCTCTGTTATTTGCAGCTGGCGTTAAGACTGAGAAGTAATAACAAACTATGATTTCTTTTTTTTTTTTAATTTTTAATTTTTATTTTTATTATTTGCCCAAGGGGTACAGGTCTGTGAATCATCAGGCTTACATCTTTCACAGCATTCACCAAAGCACAAACCCTCCCCGATGTCCATAACCCATCCACCCTATCCCTACCCTCCCACCCCCCAGTAACCCTCAGTTTCAAACTATGATTTCTGATAGCAGATTAGCTCCATCACTATCTTAGTCTGGAAAAGATATCTTTTCTGATAATCGATCCCTCCAATTTCCCGGGCTATGGAATGAAATTAACATTTCCAAATTAGTCCAGTAGTAAAATTGCTCCGTGGTTAATTCATTATCAAGGTAGAAAACGAGTATCTTACAAGTGGACATTTCTTAAGGATCTCAAATTTTTTAGTTGTATTTTGTATATTTCGTTGTATTTTGTTTAGTTTTTGGTGTTTCCCCCCTGCTTATGTCTCTCACTAATACTGATGCTCTGTCATCCCTCAAAGCCTCCTAGAGAAACTTGTAGATCACTCCCCTGCTTTTTATTTGGCATTATAAGAAAATTCTGGTTCTGATATACATCCACTTTCTAAATCAAAGGAGACACTTTCTGATTGATGCCCACAATAAATACCACATGAAATTCTGTGAAGCTGAGGGCTCTCAAGTTATAAAAACAAGGAAGCTTTGGTCTTGGAAGAATGAGATGTTTTTCCATGGTTTAAGAATAAAAACATATTACCTTAATAGAGCCCTGTAATTGTGCATTCTTCATATGCTGCTCTCAGGAAACATCTGGCTTTGCCACTAAGGATTTATGTAAGAGCTACCTGAGCACAATCTAGTATTTAATCGAAGCCACCACTGTTCCTACTGTGACTCTCATGGAACTCTATGTGGAAGAGGGCGGATGATGGAATTTTTAAGGAAGCCAACTGCTGGACAGTTAGTAAATTCTCTTCTAACAAACTGAGCCACTCAGGACATATTAGGTTAACTGACCATCAGCTGTGATTCCACAAGATAAATTACACATCGTGAAAGGCCCCCCAGGCTGCAGCTTCTGATAAATTATTAATGTCACAGAATCAAAATGATTAAGTTGTAAACAGCATTTTTTTTAACCGAGGCTATTTGAAATAGTCTTCCATTTTCTTCCCATTTATCCTCTGATATTAGCACTTCTGTTGTTTACAATGAGGATAATAAAACATTAATCAAATCTTTAAAACATAAATAAGTAATGGTGTCTTGTTGAAGTAAATAACAAATAACTACAAACTGACAGTAGAGTTTCTCCCTCCTCTGTATTAATTAGAGTTGCCTTTTAAGATTTTTATATTTCATTATATATAAGTGAGTACATTTACACATTGTCACTGCCACCTAGGATTTTGTTTTCAAAAATATATAGTTATAGGTCCTGGCCTTTGGAAATAATGGTGCAACATGGATCCCATGGGAAGGAAATGATATTTTACTAGAAACAGGAAGCAGTATGTATAGTAGTTACATTAATCATTCCATTTTCTTAGTCTAAGAAGCACTTGCATATTTCAAAACTGCAGAATAGAATGTGTTGGTCTGAAATATGCATAGTTTAATTTTAAAGACAACAGAACCACAAGTCCTAAATTACGTTTTCATATCGATTGCCTTCAATATGTGTGGTCCTAGTCTTTGTTTTATTTATAAAAGTAAATATAAATGTTTTAAAATGATTTCTTGTTCTTCTATTCTCTTTGGATAAAGAAACTTCCACTAAGTTTTCAATCAGACTACTTACACCTTGTGAAATAAAAAATCTGTGATAGTGTGGCTTAGTTGGTTAAGCGTCCAATTCTTGGTTTTGGCTTAGGCCATGAGCTCAGGGTCATGGCACTGAGCCCCGAGCTAGGTTCCACACTCTGCGGGAAGTCTGCTTGAGGATTCTCTCTACCCCCTCTCCTGCTTGCGCATGTGCTCTTCCTCATTCTCTCTCTCTCTCTCTCTAATAATCTTTTAAAAATTATATATATTTAAAAAAATTAAAACAAAAGTTCTGTCATCAACATGCACATGCTTAGTGGTTACTCAGCAGGCAGCCACACTTACCCCACCCCAGGCATTCCTACAAATGGCATTTTGCATTGTCAGGCATCTGGTTGAGACTACTTGAAGTCAAGGTCAGCAGACCTTCCAGACCAGCCTAAAGATGAGTCCTGATGGAAGTCAGTTACCCTAATCTCCTTCCTACCAGCAGTGACTGGTTGAAGAGTGAGCATGTGTGCACCTATATTCAGGGCAATCAATTAGACATAAGGGGGAATCTTACTTGGAAGTGGTGGGCTGGAGAAAGGGGAGTGAGACAGGAGATGGATGGGAGGGGAGGAGGTTTCTTTCCTGAATAAAAAGGCAAACCCTCTTGAGACAAAACCTTCCTGTCTGTCTCCTCCTTTTGATGTAAACATAAATGTGATGCTGGAGATGCAACCACCCCTCTGCTTTTGACTCTTGAAGGCATCATGAAGTGAAGAAACCAGTGCCTGCATCTGCCTTCCACTGGGCTTCTTGTCATGGAGAGATAAACTCCTGGCTTTTTCAGTCATCTACTCGGGTCTCTTGTTCCTTGCAGCCAAATGTGGCCTAACTGATACAATTAGTAAAATTAGTAAGAGATCATGCTCTTCAGAAATGAGACCAACCAGTGCACCAGTGTCCAACATTAACTCATGCAATGATATTGTAACTGCTTTTCCAGTCTAAAGTGACTATTTTAAAAGATACTATTTTTGTACAATTTCCCTTCTCTAATAAAAAAATGTGTTATTCTGAAATCTGGGGTGATACTTCCTGAGTTAATCCCAATTAGATTTATTAGTAGAAAATGCTTGATATGTCAGAAAAAACAGAACCACAATTACAGCAATGTCTTTGAAGGACAGAAGGGCCTTTGTCAAACTTTCATCAACTTCTATTAACTCATTTGTTTGAACCCAGATGTCTGGATATTCCCCAAGTTTTCATGCCTACTCGAGTAATGTTGTCCTTTAAGAATTAAGGAATGCGCTAACTCTTATCCCATATGTTGTAGAAATAGTGTTCTCCCTGACTGTGGTCGGTGATGTTACATTTATCCTTGTGGCCTTTGGTCTGATCTCTGGCTCCTTTTGCTGCTATTTCCTTCTCTCCCCCGTAGGGCTGACCCAGGCATAAAATGCAGCTACTTTTCCAGGACTGCATTTGTTCTTTCAAAATATGCTATTAAAACTTTCAACCATGTGGACAAAGATTCACATTGCTGAGATCCAGCAAGATACTATCTGGAAGTGCCTAGTACGAGCGTACACATGAATTTCTTGCCTTTCATAGTGAGCTTCCTGATTACTCTGGCTCGAAAGACCTGGATTTCAGTCCCAGCTCCAGTCCTTTCTGGCCCCTGACAATATACTCTGCCTCCATGAACATTAATAAAATGGGACCATAGTAACACTTCTAACACTTACAGTAGTGGAAAGGACCAAATGCAATACTGCAAAAAAACTACCTGACACATACGCTATTATTATTATGGTTTGACTTTTTTTCCCCCTCCAGCCTCTCTTTAGCAGGTACATGCCTGATATCACTCCTTCCTTTCATCTTGTGCATTAGCCTATGGATATCAAAACAGCAGTTACAGTGAAAACTTACCCTAGAATTTGTGTAATCCATAGTGCTGTGTATGATTTATTTCATTAAAACAGAATCTTGCTAGGTATCGAGGATTTTATTTGATTTTTGTTTTGTTTTGATGTGTGGACTACACATTGCTTTTGATGTCCTTAGTGCTTTTATGGGCTCATTTGATGGGGGTTTGTATTTGATCTGGGACTTTCACTTTCCTGAATCTCAAATGTGTTTGCACAGAGAGCAATGCTTATGCTCTTTACTAATCCTCTCTCAAAACAACAGAATTCATGGAATACACCAAGATGGTCTGTTTTGAGTTCAGAATTAGCTTATTCTCTTAGTCCCTTTAAAAACTGGAAGATTCGATGGCCTTCAATAAACTCTAGTTTTTGTCCTTTAGCTAGAAAGAGAACATTCTAAATATAATGAGTTCCTTCTGGGAGAGTTTTATTCATCGTGCTGTACCAAGTCAAAAACAACTGTCCGAAAGGTTTTGATGGTCCAAACACATTCCTGCTCATTTGGGTAACGCCAACGAACTCATTTGAAGATCAATTAGTTTCTATCGGTGGGGTCACACACAGATTCCTAGGTGCCTTCACAGGGAATATTTTAATAAGAATGCTTTATTTTTTTTATTTTATTTTTTTTTAAAGAAAACAAAATGCCATTCTCTACATAGGAAAGGTGACATTTTTGAAAATCATTGACATTTTTCTATATCCTGGGCTATTTCAAGCAGTGACATTATTAAATTAATTCAGCAGAAGTAGAAAAATTGCCCACAGAGTATTCAGCCAAAGAGAAAGTCCAAATGTGTAAATACGATCAACTACTGAAAAATTCACATGTTTAGAATTACCCTTAATTTCACGACCTTGAGTCTTCTCTTATCGAGCTGATGAGACCAGGCAATAAGGATTGGATTTAAATGTATGCATTGTGTTTTAGTTCCATTATTTCTCTTCACATCAACAACATTTTGTATATAAAAGTATCAGTAAAAAAAAGTATCAGTAAATGTGCTTAAAATAACTATATTTCTGAAAAATTTGTCAGTAAAATGGAATTTTTTAAAAGATTTTATTTATTAGAGAGAAAGCATGGACACATGAGAAAGAGTGAGAGAGCGAGAGAACAGGAGCAGGGACCAGAGGAGAGGGAGAAGTAGACTCCACACTGAGCAGGGAGCCCGACAGGGGGTTCGATCCCAGGACTCTGGGATCATGATGTGAGCTGAAGGTAGAAGCTGAACCCACTGAGCCACCCAGGCACCCCCATAAAATGGAATTTTATGTACAAAACACTATAAACAAATTTGAAGTGCTCTATTTGTGGAGCATAAGATCACAAGAGATTTCTTTGTTGTAATCTCAAACAAAACAAAACAAAAAACAAAACAGAATACCCTTAGCTATTGTTTGGTAGAAAGGATTTAAAGTGGACTTTGGGGGAGAGAATGCAATAATTCATTCCTGTCTATATTTACTTAAATAAAAAAGAATTTGAGCTTAACTACTGTTTAATATATAAACAGTCTCACGCTGTCACCCAGTTTGAATGTTAGAGGCTCGTGGATGTGTCCCCCAGATGTGCACTGACCAGTCAGACCAGTTGGGATGAGCACCAACCACAGAGCTGCAGATATTAGCGCTTAGATACTGTATTTCGGGGAGATAGGAAGCCTAGGGAGAGAGTCAGACTAATAGGTATTTGGGGAGGCTCAGGATGGTGACTATTTACATCTGGAATGAAAATGATTCGGTTCTGTATTTTAACGAACACTACTGTGTTTCACTTGTGTATCAATCCCGGATGGGTCCCCTATGGTGTCCACGGGAAACTGAGGCAGAAAAAGCTCTTCCACGTGAAGCCACAGACAGGGCAGTTTGACTCACACAAGTGCCTGACACATCAGTACACAGTACAGTGTTTGGGTACCTAGGTAAGCAGGTATAGGAATTGGCTTCTGTAGTTTCAAGCAGACTAACCAGCACAAAATGGACAGATGATGTCAATTATTCTTGTGTAGACCTACTCATTTAGGATGTGGCTGGTGCATGAGCCCATGTTAGCCAGTCGGTGGAAGAGCTGGTAAATGCCACTCCTGACAAAGCTCCTCCTCAGTCACATTGTGACATTTAACATAAGTAAGTGACAAGAGGCTGAACAAAAGGAGATAGTAAATGATCAACAATATTTAAAATATGGATTTATATCCAATATCGGTAATGTTGAACTGCATTCTGAGTGTGTCATGTATTTTAGATAACATAGAATGACATGTTGTAGTTATTTATTGAATGAGCGAATGAATGAATGACTATATATTGTGTGAACAAATGAATGAATGAACCCAGAAAATCTTGTTTTGTTGACAAATTGTCTTGGGGAATAAGTGTGTCTTGTATGCAGTTCTGAGCTTCCAAAAACTTAGCTTCAAAGTCCCATCTCTTACTCAATAATCCTCAGTCTTCTGAGTGTTTCTATCATCTGCAGTGACATCTCTGAAGGGCCACATAGCCAAAGCTGGGAGACCAATTCTGTAATGTATATTTCTTCTAAATACCCAGAACTTCCAAACTTCAAATTCCTAAATTCTTTCTTAACTCTCCAGAGTCACATATTCAACTACTTGCTTGAAATATCTACTCTGATATTTGCATTTCAACCTTATATGTGCAAAAGAAAGATCCTGCCTCCTTACTCCCCAGCCCAGCCCTCTCTTAGCCTCCCCCTTAGCAATTAAGTGCATCACTCATAGGCAAATCCTCAAGCTGGAGCCCCCAGTTCATTCATGATTCTTCCCTTGCCCGCATTTCTCCCCATTGAACTCTTAGCAATCTTTTGGAAAGTCTCTTAGGAAATTGCCTGAACTGATGTCTCATCAACCCCATTTATACCACGTATGTCCAAGACGCCATTATTTCTTCCCTCAGTAATAGGCAATACCTTGTAACTGACTCCTTTCTCCCCGTCCCCCCCTTTTTTGCTCCTCTATAATTCATTTCCCCCAGTAAAGTCAGAAGGATTTTTACATTCATGACTCATTCTCCTATCTAATACCTCCTGCATCTCACCATCATATTTGGAATTATAACCCAATTCTTGAGCAGAGCTTACACATTCCACTGACCTGAATTCTGACTCATTCTTCTTCTTTGTCTCCTACAGCATTTTACCTCCTACACTCCAATCCAAGTACAACCTTCCCTCCACACAGTGTTCTTTCTGCCTTTGAACATACCAACATATATTCCCCCCAAGTCTTTGGGCCTTTGAATCAGCTGTTCTCTTTTCTTGGAAAAACCTTTATCAGGATATTCCAAGGGCTTATTCATTTTTGTCTTTCAAGACTGAGCTTAAATGTCATCTTCTCTGTTTCCTTGTTTGAAGATCAGCCACACAATCGTAGCTGATAGACCCCCACCAGAAAAACAAATAAACATTTATACTTTATATCACATCATGTTGCTTTCCTTTCGACACTTCTTAATATGGGACATTATCTTCTTTATTTTTTACTCATTTGTCTTCCCCAGCTGGGGCAGTGGTCTGACACAGGGTGTATTGGGTGAATATTTGTTAGAGTGATGGCTAGAGCAAGGGACGAGAGTATACATTCCATCCAGGCATTTTTTTTAGAAATATACATATATATTTTAATTGAAAGTATTTCTATACAGTAGATATACAATGTCAGGCTGCTTCCTCAGCATGGATATCCTATGTTGGTATTTTAAACAAGATATCTAGCTAACTGAGGGTTGCTTACAGACTGCTCTCTGACAGTGCTCAGGCCCAATCTAGCAGCATAGTTCCCTAGAATCAGCAAATCTCTGTAAAATTTCACTGACTTTTATATATCTGGGAAGTCCTATTCAGGAAAATCAGCTGCAGCTTTTGGCATCACCAGGACCATACCCAATTTTAATTTTTCCTATCCATCCAGTTAAGGGATTTTGTAGAGTAAACAAGCATGAAATGAATTTTCCATAGTAATTTAGTCATTTAAGGAAGACTCAGGTCTGGGAACACTTTGAGAAGTGGTGCTAAGTTCTAGACTTCCTCTTTTCCTTTTGTAACACTGATTTTAGTTGGGCAAAAATACCAAAGGCAATTAATTTGTTACTAAAAACAATTACAACAATTATAATATAATTGTGGTTCTTCCTTGGTAACTCTAGACAGTATAAGATGGTTTATCAGTGTTGAACATCCTGATAATAAATTGTCACAGCTCATTGAATGATGCTGGCTCACCCTCCCAGCCAGACATGGCTTCATTACTGGCCGGTTTTTTCTAATATAGAAAATTAGAATTTACTTGTACAAGAATTATTTATATTAAATCATCTGTGAAAAACTAGAGGGTGGGTCTTATGTACCATCATTAGAATTCAAGTGCTATGTAAAAGCAGCAATTTTAGATTATTTGGATCTGGCTCTAACCTGCCTCCATGAATACCCTAGAACTAACTTTCTAACCATGCATCTTACATGTTTCTATCATGAAACATTTCTATTTAGTGACAGCCTCCTCCTCAAGTTCTTCCAAATGTATCGTCATGTTTTCTTCTTAGCAAAATGGGAGAATTGTCCAATGTTCACTGTCAAGTGCTTCATCTCCACTAGAAAATTAAAAGGCGAGAGACATTCTGATGACCAAACCCATTTCCTTTAAATGAGAGAAGAAATAGACAAGTCAAAACCTGAATAGTATTAATAAATTATTTGAAAATGTATGTATTAGAAGGGAGATAATTAATTAATTATATAAATATAAAAAGGGACAAGTGTAGCCAGCAGGTTAATAATGAATATTTTAGAAGCAGTGCTTAAAAAATATGTTTCTTAATTATGTTAATTTACAGATTTCTGAAAGAGAGGGTGTTAATGGGATAAAAGAATTTCAATATATAATATAAAGATGAAGCAAAATGAATCATGAACAAAAATGAGAGCAGATGACATACAAATAGGTTGTAAACATTATGGTCTCTTTTCTCATATGTATACACTGATATAAAATGTTCTCTTTGTCACTCTAGAGTTCAGAGATTGAAATTTAATGAAGTCTTCAACAAAGAAAGATAAACTCTAATGGCTTCCTTTTTTTTTTTGTATATTTACTTTTAAAGCTAGACTTCTTACAAGAGAATACTTCGTAGCCAAAAATAAGGGCAGATTTTGCATAGAAAGCAAATAAACAAACAACGGACTCTTGAACATTTGAGGAAAAGAGGGTGGGAGAAATCCATTCAGGGGAGGAATCTATCAATTGCAAAGTGTAACTTACTGAAATGTTGACTTCTATTTTCATATTTTCTTAAAAGCTATAGTCAAAATATTAATCAGTGGTTATCTATGGATTTGAGCTTTAGTTGGGCATCATGGTTTGTTTCCATTGGACCTTTTGAGAGATTCGGTTTGTTTTCATTCAAATGAAAATCATGGAATAATAGAGCTAAATGCAAGTTCAGAAATCACTGAGTACCACTCCACCCACCTCCCCCTTCGGCTAAGAACTCGGAGTTCCTGCTAGCATAGTTCTGGTTTACACAACAGGTCAGAGAAGGAGCTTGCACAGATACCAGGGATGAGAAATCCCAGGGCTTTCATTGTCTTTTACTGAGATAGTCCAGCCCGAACTTACTGCAAATGTTAAAAAAAAAAAAAAAAGGAAAAAGTTCAGAACTCTGTTCAAGGGGCCACCATGCTAACTCAGTAGTCCAGGTAGACCAGAAATCTTGTGTCTTGGGGTAGGTGCACAGCCTTCTGACTGTTCTGCCCAAAGATGCTCCTGTTCAGCTTCACGGGTGCCCATCATCTTACTTTTCCATCTTTACCATTTCTCAGAAGACATTCAAAAGGCTTCACATCCTCTCAAAAGAGAAAGAATTGCAGATTAGAGATCAGTGATTAGAAAATACTCCTGGAGCCATTGAGCAATAAAAGAGAAAACCAATCCTGTGTATCTTTTATTTGCGGTAAGATATTCTTGAAGAAATAGACACCGTAGTCCTGGAAAGGTCAATTCCAACAAATACCCAGGCTGAACTGCTGAACTGCTTCACATTTCAATTAAATATTTTTTCTGGTGGTGTTTGGAGGTAATTCTATTTATTTACTCCATGTAAAAGAATTTACCCAGCAGGTTTTCCTGGAGGTGGTCTGGCCAAGTCAATTTTCTAAATATAAAGAAATATAAGAGTGTAGCAAATCTCATTGGTTGTGAGGCTCTCCGTGGAGCTCTTGCATTTTTCTTCCTTTCTAGGAAAGCATCAATTTGACTCGGGGTCTCTGTCTTTCTCCTTTAGCCATGGGCCTCCCTGGGCCAGTGACAGAAGTTGCATGCTTAGTTTTGGAATAGGCAGGCAGCATAACTCGGAATGAGGTATGAGGGAGGATCTGCTGAATTATTTTTGAGAGTGGATTTCTTCTTATAAAAGTGATCACAAGGAAATATTTATCTGCTTTCCTTGGACACTAGCATGCGTGGATGTCACACACATGGATATAGTCATTTTTTACTGTGAGGGCAGCCAGCTGGAGAATGGAACTGCAATGCCAGGGAGGCTAGAGAGCAAAGACAGAAGGGAGGCTGGCTCTCGGTGACACCACCAAGCCCCTGCTGGAACTAGCCCATTCACTGTGACGCCCGAGGCTTCCCGTTACATAAGATAATACCGTTTCCTCCACTGTTGAAGACAGCTACTTGGGGGTTTTCTGTTTAGCAGAAAGTCCTAATGGATATACAAAGAATAGAGAAGTGGCCCTTTTCTCTGATATTTTTTAAGTGTGGTGACCCCTATCAGGGACTTCTGCTTCAGCAACATCCTTCCATCACTAAAGATGTTGCTAAGAATATATAGTTGGCTAGATTACTATCCCCAGTGATGGAATATTCAAAATCTAATCAGTTTTCAGTTCAAGGAAATAACCGCTAATAAAAAAAAATGCTTTTGGATCATTTCATGAGCTAGAGTACTTTATTCCATATGGCATCCTGCACGTCCATATGGCTTCAGGAATTAGAGAGGTATATTTGTCAAAATATTCAATCAATTGCAGCCCTTAAAGTTGATAATGTTATGTGTTTGGAGCATACAGCATCTCTTGAATATGGGGGAAAGTCAAAGGAGCAAATGCCAGCCAAAGGAAAATCATAGTGAGTTTATATTCAGCAGAGAGAGAAAAGAAAGAAAAGAGCCCCACACTGCTGTAATTTAATCTAAATCATGTGAACGATATTGACTCAATGCTGAAATAACCTACTCACGGGTAAAAGCAATGTGTAATAAGGTTTATTCAAATAAGAATGGGGCAGGAAATTCTGATTATTTTACATTTCAATTGGCATAATTTCAGAATTTCAACCGTATATAAAGCAGTTACCTTGGAGAAAAAGACTTGTAATAAGCAAACTTCAACACCTTCAAAATATTTCAGGTTGTTTTTTTTTTTTTTTTAATTCTTCTCTATCACTGATCTTCCCAACCCTACTTCAAAGATTGTTCTTAACCCCTTCTGACTTTGGCTGCCTGTAAACTGTTTCAGTTGTGACTGATATGTGAATTCTTCTGCAAATTAGGCTTTCCAGATAAAAGGCTCAGGGCGAGTGGTGGCCCATGTGAAATACACCAACCACAGCATGGACACTGTCCGTTTTTATATCCCAGCATCTGCCTCTGGTGGCTCTCAGAGTGAGTAGGGCAGGCTGCTCAGCAGGATGGGCGTAGCTTCCTGGGCAACAGGTATTTTTGCAGGGTGAAAAAGACAAGCAAAGGAAAGGAAAAAAAAAATGAGGATGAGATGGCACTGTATTTCAGCAAAACTCTCCTAAGGGAGAGAAGGCAGAAGATGTAAGACTCCGATGCTATGTGGCAAAGAGAGTTAGCTACTGGAGAAACAAGGTTGGTTCTCCTAGGAAAAAAAAAAAATCTAATACATCAGTTAACAGATAGGCAGAAAAGTCTGCCAGGGCTACAAGGCACAAAGAGACCAATTTTCTGAAATCCATTTCATTTTAAATTAACGGCTCTCAGATTAGGATGCAGAATAGATCCGGAACAAGTTAGGAGAGTAAACGCAATGTGTGTGTGTGTGTGTGTGTGTGTGTGTGTGTGTGTGTGTGTGTGTGTGCAAGCATGTGTGAATGTGTATACAAAGGAACTTCTACATGACTGAATTCGAAATATATTTCACTTTATCAGAGGATTATCTTCCAGATATTGTGGTGAGACTTGAATCCCACAAACATTAGCTAATTCCCTTCATTTCTGCTCATATTTAGTACTTGTCAGCCAGCAGAACCCCAGGAGTGTCCACCTCTGCAGTTCACCTTACAAATTGGCAAGAGAGTGCCTTTCAAACAACACAATGAAACTCCAAAGCTGGAGCTACAGCGGGCATGAACCTACTAAAAAACAAAACAAACAAACAAACAAATAAAACACAAAAAAACAATACACCAAGGCCTATGGAGTCTAAGGAACCTGTGGTAGGACATCAGGATTGATAGTACTCTCCTTTCCCCTATTTTTATCTAAATTCTTTGGTGTGTGCAGATCACATCCCAACACGGCTGGCCTGTCACAAACTCATGTAATGTGAGCTCCTTGCTAGCAAGGCAGTGCCTCCCTGGACCCAGCAGGGCCTGCTGTCCCTCTGGCCCTCAGACATGGATGCAGGCACCACAGGGGTTCAGCCCCATTGGTGGGTCTGTCCAAACCCTCCCCTCTCTGTGCAGACTTCCCTGACTTCGCCAGATCCCACGGGTTCTTCCTTTCAGGGACCTCTAGCTCTGTGTAACTGAGTGTTCAATGACATTCTTCAAGTTTCTTTCTCCTCCCTTGTCTCTCTAAATAGTTGTAAACTCAAAGAAAGAGCCATGACTGTTTTTCTCTTGTTTACTTATCTTCAGGGCTTGGGGTGGTGCTGAGGGTTTGTGAAGTTGGTTGGCTTGGGTGTGGAGAAAGAGGGGATCTCTAAAGCTTGAGAACAAGGCTACCCCTTAGTTTTTGCTGACCCCTTGCTTGGTGGGAGTGTGTGCTAGGGATGAGATAGAATGACATCCAGTTAAGCCACAATGACACTGCTCTGACTATTCTCAGACAGTGGCTTGAAGAGAATAGAATCAGCAAGAACCTGGGAACAGAAAAACCTGGGTTTGAAGTTTGACTTTAATATTTACTATCTGGTAACTGGGCAAATAATCTCTTGTTTTTTTTGTTTTTTTTTTCATTAGGAAAATTGGAATAATACAACTTTCTTGCATCTTTTGGGGAGGGATTCAATGAGGTAATGCATTAGATAAGACCTAACACAGGGTCAGAGTGTCATCGTTCCTATAATTCCTTTCCTGCGCCAGTAACCAGTGACCTTTTTTCCTGACCTCCCTGGAACTAATTTACCCTTGATATGACCTTTTTGAGAACTCCATAAGGAAGTTCCTGTGAGGAAAGTCTGGGGATTCAAATGCTCAGAGGGAACTGGATTGTGGTGGGTGACTAGTCCAAGGCTCCCTACTTATTAGATACACGACCCAGCAATTAGCACTCCTAGTCATACATAAACACACACACATGCACACACCCATCCACCCACTAAGTTTCAATATAAATTTGTATCTGTGTAAGTAACCATAATCTATTGTATTAGTTTTACATTGCTGTCACGATTACCACAAACTTGAAACAATATGATAAAACAGGGGCACCTGGGTGGCTCAGTGGGTTAAGCCTCTGCCTTTGTCTTGGGTCATGGTCTCAGAGTCCTGGGGTTGAGGCCCACATCAGGATCTCTGCTCAGCAGGGAGCCTGCTTCCTCCTCTCTCTGCCTGCCTCTCTGCCTACTTGTGATTTCTCTCTCTCTCTGTCAAATAAATAAGCAAAAAATCTTTAAAAAATACGATAAAACAGATTATTATCTTACAGTTCTCTTCACATGGGTCTTACAGAGCTAAAATCAAGGTGTTGGCAGGGAGGTGTGTTCCTTGCTGGAGGATCTAGGGGAGGATGCATTCGTTGACTTGTCTGGCTTCTAGAGAGTTCCTACATTCCTAGGCTCATGGCTTCTGCCATCTTCAAGGCGGCAATGGCGGCCTAAGTCCTTCTCATGTTGCTATCTTTCCAGTTCTCCCACTGTGGCCGGGAAAGGTCTACTTTTAAGGATCCATGTGATTATATTAGCCCACCTGGATAAACCAGAATAAGCTTCACATCCTAAAGTTGTTAACCTTATTCACATCTCCAAAGTCCCTTTTGCCACATAAGATATTCACAGACTTACGTCATTAGGTTATGGGCATTTTTCTGGATGGGAGGGATTATTATGCTTACCACGATAATAAGGCATGCATTTCACACCTCAGGCATGCAAAAGCCATATACAATGGAGGCTTTCTAAGCCACCTCAGTCTATAAAATGAATCCATCTCTTCTGCAAACTTCTGACACTTCAAAACTCTTCTCAGGCTAATGTGTCTGGCCTCCTGCCTCCTCTAGACTTTATTGCATTCATGAGAAGTCTGGAAACAACTACTATATAAACAAAACTCTCTTGAGTCTCCTTTTTCTGTCTGAACCACCCCCTTCTCTGCCAGGCTTAGCTTAGCTTCTGGTTATTCACACTGGGGTCTCATCCGCTCACACTTCTGGAAAGCTTCGGGATGCACAGAACTGTTGGAGACTGGACCCACTCCCCATACTTCCCTCCCAATGTACTCCCACTCCCAAATCCATCCTGAGGCATCCAGGACAGAAGAAGCCCAGGGAGAATACAACTCTGTTTTCAGGAAGTTACTGTCCTATTTCTCACTGTAGGGTTATTCTGGCACTGACCCTTCTCCTATCCGTGCACTGCCTTATCCTTTCCCTGGTGTCTGCACACTACAGACTAGCACTCTGCCAGAGGACCATCCCCTCTGCAGCCCTCGGTCCATCTATGCCCCAGCACTACGGGTACCTTGTGCTCTGCTAAACTCTTACCCTGAAGGGGTTACCTTCAGGGTACCCTGTTGGGAAGGAACAGACACTTAACCTAGTTTGGTCCCATTGCCAGGAATCCTGGACTTGAATGGGAGTCATAAGGAAGAGATGCTTTTGTTTCCCTGTTTGCCTTGTAATAATACTGAGGATGGTGTGAGGCAGGTCTATCAGTAGCTGCCACAAGCACCGTGAGATGAAGCCAACATAACAGTCAGAGAAAATATGAAGAAAAGGTAGATCCTGTTGGATTTGATTGACATTCAAATTCCAACCCTTTCTAACATCGGACATCTGTGAACTTGACGGTTATATGTTACAAAATTTTAAAAACTGTGTTAGTTTTAACTGGATTACTCCTCACTGACTTTTTTCTCTCTTAAAAATGTCAGTAATGGGGCGCCTGGGTGGCTCAGTGGGTTAAAGCCTCTGCTTTCGGCTCAGGTCATGATCTCAGCGTCATGATCCCAGGGTCCTGGGATCGAGGCCCGCATCGGGCTCTCTGCTCAGCAGGGAGCCTGCTTCCTCCTCTTCCTGTCTCTCTGCCTGCCTCTCGGCCTACTTGTAATCTCTTTTTCTGTGTCAAATAAATAAATAAAATCTTTTTTAAAAAAAGTCAGTAATGCCTTCTCTTGCTGGGTGTCACGTCTTCCTCAATAATATTACTTTGGATTATTGTGTTGTATAATATAGTTTGGGCTGACACAGCTACTCTAACATTTATTTATGTATGTATTTATTTTTAATATTTTATTTATTTATTTGAGAGAAAGAGAGAGTGAACATGAGCAGCAGGGAGGGGAAGAAGGAGAAGCAGGCTCCCCGCTGAGCAGGGAGCCATATGGGGCTCGATCCCAGGACCCTGTGATTATGACCTGAGCTGAAGGCAGGTACTTAACCAACTGAGACACCCAGGAAACTATCTAACATTTATTACAAAAAAAACCCCACTGATGAAACTGAGACAGTGAGTGATTAGACCACGTTCCTCTAAATAAAAACATACTGATGAAACCTGCAAGTCATTTTTCCTACTTTGGAACTAGTTGTCTATTTGTTTGATTTTAAACATATAAATGTTATAGACATTCACGTTTCACATTATGATTTTGTCCTGAAAATAATAAGAAAAATGCCTTTCTTGGGGCACCAGGGTGGCTCAGTCTTTTAAGTGGCTGCCTTTGGCTCAGGTCATGATCTTAGGGTACTGGGATAAAGCCCCATGTAGGGCTCCCTCAGCGGAGAGCCTGCTTCTCCCTCTCCCTCTGCCTGTCTCTCTGGCTACTTGTGCTCACTCTCTATCTCTCTGTCAAATAAATAAATAAATAAAATCTTAAAAAAAATGAAAAATACTTTTCTTACTATTGTCTGAGAAGATATCTTTTTTTTTTTTTTTAAAGAGCATGAGTGGAAGGGCTTGTATCTTTTTTTTTTTTTTTTTAAAGATTTTATTTATTTATTTCACAGAGGGAGAGAGATCACAAGGAGGCAGAGGGGCAGGCAGAGAGAGAGGGGGGGAAGCAGGCTCCCCGCTGAGCAGGGAGCCCGATACGGGCCTCGATCCCAGGACCCTGAGATCATGACCTGAGCCGAAAGCAGAGGCATTAACCCACTGAGCCACCCAGGCGCCCTGAGAAGATATCTTTTTACTTTAAAACCAGTGTTTGATAATTAAGTTGAAGAATATATTTCCCTGAAATGTAATTATATCTTGTCTCTTCCTACAGTGACTCTTTTTAGTATGAAGTGAATATTTTTCCTCAAGCTTGGCCAAGATAAGTGTTGATTTGACGAAACAATTAACATTTTATTTATTTGTCCCAACTTCTTTTTCAGAAATGACGTAGATGGTATTAGAGGGCATATTGTGTTTTTTTCACAAAAATCTATCCAACAAATCATATGCCCAATGGAAGCTACATTTTTCTTTCCAATTGCCTTGCTTGTTATTCAACCATGAACTCTATCTAACATTTTTCATTGAGGTGAAATTCAAGTAATACAAAATTAATTATTTAAAGTGTATGCCCCCAAAGAAAACCCTATACCCATTAAGCAGTCACTTCCAATTCCTCACCAATCCTAGGCCCTGGCAGTCACTACCTTGCTTTTGTAACTATGGATTTACCTATTCTGGATATTTCGTATAAATAGAATCAAACAATATATAACTGTTTGAATCTGGCTTCTTTTACTTAGCATTGTATTCTTGAAATTCGTCCAAATTGTAGCATGTATCAGTACACCAACTTTACTGCACTTACATACATAATTTATCTTTTCACTTACTGATGGACATTTGAATTGTTCCAACATGTTGGCCACTGTGAATAGCACTGTCCAATTTTTCGTATGGGCACCTATTCTCAAAGCTTTTGGGTACCTATCTAGAAATGGAATCACTGGGTAATCTGGTGCTTCTGTCTGATGTTTTGAGGAGTCATGAAACTATTTTCCACAGTGGCCACATTAGTTTATATTCCCATCAGGAATGTATGTGCATTCCAATTTCTCCCTATCATTGGCTTTGCTAAATTTATGAACTCTAATAAGTTAAAAAAAATTCTTTGGGATTTTTCAGAAGTAGGATCATGTCATATTGCAAAGAGAAATAATTTTTTCCTTCCACATTTGGATGCCTTTTATTATTCTTGTCTAATTTCTCTGGGTAGAACTTCTAGTATAATATTGAATAGCAGTGATGAATGTGGGCATCCTTGACTTATTCCTTAATTTGGGGTGGGAGACCTTTCAATCTTTCGCTAGTCAGTATAGCATTTGCTAGGCTTTTTAGAAATACCCTTTATCATGTCGAGTAAGTTTTCCTCAATTCCTAGTTTTCTGGGTGTTTTTATCATGAAAATCTATTGAATTTTGTCAAATGTTTTTTCCACATCAACTTAGATGATCATCTGTGTTCATCTGTGTGATCATCTTTTTCTCGGTTATGTTAATTGTGCTGTATCACATCAATTGATTTTCATGTGCTTAACAACTCTTGCATTACTGGGATAAACCCCACTTGGTCATGGTCTGTAGTCCTTTCCCCCTGTTGTTGCATTCAGTTTATTTTTGTTGAGGAAATTCGCATCTGTGTTAATTAGAGATGTCGATGATTTTTCTTTTCTTATGGTGCCTTTACCTGACTTTAATAACAGAGTAATATTGGCCTCAGAGAAGGAATTAGGGAATATGCCCACCTTCTTACACTTTTTGAAAGATTTTGAGAAGGTATGTAATCCATTTACTGTTTGGTAGAAGCTGTCAGTGAGCCTTCTGGTCCTGGACCTTTCTTTTTTTGGAGGTTTATGATTACTTATTCAGTCTCTTTACTTATTAGAAGTCTGCTTAGATTTTCTACTTCTTGAATCAGTTTTGATAATTTCTAGGAATTTTTCCATTTTGTCTGTCTATTCTAGATATGTTTGGTGTATAGTTGTTCTTAGTATTCTACTGTAATCCTTTTTTGTAAGATTAGTAGTGATATCACCTCTTTCATTTCTGATTTTAGTTATTTACATCTTCTCTCTTTTTTTCTTAGTCAGCCTACCTAAAGGTTTGTTAATTTTTGTGAATTTTTTCAAAGAACAAATGTTTGGTTTTGTTGGTTCTCTATGTCAGTTTTTTTGTTTCCTGTACTCTATGTATTTCCACTTTAATCATTATTATTTCCTTTTTCTAGATTTGGGTTCAGTTTTCCGTTATTTTCCTAGATTCTTAATGTTAGGTTCTTTTTTTTTTTTTAAAGATTCTTTTTATTTATTTTATTTGACACAGAGAGAGGGATTACAAGTAGGCAGAGAGGCAGGCAGAGAGACAGGGAGAGGAGGAAGCAGGCTCCCTGCTGAGCAGAGAGCCCGATGCGGGCCTCGATCCCAGGACGCTGAGATCATGACCTGAGCCGAAGGCAGAAGCTTTAACCCACTGAGCCACCCAGGCACCCTTAATGTTAGGTTCTTAATTTGAGATCTTTCTTCTTTATTAATGTAGGCAACTGCATTTACAACTATTTATTTACAACTATTAATTTCCCTCTGGACACAGGTGCTGCATCCCATAAATTTTTCTTTATCTCAAAGCATTTTCTAATTTTCTCTTTTCTTCCTCTCTTTCTTCCTACCTTCCTTCCTTCCTTCCTTCCTTCCTTCCTTCCTCTCTTTCTTTCTTTCTTTCTTTCTTCTTTCCTTCCTTCCTTTTTTTTTTTTTTAGAGAGAGAGGGTAGGAAGGAACAGAAGGAGAGGAAAGAGAGAGAATCTCAAGCAGTCTCCATGCCTAATGTAGAGCTTGCCAAGGGGATCCATCTTACAACCCTGATAATCATGACCTGAGCTGAAGTCAAAAGTCAGACCCTAAACTGGCTGAGCCACCCAGGCGCCCCCTCTAATTTCATTTGTTATGAATTTTTTGACTTATTGTTTACTTGAGAATGTGCTGTTTAATTTTTACATTTGTGAATTTTCCAGATTTCTTTATGTTATTTGATTTTTAACTTATTCCATTGTGGTCAA
The DNA here is from genome assembly GCA_002007465.1 of Ailurus styani. Lineage (NCBI taxonomy): Eukaryota > Metazoa > Chordata > Mammalia > Carnivora > Ailuridae > Ailurus > Ailurus styani. The sequence goes on along the minus strand of LNAC01001026.1, from coordinate 220,877 downwards.
AGAAGATACTTTGTAGGGTTTCAATTTCTTAAAAGTATTGAGAGTGATTTTGTGGCCTAACATATATCCTGAAAAAATTTCTTTATGTACTTAAGAAGAATGTGTTCTGCTTGTGCTGTGTGGGATGTCTGTTTGTGGGTTTACTGGGCTGTTCTAATGCTCTATTTCCTTAGTGATCTTTTGTCTGAATCTTCTATCCATTATTGAAAGTGGGGTATTGGGGTCACCCATTATTATTGTAGAACTATTTCTCCTTTCAATTTTGTCAACGTTTGCTTCATGTATTTTGCAGTTTTGTTGTTTGGTTCATCTATGTGTTGTATAATTGTTACATCTTCCTGTCTAACTGAGAGCCTTTTATCAATGAATTATGTCCTTCTTGGTCACTTACAACAGTATTTGATTTAAACTCCATCTTGTCTGATATCAGTAGAGCCACCATAGCTTCGTTTTCATTATGATTTGCATAAAATATCTCTTATTACTCTTTCAATTTCAACTTGTTTGTATCTTTGGATCTAAGGTGATTTTTTTGTAGACAGTATGTAGTTAGATAGCTGTATTTTAACTGGTGTGTTTAATCCATTTATATTTAGAGTGATTACTTATAAGGAAGAGCTTACTTCTGCCATTTTGTTACTTTTTCTTTATGTTATATCTTTTTTGTTGTTGTTCCTCAGTTCCTCTAGTAAATACTGCCTAGCTTCTTTGTGTTTGATTCTTTGTGTATGTGTTTTCCCCTTCTCATCTTCATTTTCTGTATATATTTTTTAAAGATTTCATCTTTAGCTAATCTCTACACCCAATGTGAACTTTATCTAATCTCTACACCCAATGTGAACTCACAACCCTGAGATCAAGAGTCACATGCTCCCCTGACTGATCCAGCCAGGTGTTCCTTTTCTGTGTATTTTTATGTTATTTTCTTAGTAGTTAACCTGCGGATTACAACTAACACCCTAAATTTATAACAATCTAGCTTAAATTGATATCATCTTAGCTTCGATAGCATACATAAACTCCACTTCTGTACAATTTTTCCCCTTTCCTTTTATGTTGTTGATGTTGTTACAAAAATTGTATATGTATATATTGTATGGCCATTAACATAGATTTATATTTTTTATGATTTGTCTTTTAAATCCTATGAACACAAAAAGTAGAGTTACAAACCAAAAATATAATTCTGGCTTGATATTTATCCATGTAATTACATTTATTCGTGTTCTTTATTTATTTTTCAGGCTTTGAGTTACTGCTAAGCATCCTTTGATTTTATCCTGATTAAGCCTGATTTGCTTTCCTTGAAGAGTAGGACTACCTGCAACAAACTCCCTCAGTATCTTTTTGTCTAAAGATGTCTTAATTTCTCCTTCATTTTTACCTGATAATTTTACTGGATATTAAATTCTTGGTTGAAAGTATTTTTTTTAAGCACTTGAAATATGTCCTCCCCATCTCACCCACTGCTTTCAAGATTCTCTCTTTGCCCTGTCTTTCAATAGTTTGATTAGAATGTATTCACTGTAGGGATGCATGGGTGGCTCAGTCAGTTGGGTGCCTGAGCAGTGTGAAATGCTGGGTGTGACACATAATCTGGTGCAACTGGAGGACTTGTGAAGTAAGTGTTGACTTCATTAGATTTTTTTCTGCCCAAAAAGTTACCTGGTAACACAGTCCACACAGAGGAGGACACTTTAGACACTATCAGGCTGGAGGTAGAAAGAAGGGTCAGCAGCCCATTAAACATGAAAAATGATGAAAACTTCTATGAAGGCAATGACATGGGGTGGAGGGCACAAGTGGGTTTTATCCTTAATTTAAGAGATTGAATCTGCGTAACTTGGTGACCATTAAATGTCACAAAAGAAAATGTGGTACAAAATAACTCCCAAATTTGTGGCTTGTGTGGCTAACAATAAAGAAAATGGAGGAAGCCTTATATCTGACAAGGGAAAATGATGAGGTCTGTTTTAGGTCTACCATTTCTGAATTTCCGTGGGACATTCAAGTGGACTTGGATTTTCTTTTTAATTTTTAAAAAATATTTTATTTATTTTTTGACAGAGAAAGAGAGAGAGGGAGAATAGCAGGGGGAGCACCAAAGGGAGAGGAGGATGAAGGCTGCCTGCTGATCAAGGTGCCCAATGCAGGACTCAATCCCAGGACCCTGAGATCGTGACCTGAGACGAAGGCAGACACTTAATTGACTGAGCCAGCCAGACACCTCCGGACGTGACTTTTCAGTTGATTTTTCATTTATTTTACAAATATTTGTCAAAGCATCTGGGACACAGTAGAAAGGTTTAGGCTATTGACATACACATAGGAATCATCTAATATAAAACCTTTCTTTTCTAAACTGTTAGTTATAACTTAAAAAAAACCAAAAAACAAAAAACATTCTTGTGATTTTTTTTTCTTTTACCTGGCCCCAAACCAAAACAAAGCAAACTGCATTAAAAAGCTCATTTGGGGAAGAAAATTTTTGTAAAACATATATGTATAAAAGGATGTAAATTAAGGATACATGAGGAACACATGTACATCAATAAGAAGAAAAACAACCCAATCAGTGGTCCAAAGATTTGAATAGCTTACCAAAGAAGAGAACAGAGAGGCCAGTAAACACGTGAAAGGATCTGACCCTCCCTAATCATAAAAGAAGCGTGAACAAAAGCAGATATCACACCACTCTATACACGCGAGAACGCATAAAGTTTAAGAGACTGACAAGGCCATGTACTGACGACGGTGTGAAGCAACAGGAACATTCACATGTTGTCTATAGGAATGCAAAATGGTATCACTGCTATGGAAATAAGTTTGACAGTATTGCAGAAAGTTAGACATAGTTCTGCCATACGACCCAACAACTCTCTTCTAGGCATCTACCCAAGATGAATGAAAGCACGCGTCCACACAGGTACTTTTGTAATAGCCCCTAAGAACTCACAATGTTCGCCAACAGGTGCTTTACTACTCAGCAAAAGAACAAAGTATTGACATATGCAACACCATGGGTGATACAATAATGTGCAAAATGAAAAACATCAAAGACTCTATGCTTGTCTTAGTCTGTTTGGGCTGCTGTAACAAAATAGAAGAGCCCGGGTAGTTTATAAACACCAGAGATTTATTTCTCACAGTTCTGGTGCCCCGAAGTCCAAGATCAGGGTGCCAGCATGATTGGATTCTGGTGAAAGCCCCCTTCAGGGTTGCAGACTGCCCACTTCTCACAGTGTCTTCACGTGGTGAAAGGAGACAGGGAGTTCTGTGGAGTCTACTTTGTAAGAATACCAGTCCTACTCATGAAAGCTCCATTCTGATGATCTGTGCACCTCCCAAGGGTCCAAACTCCTAATACCATCTTTGGGGGTTAGGATTGCTCAGACCATAGCAATACCATACATTCCATTTATGTGGACTTCTACAAAAGGCAAAATTATAGTGTCAGAAAGCACATCAGTGGTGGCCTGGGTCTGGGGGCTAGGAGAGAGACTTGATTTAAATGAGCCATGAGGAGCTCTTCAGTGCAATGGAATGACTTTGTGTCTTGTGGTCATGTGATGGAAAGCAACTGCCAAAATTCACTATATTGGACACTTATGTGGATGAATTTTATTATGCGTAATTTGTACCTCCATAAAGCTAAAAATAAAGAACTAATCCCAATAATAAGATTATTACAATGAAGTGAATGTGAATGCACTTAATAAAGATCTTTATAAAGAAGCACTTGTTGAAAACAGTAATTTGTTATTATGTTGACATTATTCTTGTTCTGCAATATCACTTTGGCTTCATTTGGTCTTTCGGAAGAATATATTTGCCAGCGAAATTTGTGCTGTCTCAGAGAGGGTGACACAGCCCCATAGCAAACCTTATCTCTACTTAACTTTTTGAGATGCTATTACAGGAAGCTCTTATTTTTGATCCCGCAGTAATGGCTAGGGCCATGAACATTCCTAATGGCAGTGTTGTTTCATACCACTTTACAATAGCAGTACGGACAGCACTTTGTTGTCTTTCCCATCACCCACAAATGGTTGGTGCCATCTCCTGGAAAGAACTGTCCCCCTTTGGGTTCTAATTGTAAGCATAGCCCTCTTTACAATGACTCAAATGCATCATTTGAGATGTGGCAGAGCCTCCAGTTTGTACTGAGGCCACTTTATACCTCTGTGATACATTAAAAGGTGTAATCCAACTGAAATGTAAATCACTGTTCTTGAAAACAAATCACAAATGGAGATAACAGGGCTGCAGAGCAGCTTTAGGCTTTGGGGGGCCCACCTATTTCTTTCAGGTCTAAATTACAGCCACACTGCTATCAAGGGTAATAGGGGGTTGCTGAGGCACATTGATTACAAGGTGATGGTAAACAATGCTTTTAAACGCAGTGCCTGAATAGAAGAACACACAACATTAATCACTCGAATTCCAAAAGACTCACAGGAGGAAAGAGTGGTTTTCCTACTGCTATAGCTCTCCCTAAGCCCTGTAGGTGGCCCACACAAGGATCACCTGGCAGAACACTATTTCTTATTCCTTAGTAATCATCACTAACATGTCAAATGCTAATTGTTAGTCCATTGGTAAGAAGAAAAGGCAATGATGAATTTTGTTTTGTTTATGACCATGATGAGCTATCATTACTGTATTATTATTATTACTACTATACTATTATAATAAATGAGGTTTAAGGATTTTAGGAGTTGAAAGAGAGAGGAATTATACAAGCATCTCTTACTTTGACTGCTCTTTCCTTGGTAGAAGGTGATAAGGATGCCACATGAGATCATAGGTCCCTTCTGAGATAGAAAGGTCCCTGAAAGGTTTCCAAGTCCTGGCTGCCATGTTTAGTTAACTGAATGAGTAGCTTTAGCTTGTGAAACCCTAAACACTGAATGGTAGGTCTGAGCTTACTACAAGTTAGAGTTCAGGCCAGATGTGCATCAGGTGACTTGAGATAAGACAAGAGTCTTCTGGTTGATTGGCTTGAATTCTTTTTTTTTTTTTTTTGAGGGTGTGTGTGTGTGAAATTGCTTACATAATGTTTATACCTCAACAGGATACCATTTTTAGTTTATATCTTCTATATTTAATTAGACCAGAGACAGAGATAATTAGTCCATACCAACTTCAACGTGCTGGATAACTACCTCACAAATGTGTAGACCAAATCTCTTCCCTTCTCTTGTTAAGAATTTTAAACAGGTTGTTCTGTTACATTAAACAAAATCCCAGTTCCTTAGTTCAGCTTTCAAGCTGTCAGTGATCTCGTTTCATCATTGTCCTTCTTAGTATCATCTTCTACTTGCCCTACAAAGCTCACACCAGCTGACATTAGTTTTCAGCCACTCTCTGAGTTTTCCCTTTTTCTTAAATATATTCTTCCTAAAATACTTTTTATCAAATTACCTATTGGAGTCTCATTGGAAGTTCTACCCATCCATCACCCATCCATTAGGCAATCACTTATTGAAGAGTGCATGCCACGTGCTGTGGATAAGAACTGACATGGATAAAACATTAGCCTAAATCTCAAAGTGCTCGTGGTCTACTTGGAGAGAACAGGTTGGAGAACCAACACAATCTTAGCCCATTTCAACAAGTGTAGGGGTAAAATGTTATATTTAGAGCAAAGATGGCATATGAAATTATCCCATCCTACTGTCTGATATTTCATTGCAGTTACTTAAATAAGTCACTGCTCACTCCACTGGTCAGTTTTCCTCACAGTCTTATTTGAACTCTTCCTGAGGGGTTTATGACCCTTGAGGTTAGGAATATGGATGAATCAAAGTATGAGATAAAACTTCTTTCTATAGAAAACACTTATCATCTATGACGAAATCTTAAAAACTTCCAAATTCACCAAACACAGAGTAAATAACTTTGTTGTAAACCAGGTCAGGTCACATGGCGAATGGCGGTTACTGCTCATAAACATGAACTCTCTGAGGACAAGAGTGGGGTTTGTGGTGCCAAGGTGCTTAACAAAGCAGCTAAAAAATGGAAGGAAGGAAGGAAGGAAGGAAGGAAGGAAGGGAGGGAGGGAGGGAGGGAGGGAGGAAGGAAAGAAGGAAAGAAGGAAATAGCCAAAACCTTAACTCCAAAACTATCTTCCTCCAAGACCTTGGGTATATTCATCTATCTTCTTGAATCTGTTTCTAAGATTGATTGGAAAATACTGAGCTACATTGTTTCTCAGATTCTATCTATTCCAATGCATTATTAGCTAAGAAGTTCTGGAAGTTTCAGCAATCTCAGCAACATTGTTTTAATGAGGAGACATTAAAATATATCTATATTTTACACATAGATATATATCTCTTTTATGTCTTGTCTATATAGAAAGAGATACAATAGATTTTAAATACTCGCCCCAGATGAGCACCTTTTCCTACATGTACATGACTGTCCTAGTGAATAACATCAGTGGCCTGTGTTTTTAAAAATTTAAATGTGTGAGCATTTCCTTTCTTTGTGATATAAACTTTGTTGATTCCACTCTTCATGCTAGAAATGATTAGAGTAGCTTTGATTTTGTAGTTTGAATCCTACAGTCTGCAACCTGTAGGAGAGAAATGGTCTAAGAGATAAGGTATAATTAGATTTCTTTCCAATGTATTTTATTCTTTGTTGCAGAATTAGATATGGCGTGGTACTGTTTGTGGGGGTTGGTGATAATTAAATGGCAATTCTGTGTAACTATTTTTGAAGGACTAAAGCAGTTGAACATTAACACATAAGAAACATATCAATACCTAGCATCTCTGAAGCCACAGAATATACAGCTAAGGGTGCTCTGGCTGTCTTACAGAAAAAAGAAATCACTTGTATCTAACTGTGGCTTATTTGGATGAGTGCCTTTAATTATGTTTTTATAACTGTGGTATTATTTTTCTTAAATGAAATCTAACTAACTTTTACAGTGTTATTTTGTTAGACTTAGGAGTTGGGTGTCTGCGTGATTAGTTGTTCAAATCCACTTGTGTGGATGCAAGGAGTCTGTTTAAAAATATGTGTGGATGACAGGCATGAACAACGGGCCATCCCAGGAAAATGGGCCTGTGTTGCCATCTTATTTATAAAATGCTTAGGTGTTTGAGGTAGAGAATTACAATGTTGTAGTAGGCAAAATTTCTCTATGCACGCTCACTAGTGTATGCTAATTTGGGGACTTATGTCACTCAGAAATGGGACATCCGGTTAGCTTGTGAGCATCCATTAAGTTTTAGCTTCAAGGATACAAATAATATTGATTTATTTCATAAATATAATTTCCGATTTCAGAGATATGTCACAGAATAGAAATTTTCACCTTTTGTTATGCAATCTAACTTGTGTTGTCCCTAATGAGAACATAAGCGAAAGATATGTTTATAAAGTTCAACTTAAAATTTCAATTGTAATCAAACCTAATAATAAGAATATAGCAGTATATTAGTTTCTGCATACTATTTGATATAATGTTTTATGATCATAAGGTTTGCCGCTATATGTATTTGTTTATTTTACAAAGCTTTAGTAAAAGATATGTAAAAATGTTCTGGAGTGCTTTGTCTAATTGTGACTTTCATCCTCAGAAGCAACCATTTTCCCCTTGTCCATAACCTAAGATCTTTGAAAAGTATCAAGTTTGTCTTGTAATGATCAAAGTATTCAATAATGTACACAAATGAAAGGTAGCTTCTATTTCATTACAAATTCAGTTCAATCACAAAGGCAGCTGACAGTACAAATTTGTAACAAATTGGGCAATTCAAGAAGGTATATTAATGAATGCTATGAAACACAGGAATCATTTGTGAATGGAGTTGAAAAATACACCTGTTGTTTCCAGCCAATGATAATAATCATATATCTAGGCCATAGGATAAGGCCGGCTTTCTTGGTTCATGCCCCTTAGGAAACAACCCTTCATTGTTACTTTGCCTGTGGAGAAGCCTTGCAAATGGCGGGGGCGACAGGAAACAAAGCTGTGGGAATTATTTAGTGCAACCCTATACTCAGACAGGTGCCACTTTTAGACATTTTAATTGATCTCATTTGTTAGTTATACCTGTAAATCACACTGTTATCATCCCTGAACAAGGAATGAAAACCAGAAATTGTCACAGACTGAAGATAGCAGACTGAGTCCCCAAATGGACCAGCCATATAGATTTACTGGCTTGGTTTCACAACAGTACATTAGATTGAAATTGGATACTTGGAAAAATCCAAATTACATGAGGCCTCTTGTTTCTTTATATCACATTGACAGAAAACATGGTTTAATATTCTACTGTGGCCAAGGCTGCATATCATATATTGATGTGTGTGTGTGTGTGTGTGTGTGTGTGTGTGTGTGTGTGTGAAAGGAACTTTTGAAATTGTAAAAGGGCCCTCTGTTTTAGTACAGTAAGTACCACTGTGGTACAGTAAATATAATGCTTAGCCAAAGTCTTGTTAGGAAGTACCACTTTGCATCTGGTTACAGTACTCTCCAGTATCTGAATGATGGAAAGATATGGGCCAAGAATATCAATGGATTGAGAATAAAGAGGCATTCAAAGGTTGTGGATTTCAAGGGAGTCCCAGCCTGGGTGGTGGTGGGTTGGGGGAGGTCCTGCTTTTGTGTGTTCCTTTTAATGAATCGCTCAGGAATAGATAAACTCCATAAGATCCCCTGAATGAGGATGCTGCTGAATTAAATGTAGCTTCAGCAGAAAGCCCATTGTCAAAAACATAACCGACAATAGCCACTCAGCATAAAAACAAGCCTACTCTGTCTTTCCAGCAACTTTTCTAGGTTTATTGGACTCATCAGCGACAGTGTTGCCTAGACTTTCATTGTAGATCCATTCCCATGAATATCATCCCAAAACATTTACCATCAGTATCTCTGCTGTCTGGGACTTTGCTCAACTGGAAGCCAAGTCAAATCCTCTTTTAGCTTCAACTCAGTGTATTGCTATGTGAAATACCATCAACTTTTCATCTACAGTAGCAAGAATTGTAGTTAACATAATGAAATCCGTGTTATTAAATGTTCTAAAATATTTTGTTGATCACACGTAACAATGACTATGGCCCATGCAAAATATCGATGTAACTGACATATTGAGAAATGGCTACATTTGTACCAAGTAAGAGACACATAAAATATGTTCATTTGATCAAATCTGAACTTTCAATGATTGCCTGATCATGTTATCATGTGTCTCTTTAATCCCTAATTTAAGTGGTAAAATGTTCCATTTGACTTTTGAAGTTCTCCTTTATTTAAAACAGATTAACTGTACTTATAAATGAGGTGAGAACAATATAATGTAAGAAATAATAGGGGCTCAGGTCATGATCTCAGGGGTTTAAGATGGAGACTCACCTTGGGTTCTTCACTCAGCATGGAGTCTGCTGAAGTTTCTCTCTCCCTTTCCCTCTGCCCCTCCCTGCTCTCGCTGTCTCTCTTTCTCTCTCTAAAATAAATAAAGTGTTTAAAAAATAAATAAAAATAATAAATAATAAATAATAATAAAATGAGATGAGGCACTGTGACAGATGCTGTTGCTTAAAATGTATGAAAACTCATTACTAGATATTCATCAGATCCATGACTCTTAACTTTTTAGGGACTTGAGACTCTTTAACAATCATATTAAATTCTCTCCCCAAAAGTGAAATCAACATACTTTATTATATCAGCTTTTATATCTGGAAATTGATTCCCTTCACCTTCAGATTATTAAAATAATCTTTAGTCGTGTCTTCCATAATGATGTATTGGCTTTTTTCTGGGAGATTTTGAAATTAGCCCACAGTATGCAAATGAACCCAAATCAGATTTTATTCTGCTCAAATGAAAATTTCAACGGGAAGGCTGCCATTGTGTAGGGGAAGCTTCATTTACAAACTGGGCCTTGGTGTTTGATAAAAATAGTGATCTTTAACATGAAATCAATAGATGTTTTGGACTGAGAGGAGCAAGTGCTGAAACATCTCAGCTGTAGCAAACTAAATTCAATGTCCCCTAGCTTACATTGCTGGATGAGAGCAAATGTATGTAAAGGACCACCTGAAATCTTGAAGTTTATTCAAGTTGAAATCATGCAGCAGCATTTCATTTGACCACAACTGCATTAGGATACAGAGCCTGCATTGCAGGTCTGGAGGCCATGTGGAGACTTTGCCAAGTCATGATAGTAGATTCACAATGGACATCCCTAGATACAGAGTCAGCATCTCTTTCCAAGAAATGGTTCTTGGTTTGTTATTATGTCTTGGTGGAAAATGACCAGGCCCATGCCAACCATGCTGCCCATCAAGAACTGGGTGTTCACTTGATTGTTGTTGATATAAGATCTGGCATGCCAGGGAACACTAAATCATCCAGTGGATGAAGTGTTGTAGAGTGGACGAGGCTGGGGCCAGTGACGCACATGAAGGATGCATGAGCCATTGGATCATATTCCGATTGTGCCCATTCTTGCTTCCCTGCCACCCTCCTCCAGTGCACACCTATAGACTCATCAGGAGTGCCCTAGGACTGAGAAAAAAGAACTCCAACCTGAGAAACAGGTGACTGACATCACTGAGAAGAGGGTTTAGGGTGCTATAACTACATTCATATGTGAAAAATAGTGTAGAATGGAAATCCTACCCATGGGCAGAACTTCAAATTGTTTATGTTTTCTGTAAGGAAAGAGCTAAAGTATGAATCTATACTAAATTGTGGCAAGTTGGCCAGATGGTTAGGGGTTTGGAAAGAGCAATATTAGGGATTCACAATAAAGGGGTATGTGGACAGGTATCTAGAAACAATTTCCAAAGGTGAGAATATTTGTCTCTAATTGAATGTTCAGAAAGACTTCCACAGCAAAAGAATCTCCTTGGTAGTGGTGGGCATGTTAGCTCAGCTGTGGGTGAGTGTCAGACAGTCTCATTGCACAGTCTGTGCAGCATTTGCCCAGGTGGCCATGGTGGCGGAGATGGGAGCTATGGGGGTCTGAGTGATCAATGAGGAGATAGAGCTCGTGCTAGGTAGTGGGCTAGGATGTCCTGGGGATGGAGCACAGCTGAGGTCCTGGAATTTCCCATGTGTTAACACTATTCACAGAGGAAGTTAATGGAGGATGATGGTGATCCTTTAGCAGAAATACCGCCGAAGAGTCACATACCTCAGAAAAGAAACTGTGGATCACCCCAGTGGGGTAAAATACTCTAACCAGCTATGTGCTGGCTAAAGGAAAAATGAGGTTGAAAATGAAAGAAGGAAGTCATATATGTGCCAACCATGACCATCTGGGAAACAAAGAGTTTAGTCTCTATCTGTATTTCCTTTCTTTTGGGTTATATACAATAATATATCATATATTTATAAATGTATAAAATAACATATATATTCTGTTATTATATATTAATTATATATTACATATAAATTTTATATTACATATAAATTTTATATATATATATATATATATATATATACACACACACACTTTATGGTTTCTTTCACTTCCCCAACTTGGGTGGATTGGTGGTAGTTAAATTATTTAATTTTTTTCCAAACATCACAGAACACCAAGACCTGATTCCCAACCAGTAAGATGAGGATTAGATATCACCAGGAATCCTGGGTTTGGAGCTAGATGATGATCAAATGACAAGATGTAGATGGTTTCCTTTGAGGAGAAAAGTAGTATATTTTCACTTCTACAAGGGAGAGTTGCATTGAGTTGCATGCGGAGTGGGCACCTTTCTATTTGGAGGTATTCTGAGAGGAAGAAAAGTGTGGCTATTAGGCACAAGAGAAACATTTTGTGCACATCTATCCCTGAACCTGGGAAGGCCTGGGGAAACAGGGATGCTTTCCATGGGGCCTCTTTGGACAGCTGGAACTTGTACCTGGGTGGGCCTCTGGCTCCTTTCACCTGCCTGATTGCTGCAGCTAAATATTCCAATAACCTGACTTGCTTCCTCATAAGCAAAACAAAACAAACAAAAACATGACAAGCCATGGAATAAGACACAGGGAACAAGATTAGTCTGAAAAAAGATTAGTCTGAAAGAGTTGACAAGAGACGACTTGAATTTTTAAAAAATATATATATCAAGAGTTTTAGGGAAATTCAAGTGTAGCACAAAGGAGACTTTTTAAGAATTAAAAATATGGCTTTCTTACTAAAAAATCAATAATGAATAGAAGGAGAGGATGGGTTACTCTTGATCTAAATTAATGGTATGGGGCATAAAATGTAAGAAATAAATCAAAACACTCAACAAAAATATAAAGAGGAATTAGTCATAAAAACCAAGTTTATTATTAGACTTTCTGTATGTGATGCTGGAAGGTATCAGAGGACAACTCTAATGAATGAAGAAGGATGAAGATGTGACCTAAGAGTATTTTTACCCAGCTGATACCTTTTAGGGAGAGAGAAAAATATTAGGGAATGTACTAGATTTCAGTAAATGAATCACCCTTGCAACAAATTTGAAGTAAATAACCCAAAAGTACACTAATCAGACAACAAATGTACCAGCATAGAAAAGTTTTAGCTTTAATGTAGTCTAATTTAAAGTCATTTTTTTTATGGTTATTGCCTTTTGTGTCTTGTTAGAACTCCAAGGCCTTAAAGATAGTTAGTTTCCTATGCAACCACCAGAAGATGTATTGTCTTATTTTTTACGGTGAGAATTATAGTCTAACTAGAATTATATATGTTGCATAGTAGGGATCAAATTTCATCTTTCTTCATTAGAATATCCTATGATTGTCTACTTTTTCCCCTACTGTTAAATGACCTCCACCACATTTATTAAATATTCTTAGAAAGTAAATACTAACGTTATAACAGTATTTTGAAGAGATTCGAAGATAGTGCATTCTTTGATTAGTATATTTATTATTTTGAAAATGTATCATGATTGAGATAGGTGAGAGATCAATTTAGACAACACAATTTCTGCTGAAGCCAGTAGCATTAATAATGTGCTAGAGTCACTTACATAGATTATGCAGTGAATATGAAACTACCAAAAGACATTTCCAAAATAATTTGCAGCAGTCATGTAGAGTATAAGAAAGCACTCCACAGCTGAAAACTTGGAAGGCCTTAGGAAATTCTAGTATATTTCTTAATAATTGTTCATAAATAATAATTCAGTTATATGGAGTCATAATGATAGTCATAACATGTCTATATCCATCCATATCATATTCTTCACGTGAATGTAATTCATTAATACAGCAGTGTGACTGATATCTCAGTCTCTGTCTCCTTCGTTTATTAATTCTTTCCTCTATCATCACTCAAACTTTGGTGTTCCAGGCTTCCCCTTTCCAAGTACCAGAGGGAAAGTGCTTTTCAAGGCTGTTTGCTTCATATTTGCTAAAGGTGTGTTGGCCAAAGTAAATCATATAGTCCAGATTTAAGGGGTGGAGAAAGAGACTCCACCATTTTACAAAACAGTAGCAAGATCAAGTTGCTAAGAGCGTTGTGCAGGGGAAAAATGGGAATTTGGAGCCATTGGGGGAGCTACCAAATTCATCGTATAGGCACAGTACTTTTTGCAACATTTGATCCATGGAAGGCACTCAATAAATGTTTGTTGCCTAACAGACTGACTGATTGAATGAATGAATGGATGAATGAATGAACACTGAAAGCAGACATTCATATTTCAAATTGAAGAATAACTTTACATACAATTACTTTTCTTCTTTTAAGACCTGGTGGCTTGCAGTGGTAACCTCTTTAGCTGTTACGTTAAGTTATGGCCACTCATTCTTATTTTAGATTAAGAAAGCATAAAAAGCATCCACATTTCATCAAGGCAAAGTGTTAGACTACGTAACAGACTTTTGCAGGTTAGAGGTTTTAAACATCAAAATGATGAGAAGGAAACAACTTCAGCATTTTGTTAGTAAGGGTAAAAATGGAATCCATAGTATCAACTGGAAGATATTTTTTCCCCCGAAGAGGAACAGATAGAATGGCATATGCTTTTCTAAATGTGGAGCTGCAGAGTGCTGAGTACAACCAGCAGAAGAAGAGTGGCAATTAGATGACTCAGCTTCGAAAATGCTCCTTAACTACGCTTTGCAAAGTCAAGTGGTCTAGAATGAAATAGAGTGAAAACTGTAGTTAAGACACTGTATTTATTTCAGTTTTGTTTTTTGGCTTTTGTTTTTTACTGGGTACCTGCGTTAGTTTGATTCATTAAAAAACTTTTTTGCTTAAGAATTCACGATAGATTTTTTTACATCTGTTTGCGATGTGGCCTAGAAATTAAAGAGGGCTGTATTTCCTATCATTTCCAACAGATGCAACAGTTGGCTTACTACAATTGCTCCTCACAAAAGGTTTTTTAAAGATATGAACTGAAATTTTCTTTGTGGTACGAGTATTGTCAGAGTTGTTCCATTGTAATCTTCACACGTGATGGGTTAATGTCTTTAGACATACTTATGAAAGCTGCCATAAGCATCATATTTCTTGGTTCTATGATTAGGTTTCACAGATTTGGGTACAATTAGCTGGTTTCCTACTTCATCCTACTATTTTAATTGCTTCACTCTTTTCTGTCATTCATCAACTCTTCTGCCTGGAGGTCAAAATGGGACCAGTGTCTAATCAAGGCCAATGGCAACCATGACTGTATGGGTACCATGTTTCATCTGTCAAGGGGCATCTATCACTTCTCTTCCTGTCAAAAAGAAAATTAAATTAGACTAATATAAACCTCTATTTTTGCCCTGATTAAAGGCCTACGTCCTCCCTAGGCATTGCCTGACATGATTTTGACTTGTGAAAGACTGAATGTTCTTATAACATCGTTTGAAGAGAGTGTGCCTGTCTCCCTGGGTCATTATTCTTCAGATTCACTTGTTTTTCATGGACTATGGGCTAGATAATCTAGATGTCCTTTGGGGTGTTAATTAAAAAGAGTATCCAAAATTAATCAACAGACTCACTAGGGCGAAGGGGAGCTGTCTGAAGACCTTGGAATATAACATGCTTCTGATGCAGAGAAATGAGCCTTCGGCTATCAATGAAAAGCAAACAAGTGTACAGACGGCAATGTGACATAAAAATTCATATATATATACAAGTATACACTCATTTTTCTTGTCAGCTTGTCAACTTTAATTATAAAGGTTGATTTGCTATTTGGCAGATCACAACATTGAAGATGTTGGCCATTTGAAAAGCATCATTCGGTCAAGGTCTTAGAATGATGGGATAGGAAGACAATGGATTAGTGATGTGTTTTAAAGTCCACACTGAGCACAAAAATTATTGCATTGTAGCTGAATTGTAAAAACTCTGTGATCCCTTCAAGAAATGCATTTTATCTACAATAGAATATTAATAATGGATAAAACCTTAATTTTAGAAGGTGCAATTTTTTCATCATATTTTGCAGTATTCTTTTTTTAAGTTTCTTATATGTTCTAATACATTTGTATCTGAAAGAGTTTTCTTAAAACAGGAGGCTAAAAGTAATCTTTTAGCACATTCTGAGTTTTGAACATATTAAGAAATAAATAACTTCCATTCTTTAACTTCGGCAAGCATTATTATTTCACTTCTAACTTACAGAATCAAACATCACTTTTATAGCCCTTATTTAGTTAACCACATGGTAGTATCTCTCAACTCTCTGTTGCTCACTTCCACCTGAAGAGTAATCTTCACTGCCAAAGCAAAGGTCATGGATCTTTTTCAACTTTTTCAAAGTTGAGGGATTAGAAACACTTGCTTTTATCCTTTAGTATTATAAATGCTGTTTGTCAGATGATACACTTGGAGTGTTTATATTCTGTAAAGATGGGTACAGCACCAAAGCCTAGTCTTGCTTCTAATGGGCAAGATGTCAAGAAGTTGTTCATTGGTCCCCATGAGTAATGTTTGGATACTGAGCTATGCCTGTTGATCTTGAGGTTTGGACCAAATCTGGTATTGGTTGAACTTGCAAAACAATATTTAGTACAATTTTTGAACTGTTGAGTTTGTTTAATTACAAAAACTAAATAGTCTCTTACCTCTAAACAACACCCCTATTTAGGGTTGCTAAAGATGAAAGAAAAGCAATTAAGGCAAGTCATTCTTTGCACTTTCTCTGGGGAATAAGACATGTATTCTAACTCAAATTGCATATCTTAAAACGCTAGCTTACTGTTACTTATTCAATAGCATGATTATATATAATTTATTTCTAGTAGAAAATATTTACTTAAAGTTTATAAGATATTCCTACTTGATTGTATCAAAAACATTCTAGTGAATTATATTTCTTAACTCATTTTTATTTAATCTTATTTATTCATAAAACTATTTTATGTGTCATAATTTAGTGTCAATAAAGTTTCTATGGACAAGGTAGAAATTTCTACAAAAGATAAGAGACATCTCAACCATCAATTCGAAGGACACAATACAATTTTGTTTTGCTTTGATTTTTGCCTAAATACATTAGGAAAAGCTTCAGAATGCAAAAGGAGGTTTCAAACACTTATAAAATATCCTTTTCTTAAATTCAAAACTCTGAATGTTGGTAACAAAATAATTTATTGATGATATTCATATTTGTTTCTACTATTTGAGATAATTGATAGTTTAATGGCCTTTTAAGTATTTTCCCCTGAGGACCATGCTCATTTCTACTTCTTTTTACTTTAACTTTGAAAAAGTTTCAGTCTAAGTGCATTATCTGCTTGATTAGTAGCTTCTACCTGTTATTTCAAAGCATAATCTCACAATCAGACCAAACAGTCCCAGAATTCTTTCCGCTCATATTTGCCTTCATTCAAAGCAGTATTTACTGAGTTCTAATTTACATGACCCTACAGAAATTACATTCTCTTGGGCACATGATTTTCCTGTAACAATAGGTACCCTCGTTTAAAAAATATCTTTTAGCAACAGATAGTCATAAAGGAAGTGGATGTTTTTAAGCCATTCATCGCATATGTTTTTGGGATCTACTTAACCGAAACAAATTCATTGTTTGTTAGGTCAGTCTTGTTATTTCTACAGCTTCTAGTTAATTTCTGCTCCATCAGAGGCCACTGTTTGAGTAACAAAGGGGAACACAGAATAATATTTATTTCCAAAGTTGAGAGGGAGATATTCACCTGGAATATTCCCTTAATAACCCCTGAGTTGAGTATGTTCAAACTTTTTGGAACTATAAAATGTGACTCTGGGCAACAAAGCAACATGACTGGTTGTGCGTGACATATCAGAATTCATATATCCAACTGGGAATGAGAAAAGAGCATATAAACTGGAAACCACTACATGGGATAATGAAACACCATAGAAAATGTACCAGGATAGAGAAAATTGTGTTTGCCAGAAACCCTCATGTGTATATTATCAAATGGGATTGCCAGAGTTGGAAAGAACAAGCCTCTTGAAATGGGAAAGGCTAGTGAGATATTACAGAACCCATGATCAGTCCCAATAAATGGCCACCAACTGTCAACAGAGGAGGACTGTCTCTGTTTACCATAGAGTTTTCTTTTGATCCGTAGGTGTACCATATTAAGATGAGAAATCTCATGGACACTCCCCATGCAGTGTTAAGTACCTCTTCTAAATCAAATACTGAAGAATTATTTAAAATTGCTGTTAGACTCTCCATAGTGCACATATGCCTCTGTTTGGCCTAGCACCTCAGGACTTGATTTTTTTCAAATCTTGTGTCATTGTTCAAACAAGTCTTAGAACTTTTCTTTGGAAGCTACTTGAGTGTTCTTTAAAATATTATCATTGATAGCAAATCTATTTTTGAGTATGTGTTAGATTCATTTAAAATTCATTTTAAACAATAAAATGTCATTTGATCTTGATAAATAAACTTAATGACCAGGTTAACTGATTCACTGCTGAGTCAAAAATATAGTACAACTATAAAATAAGGGGACTCACAAATACAGTACAAAGCTACTTCCAAAAAAATAGGAGTTTCAGAATATTCTAAGCAAAAGTATTATTACAGTGAGTGTATGGTCTACCAAGAAGTTTTCAGTTAGGTCAGTATTTACTTTTATTTCAGATATTGTTTGATTGATTTCATATGTAGTTATATTTTATATTGATATTTTGTATTTACATTTATAGTGAATTTATTTTAATTCCATAAAATAGTCACTCCAGACTTTGCCTAAAGATTTTTGATTAATGGTCTGCTAAGATTAAAAACAATTTTTTGAAGAAACTATTTCAGAACAATCATTTTATACAGAGTTAGTAGATTTAAGGAATATTCTACCCTGAAAAACAGAATAATCTGAAAATACAAAAGTATTTTTAAAAGTTAGATATGTTCATTAATAAACAATGCTTATTAATACCTTAATATATGACATCTTTAGAGTATTTTTTAGCACAAAACTTACTGAACATACATTACATACTTTGATTCTCAGAGTAGTCAAAGTAAATAATGATAATTAGCATTTTTTGATAGATATAGTACTAAAAGATTAGTGAACGTCTTTTACCCTAACCCTCAAGGAAAAGAGACTGGACAGCAAAGAAGTAGAGTTACACTCAGAATGGTGAATTTCTGAGAATCTGAAGCACTAAGATTGCTTTGGTGGTACATGAATACCTGAATGTTCATACCAAGATACCAGGATATCTCGCCTTTGTGCAAAGAATCACACATGTTGTATTACAAGCACACACAGAGAAATATAAACAAAATGTGTATTATGTGCAACATAGGCATAATGATTCTTATTCCAAAGCCTTGAGGAGTATTAAGAGAACTTGAGAACTAGCTGAATCGCGTCTCTGCTAGGAAGAATAAAAAGGCCACATCAAGATGAGTAGGAGAGACAGAGATGTAGTCTCATCAAAAATCCCACCCCTGGCATGGAAAGCACCATTTGGAGGGGTCTCACAAATGTAAGCCTTTTCCTGAAGAGCAAGGGGTTTGTGTCCTACCTCAGGCACCTCAACCCTTGAGACCTGCACTGGATAAACAAACCCCCAAAATATCTGGTTTCGAAAAACTAAAGGACTTACATCCAGGAGAATCACAAAGCTACAGGGAATAGAAAATCTTCTATTAACAGCTGCTGCATAAGCTCACTCACCTGGGATCCAGGGCAAAAGTAGTAGTTTAAAAAAGACCATGCGTGTGAAGAAGATTCATTTATAATATTTAAGCATATTTTAGAGTGGCAAAAGATTACTGAGACTCTCTCCTGGGACAGAGGGAGTGAAGAGTGCCATGCTTACATTCTCTACCTTCCTAGCACTGGTGCTGGTGGTGGCCAGTTTTGCATTCTCATTCTCACTCTGCCCTGCTAGTGCCCCCCCATGCCACTACTGTGGCCCCACTAGAGGTGGTAGGAGAGTGCAATCTCTACCTCCCTCCTATGCTCCCGTATCCTTATCAGAGGCAGTGGGCAGTTGCTCCACATCCCCCACAACCCCCCAAACCAGCTAGTGCACACAGCCTACACAGAAGATGCCCCTTGAATGCTGGGCTCTGGTGGCCTGGGAGGATTATGTTTTCGGATCCCTCAGGTCTGAAATAATTCAAGAGGCAGTTTGAGAGACAACCAAGAACTCTGGCAAGTTTAAGCAATCAGTTTCATCACCTAATAGAGCTACCCCTACAATATTAGTAGAGATGGCTATTTCACTGAACGTATAGAAACAAACATGGAGAGTCAAGCAAGATGAGGAAATTGAGGAATATGTTCTAAATAAAAGGACAAGATTAAACCCCTGGAGGGGGGGGGAGGATCTTTAACGAAACAGAGATAAGTAATTTACCTGATAAAGAGTGCAAAGTGATGGTCACAGGGGCGCCTGGGTGGTGCAGTTGGTTAAGCATCCTACCCTTGGTTTCTACTTATGTTGTGATCTCAGGGTCCTGGGATTGAGCTCTGAGTCAGACTCAGTGCTCAGCGTGGCATCTACTTGAGATTCTCTTCATCTCCCTTTCCCTTTGCTGCTTTCTCTCTCGCACATGTGCTCTCTCTCAAAATAAATAAATAAATAAATAAATAAAATCTTTTTTAAAAAAAGGCGATGGTCATAAAACCATACGAAACTCTGGCAAAGAATTGATGAACACACAGAGAACTTCAACAAAGAGAAAATAAGAGAAAGTATCAAACAGAAGTCACAGAACTGAAGAATACAATAACTGAACTTAAAACTATACTGGGCAGGTTCACATATTAGAATATAAGCACACACACAGAGAAATGTAAGTAAAATATATATCACATGCTGCATAGGCATAATGATTCTCACCCCAAATCTGTTACATTTCTATACACTAACAACAAACTGTCAGAAAGAGAAATTAAGAAAACTATCCTATTGACAAGAATAAAATACCTAGGAATAAATTTAATGGAGGAGGTGAAAGACCTGTACTTTGAAAACTGTAAGACATTGAAAAGAATTGAAGAAGACACTAATAAATGAAATGATACTCTATCCTCATGGATTAGAAGAATTAATATTGTTAAAATGTCTATATTACTCAAAGCAACCTATAGATACAATGTAATCTCTATCAAAATTCCAGTGGCTTTTTTCACAGAAATAGAACAAATAATCCTAAAATTTGTATGGAACCACAAAAGATCCTGAATAGCCAAAGCAATCAATCTTGAGACAGAACAAAGCTGGAGGCATCATGCTGTCTGATTTCCAACTATATCACAAAACTGTAGTAATCAAAACCTTATGGTACTGGCATTAAAACAGGTACATAAATCAATAGATCAGAAAAGAAAGATAAGAAATGAATCCAAGCATATATGGTCAATTAATTTATGGCAAAGGAAGCAAGAATATACAATGGGGAAAGGGCAGTCTCTTCAATAAGTTGTTTTGGATAAATTGGGCAGCCACACGCAAAAGAATGACACTGGATCACTATCTACACCATACACAAAAATTTATTCGAAGTGGATTAAAAACGTGAATGTAGAACCAGAAGCCAAAATACTCCTAGAGGAAAATGTTGATGGTATGCTTACTGACATTGCTCTGGGCAATGGATTTTTGGATCTGACTCCAAAGACAAAGGCAACAAAAGCAAAAATAAATAATGAGATTGCATCAAACTAAACAACTTCAGCACAGAGAAGAAAACTGTCAACAAATTAAAAGGCAACCTACTAAATGGGAGAAATATTTGCAAATCATATATCCAAAATATATAAAAAACTCCTCCAGCTCAACTACAACAATGACAACAACAACAAAAAATAATCCAATTTTAAAAAGGGCAAAGAATCTGAATAGAAATTTTTTCCAAAGAAGATGTACGGATGTTCAACAGGCACAATGAAAAGATGCTCAACATCACTCATCATCAGGGAAATGCAAGTTTTTAACTTCTTACATCTGTCAGAATGGCTATTATCAAACCAAGAAATAATAAGTGTTGGTGAGGATGTGGAGAAAAGGAAACCCTCAGGCACTGTGGGTGGGAATGTACACTGGTGCCGCCACTGTGAAAAACAGTATGGAGATTTCTCCAAAAAATTAAAAATAAAACTACCATATGATCCAGCTAATCAATTCTGGGTATTTGTCCAAAGAAATAATATCACCAATTCAAAAAGATATAAGCACCCCTATATTCCTTGCAGCATTATTTACAACTGCCAAGATATGGAAGCCAACTAAATGTCCACTGATGGATGAAAAGATAAAGAAGATGTGGTATATATCCAATGGAATAGTACTCAGTCATAAAAAATAATGAAATCTTGCCATTTGTGACAACATGGGTTGACCATGAGGATATTATGCCAAGTAAAATAAGTCAGTCAGAGAAAGGCAAATAGCATCTGATTTCACTTACATATGGAATTTCAAAACAAACAAACGAACAAAAAAAACACAAATGAAACGATAAAACAGAACAAAACAAAACTCAGAGATACTCAGAAAAACTCAGAATAGATGTTGTCAGAGGGAGTCAGGTACAGGGTGAGTGAAAGGGATCAAGAGGTACAAACTTCCAGTTATAAAATAAATGTCATGAGGATATCAGGTACAGCATGGCGACTCTAGTCAATAATATTGTATTGTATATTTGAGAGTTGCCAAGAGAGTAAATCTTAAAAGTTCACATCACACACACAATTTTTGTAACGTTGTATGGTAACAGATGGTGAGTATAATTATTGTGGTGGTTATTTCAGTGTATCCAAATAACAAATCAACATGTCGTATACCTGAAACTAACACGATGTTGGATGTCAATTATACTTCAACGAAGAAAAAAAAAACTGAATTTTGAACATTTATGTTAACTAGGGACAGTGACAGCAATATTTCAGAACTGTTAGAACTTTATATTTTATATATTTTTAAAGTTGGTAAAATTAAAGATGCCATGGATATTTAAGCCTGTCCTTTCAAACTATTTCATTGACCAGCCTCCATGCTATTATGTAATTTATAACACATATTTTTACCTGGTTAGCCTTAATGATTCACCTTGTATTTTCGAGCACAAGTCATTATATATAATTAAATAGACATAAAATGTATATTTATAAATAATATTTCTCTACCCATAATATATAACATATAGTACATAATACTGTATATAATATATAATGTTTGCATAACATAGTATTTTGTTATGATACAGAATACAAAAACAAAATGTAGCACATGTTCCCAAATAGACACTCAAACCAGAGGTACTGGTAAAATTCGATAAAAAAAGATGAGAAAATGAAAATAAAGTCATCAAAAATTCTTATAAGACATCTAAACTTTCTTTTAGTTATTTTCCTAATAAACTAAATATATAAGTAAATATATCTAGTATAAATCAAAGTTTCAATTCTATATTAATTTACTCTGTTTAATTTCTCAAAAAAAAAAAATAAAGCCATGATTGTGTGGCTTGACATAGGTTGTCACAGAAATAAAATTTTGAAATCTAAGTAGTCGTGAATATAGTTCAGGGCATTCATTGGGTTACCATGTATGAAGTATCTGTGTTGTAAAATATGGATTAGAATGTTTTGAAAGAGTTAATGTCTCAGTGATGACAAATTCCTCCTGAAGTAGATTTAAATTACTTTTTAAAAATGAATCAGCAGGGCGCCTGGGTGGCTCAGTGGGTTAAAGCCTCTGCCTTCGGCTCAGGTCATGGTCTCAGGGTCCTGGGATCAAGGCCTGCATCGGGCTCCCTGCTCATCGGGGAGCCTGCTTCCTCCTCTTTCTCTGCCTCTCAGCCTTCTTGTGATCTCTCTCTCTCTGTCAAATAAATAAATAAATAAAATCTTTAAAAAAAATGAATCAGCAGTCCCTTAATTGCCCATCTCGTTATTTTGATTAATAAAAAAAGAACAGCATAAAATAGAGGGAGAAATGCATACACAAAATTACCAAATTGTTTAGGAAAGAGATTAGGGGGGCATTCAGTTAGTGTAATCTGATCGAGGCCACGGAGAGTTTTCCTACAAATGCACAAATATGCATATATTTATAAGCTATGTTCTCACACCAGCTTGCATTTGTACTCATAAATGGTTTAAATTATTTTCACTAAGTGAGAAATGTGCCTTAAAGACCTATACGGCTTGAATATGGACTATTTGTAACATCTCATCAAAGTATACATTTATGTTTAAAACAATTTACTACTTAAAACGAGTAATTTCTGTATCCCATGATCNCATTGGGTTACCATGTATGAAGTATCTGTGTTGTAAAATATGGATTAGAATGTTTTGAAAGAGTTAATGTCTCAGTGATGACAAATTCCTCCTGAAGTAGATTTAAATTACTTTTTAAAAATGAATCAGCAGGGCGCCTGGGTGGCTCAGTGGGTTAAAGCCTCTGCCTTCGGCTCAGGTCATGGTCTCAGGGTCCTGGGATCAAGGCCTGCATCGGGCTCCCTGCTCATCGGGGAGCTTGCTTCCTCCTCTTTCTCTGCCTCAGCCTACTTGTGATCTCTCTCTGTCAAATAAATAAATAAATAAAATCTTTAAAAAAAATGAATCAGCAGTCCCTTAATTGCCCATCTCGTTATTTTGATTAATAAAAAAAGAACAGCATAAAATAGAGGGAGAAATGCATACACAAAATTACCAAATTGTTTAGGAAAGAGATTAGGGGGGCATTCAGTTAGTGTAATCTGATCGAGGCCACGGAGAGTTTTCCTACAAATGCACAAATATGCATATATTTATAAGCCATGTTCTCATACCAGCTTGCATTTGTACTCATAAATGGTTTAAATTATTTTCACTAAGTGAGAAATGTGCCTTAAAGACCTATATGGCTTGAATATGGACTATTTGTAACATCTCATCAAAGTATACATTTATGTTTAAAACAATCTACTACTTAAAACGAGTAATTTCTGTATCCCATGATCTAGATTCATGAATTCATGTATCTATGCATTCAATTATAGGAGTGCNAATCTTTAAAAAAAATGAATCAGCAGTCCCTTAATTTTGATAATGAAACTGGATTTAAAAAAATTCAAGTTTCAATGCTTAAATGCGTTGGTGGGTATTTGTCACGTACTTAGACTTTCAAAGGGACTAATGATTATTTTAAATACAAACACACATGCGACCTTACCAAATTCCACATAAACAAGGTAACAAATCGAATCTTAGAAATAACCCACCTATGAGGGGCGTCTGGGTGGGACTCAGTCAACTGAGCACCTGACTCTTGATTTCCACTCAGGTCGTGATCTGAGTCATGACCGTCTCAGGGTCATGTGATGGAGTCCTGGGTCAGGCCCTTGGCTTAGCAGGGAGTGGGCTTCAAGATTCTTTCTCTGCTCCTCCCCCCACGTACCTGTGTGCACTCTCTCTCTCTCAAATAATCTTTTAAAGAAATGAAGAATATCCTATCTACGAAAACAAGTAACTGGAATCTTTCCACGTAATTATTCTCTGTATCGCCTTTCTTGGTGTATAAAACTAACAGCAAATTTTACTTCTCTGTGAGCGACACTCTACTTTGTCCTAACTGGAAATGGATCCACAGAGCAAATCACTTCTCCTTTCCACTTGATCCTGCCCCAATCATTTCCAAGGAAGAATACCTTTTCCTTCAAAATATGTTTGTAATGAAAGAATGTATTATTTTAGAAGGGATGAGCATATGGAAAGGTAATTTGACTTTATTTTTTGAATGAAAATGAGATCAGTGCTAGCTCTCAGGGAAAACCATACCTCTGTTTCTATTAACCTTTTAATGTAAACTGTTTACTTGTGGCAAACTTCAGAAAACAGCCCTGAAATTCTATACTGTGAATTAGACTTGACCAGTTTTGCTTCTGAGTGATGTTTCTTCTTGGAGAGGGCAAGCAGTTTACTTTAGTCAGTCAGAGTAATTCTGGTGACAAGCAGCCTGAATGACACATAGTAACTAGACTAACATTGGTGCTTGGTTTCTACAGACAGGTGAGGAAATGAAAGCAAGTTTAAAATTAGTACAATTTTATATAAAAAATGAAATTATGGAATCTCTTTTTTAGGAATTGTTATAGGCACTAACCATTAAAATACACTCACCTTTCACCCAGGAAAAAAATATGGGGATTTTTAAAAAAGTCCTTGAGTCAACCTATTAAAAGTAAATTATAAGAATTAAAAAAATACTCGTAAATGTCATGGCTTATTTTAATGATAATCTTTCACCTATAATATGTGAGGATAACAAATTTATATTCGTACAAAGGTGTTAATTAATGAATGGTAAACCTTTGTTAATTGTTGACGCATTCTTCTCTAGTCATGTTATGTGAAAGATTCTAATGAAGTCATAGTTTATTACTAATGATATTCTTTTGATTTTAGGGATTAAAATAATTTGTTTGATTTCAGCTTATTTTTAAATCACAGCAGCTAAGAAAGCTGCATATTGTCTGCCACAGTGTGGGCTCTGGGACAGGTCATAACCTCTGTAGGCAAATTCAGGACCTGGCCTTTTACACCTGGGTGATCCAAGCTTTGAAACTGAGCATCCGTCCATTACTCCCCCGGCCCCAAAGCTGTTGGCCAGTTATCTCTGAATAAGAATTATATCAGATCTTACTTTTTAGTAACAGGGTCTGATAGTTTGTAAAACAACAATAACAACAACCCCAAGATAAACCCCACAAAACACCCCCACAAACAAAATTGAAAGAACAATCCTTCTGTCTTTCTCAGAGTGTTTCTTTCTAGAGCCAAGCCATGACCTAACCCATTCAACACGAACGATGAATGGAAAGGTTACCCCACCCTCTGTGATGATATCTCTTCATCAAGAGGACGGAACTGAGATTGGACATGGTCCTCCAGCCCCTGGCTCCACAAATGCAGGAAGGAAAAATTTTCCATAAAACTCTGAGAATATCTGTAAATTGTCAGTTCCACCACAACTAGAATCAATCCTCTTTTAGAAAGTAGGTTTATAATTGCAGTTCTGGAAAACATAATGCATGTATCTCCTTTCAAATAAAATCATAGACTTCTCAAGAGGTCAGAATGAATACAGCTCTGATGTGTCCTTTGGGGACAGTGTGTTCGTGTTTCCTGAGATTTGAGCGTTGCCCTGAGCAGATTTTGGAATAGAGCTAGTTAAAGAACAACAACAAAACCCATCATAGACTTCAGATGTTGTTCACATGGTTTCCCAGTCTGTGGGATGGGCTGGCTGGAAGTTTGCAGATCATTGTTTTGTAAGTGGCCTCTGTGACAGGTTTGAGAAAGGATAACATTTCTAACACTTGTGTTTGCATACTAAGTAAGTTGAGTTCACATGCAGGTGAAAGTCTTTTTCTGTCAATATTTGGAAGTGTGAGGGGGGACACCTAGTCTCGCTTCTCCTGGGCTTCTTTCCTGTGTTTCCCTTCTCGCCATGGACTGTCCTACAACGCAGTGATCCTTTGCCAGCCCCTTTGCTTCTGCACCATTCCAGAAGAGATCTAGAAGGTTGCAGGAGTGATTGGCGAAGACACTGACAATTTCCCATCCCTACCTTCTTCCTTACTCCTTGTTTTTATGCCCACTTGCAGGAAAAGAAATAGGTGTGAGAGATCCAGTTCCAGAGGGTAGGTTGGAGGCTGGATGCACAAACCGCACCTCACTATTGCCTTGAGTAGGCTTGCCACCAAAAGCGAGCATCACGATGGAGGCTGGGGGGCATCTAGAAGTGAAAACTGCGCTTAAAGAACCCTCGGTGAAGAGGAAATGTCACTGGTTTTTCTGATAGAGGCTCTATTCTGTGGCCAAAGGACCTTCTCTGAGTCCATACTATTACAGAGGGAGCAGGGGGAAGAGGGAGCTGCTCTCTTGTGCCTGGCCGGGAGCATATGTTACCTACGGCCCAGTGAGGAGCATGACGGAAATGGACAGAGGGATGGCAAACAGACCACAGAAGCTGAGCAGAGAGGGGAAGCCAGGTCTGTGAGACACTGCCCTAATTCTGGGCACCATTGCTCCCAGTAAATACATGTTGCCTGGAAGAATTCTTTTTTTTTTTTTTTAAGATTTTATTTATTTATTCGACAGAGAGACAGATCACAAGTAGGCAGAGGCAGGCAGAGAGAGAGGGGGAAGCAGGCTCCCTGCCGAGCAGGGAGCCCGATATGGGCCTCGATCCCAGGACCCTGAGATCATGACCTGAGCCGAAGTGGGCTTTAACCCACTGAGCCACCCAGGCGCCCACCTGGAAGAATTCTTACACTTAATGTTGAACTTCATCATTTAGTAAGTGGTGCCACACATCGTGTCTCAAGTGGCCCTCCAAACCCTCTTTGAAGTAAATGTGAACTTGGCTTCATTGTAGAGCTGGTAAGACTAAAACTGGTAGATGTGGCTTGTCATGCTAGAGGCCCAGTTCAAACGAAAGGCCGCTTCCAATCAAAGTCAAAGCCTTCATCACTCAGAAGTGCCTCTTCTGCAGCTTTCCATGCCCTTGTTCTGACCATCCAGACCCCCAAAATGCTGATGCTTAACTTTGCTCTTCCCAGAGGGTGGAGTGGGAGGAAGGCACTTTTGGTGCTGTTGATGGCGCAGCTGGGCAATTTATACAACCAGTGCCTTTGGTCCCAGAAAGGTGCGTCATTCATTCCCCCATCAGGAAATATTTATGAACCTCGAGCTACATGCCAGACACTGCACCAGGCAGTGGCCTGCGACACTGAGGGAAACCAGTAAGCCCATAAGAGACTCGTTGCTATTCCCTTTCCTCAAAATGGAACAGTAAACAAAGGCTTACTTTCCACTTTTCCCACCACATTGCCAAGCAAATCTTTCATGCTCTAAATATCCCTTCTTGGCCCCACCTCCTTGACCTCCTCTCCCTTGTAGAATACATCAGGCCCTGAAGATCTGGATAGTTGGGTGGAGCTGACTTCCTCCAAGGGCGGGAATCTGACCATCCTCAGGGGCGGCCGTGGAGCTCAGCGCTCTGAGCCCAATCCCTTATGTAGAGCCACGACACGCTGAGCCTGTTCTCGAGGTTGCTTTCTAAACTATAACATGAGAGTTTCCTGAAGGAGTTTATTTAGAGGTGACATGAGATAATCCTTTGAAAAGATGTAGCTCAGAATTAGGCACCAGTGAATACTTAGGAAATGCTAGTATTGTTCTTTCCTGTGGTTTCAAGGTTAAAATGCAGGAATGCATGAAAATTTAAAAAAATCAGTATGATATTAGTGCCATTATCAAGCTGTAGACCAAATAAACTTTTAAGATACAAGAATGTTAAAATTTCTAAAAAAAAATACATATCAGGAAATAATAATCAAAATTCTTGTAGCACTCGCTTTGCTAAAAATTGAGTACCTGTCCTAGTTTCACAAAACAGGTGATTATGTTTCAAGGATGCTTTTTTGCATGCTGCTGCTGTCTTATTTACCATAGGGGAGATTAAGTAAGTGTTAAAGCAGAGCATCAAGAAACTCTATTATTTTTGTAATACTCATTTTTAAAACCTCATGTAGGTTCTTTGCTCTGGGACGAAAGCAAAGAAGGTCTGCTTTTCTAGAAACCTACAAGTGGTACATCACTGTAAAAGAGAACAGTTGCTTCTTTTAAAATTATACCACTAGATGACAAGTAGAAAAAGTGCCTTTAAAAAAATAATAATAATTTCTCGATGCCTGAACGAGTTCTTGGCATGACAGTATCGTCTGATCATTTAAAATGTAATTTAAAGATGTCCATCATTTTCTTTTCTCAATGACCTCTTTACTTTGAAAAATGTGAAAACAATTTGATCTGAAGAAGACACTTTAACATACAAGTTAACCTGCTTCCCCGTGTTTGCTCAGAGGACGGTATGGGATTCTGGTGACGAGGTTAAGAAACAGGAGATGGGTCCCGTGTTCTGCAGACTGAAGCCTATGAGCGGACAGGTGGGCACTCCCTCCACCTACTTATTTCTGTCATGCTGTTTCGGGACACACATTTGGAATTTTTTTTTTCTAAGTGGGTGCATGTTTTTATGCATATCTTATCAGTAGGATTTCACAAGATGAGAGAAAATATTAAAAAAGAAATCCCATGACAGTGGAGACATCATATTTTGAATATACTTTGCATCTAATCCAGAAATATATCTTTCTTGGGATGCTTTCTGTTTGACTTCACTGAAGTCAGGGGTATTTTGGGGAGATGAAAGACGAAAACCCAATTGAAACACCACCTTTTCATATCGTAGTGAGTGGCAAGGAAAAGAACAATTTTCTAATAAGTTTTCAGAGATTTTTGGTAAACAAGAAATAATAAAATTGTATCCATTTTGATTTTTAAAATCAGTTCTTGTTTTCTAGATTTTGTCTACACGGATACCAGAAAATAATTCATTAGTAGAATAAGACCCTCAGTACTTTTTAAAAAATTGTTTCAATAGCGAGTTTATTTGATTTTTTTGTTTGTTGATATCTTAAGTTGACTCTGACTCACAGAACTAATTAATTTGGTGTCTCAGAAACATGACCGTGGATTATTAGCTAGTTATTTAAACAAGTGTTTCAGTGTTTCAATGTTCTCATTGTTTTGTTCTTATGCTTTGCCTCAAACTGATCATAGTATGCTACTGTTTTAAAAAACAAAATTTTAAAAATGCAATGCTGGAGATTAATTCTCATCCTTCATTTACAGATTTCTAGAATACAGTTTACTGTTAGAAACCAATACTGTTAGTTTATAGAAGTTTTCATTGTTTCGTTCCTTGGTTAAGCTTTAACTTTTACTCTGTAATCATGTAAAATGTAATTCTTAAGGGACAGTCGATGAAAATATTTAAAGCTTTGTATCAATTTCTGAATTCGCCCAGCAAATGCCAACAACTAGCTTACACTGAAGATCTCTCTCTACCTCTAAGAGAATATATGTTCGGTCGCCGCACCATGTGAAATACTATAATTGGAACCTATTCTACATTCAAATAAATAAATTATTAATACTCTCTGCTGCTGTTAAACAAGCATCACATTTGCGGCATTGAAATTCTGATTTGTCAAGTATTGGGGATGTCACTATATTAAACAACGTGTCTATGCGAGGGGGGAAAATATTCTTTAGAAGGGGGATCTTAATCAGTTTCATGCTGAGCAAAAGAAAATTGTAAACTATGCATTAAAAGAAGATTTACTGAAAGTTATTTTTGCTAGATCCACTGCATTCTAATTCACGGCTACCTTTTGCTTTCGATGATAATATACGTAATCTTCCAGCCACATTCATGAGCAAAGTTTGATGTGGATTTACACTTGTGGAGCTACATTACAATGGGTAGATTTAAGGTATTATAAAATGAGTTTTTGGATTTGTTACAGAGGTATGGAGCCCCTCAGATAGAGGCAGATAGGTTTTCCAACATATGGCAACCACCTTATTATAAAACAAAACAGTGTTAAATCAAAGTACCTGATTACAATTCGCGAGTGCCATGCAGCTCCGATAGCCAGGCTTATATTTAATACCTCAGAAACAATATTATTTATTTTTCTGTCTTCTCTTATCCCTAAGTTATTGGGTTTGTAGGCTTTGAAACCTTAAGCAAAAGGATAAAATACAAATTATAGAAAACATTGGAGTATGGAGAAATCAAATTACATTTTCCACAATCCTGAAAAAGATGGTTCACATTCCTCTTGTGCAGTCTGGGCGAATCCCCATTACCAGAGAGCTTTCGAGGAGATAATTAGTAGTCTTTGGGGTACAAGGAGAGCATTCATATTGCACTAGGAATAGTCAACTGCACTAAAGGGTTAATTTCTGGGTTTGAAATAATAATTATCCAAGTTAAAAAAATTATTGAGAGGATTCAAATAATAAAAAAAATTATCAGGCATTATTTACATACAATGTGTATCAGGAGAGGTCTAGAGAGGGTATAATTTATTTCAGAAGAGTAGGTGGGTTCTCCTTGTTTTCAGTTCTCTCTTTAACTTGCAAATTCCCGACGAAATGGTGGAGTTTTGGAAGTTGTTCAGAATCTGAACATAAAGAAAAATATAATCACCATCAACAGTAGAAAGCAAATTCCTTTGCAACATCCGTTTCTAATAAGTAAGACCTTGTGGAAACTGCAGGGAATGACAAAAACCTGTTAGTGGGTAGATATATTCAGTTGAGTGTAATAACTAGTTAATTTATAACCAATCAGAGTTAGGGGTTCCGTGGGCTTGTCTTGGGCTCTTGATCCTATACACGGCTCTCTTATTAACAAGGCTTTAATTCCAGTACTGACAGACAAAAGCGTCGGACCCTAATGAACTGTCTGCTCCGTGTAGAAAGCTGGTGGTAATGTAGAATGTTAGTTACAATAATGATAATCTTTAGTATTTTTAGCTTGTCAGAACTTGCACAGCTAACAACAACCAGTCTTTTACTAAAACTCTACCTCATCAAACTAACTTAATTAGCAATTCAACTCCTTATTTTTGTTTTGGATTCCCCTCTGGCTACTAATTAAAGCTTAATCGAAACCGCTGAACTGAGGTTGTAAAGAATTCATTAATATTAAAATTAGCCCCAACAATTTTTTTGGGGGCTGGTGCAATTTGTATTTGTTACTGTCAGGGGTTTGAAACTCAGTTGAATTGTTAAAAAAGCCATACCAGAAATTTTCAGTCTGCCATGCATATGAGCTGAGCACTTCTGACGAATGCCAATAGTTCTATAAACCGATCATTTCTGACTGTACAAACTCAGTCTACTCGGGCCACTTAAAAATATATTTAGCTAAAATATAACTTAGGATATTTTTCTGAGGTCATTCACATGGCTTTAGTCTCCTAAGTGGTTTCATATTTTGGATAAAAGAAAGGAGAAAGGGCTCTGGAAAAAATTTCAAGGATTGATTTTTATGTATTATCTTGACAAGATTAATATGTTTGAAAAACGAACAGATTTAGCTCTTCACTTTGATTTTTCCACTTTTTGCAACATCAAAGATTACTCGAACAGCGGTACTGGTCATTCTGAAAAGTAAAATCAAATGAGCACCAAACCCAACTCTACGTATAGGACACTTTACAAAAACAAAACAAAACATACCCCCCTCCCCCCCCAAAAAAAACTGAAATCTGATCTTTTATCAAGAATGTTTGAAAAGGAAATGTAGTACATTTTTTCCCCTAGTAAAATGATTATGTCCGTGTATGCCTTCAGTTCTTTTCCAGATTTCTTTTGATGGTTTAAGCAGTAAATTTGAAACTATTAGGTGTTTATTTATTTATTTATTTTTAGCTTACTTAAAAAAAAAATCACTTATCCAATATTCGGATATTTGTAATTATCCTCAGTTTCAGTGAAACTACATTTCGTTTTCTAGTTTGTGATACTGGAAGGCAAATCGGAAGTGCTTTTCTTCTTGGTGAACAGGAAATGATTTTCATAAATCAAATCTGCTTTTCATTTTAATTTTTGATATTTTAATAATTTTGTGAAAAACATGTATATTTATTTTACCCTTTAGGAAAATTCCAAGTGTGTAGGAAACAAACCTGTTGGCAGTAAAATATACAGCAACTAATACTGTTTAGCATATCTTATTAAACCTGAACATTAAAATACTCTTCTAAAATGCAAAACTTTATCAAAATATACATGAAAATTATACTTACATCTAGGTTTCATTTAGACAACATTTGTGACAAAATAATCACGCGCACATTTAAAAATAAATATATGTCCATTTTAAGCCTCCTGGATTAAATCAACAATGGCATATAAGGCACACAATTTTAAATCTTGGTGACAATTTCCATGAAGTTATTCAAATACATTTTGACTTCTGACAAGAGGGTGTAATTTATAAAACAGAACGTGCCTATCGGTGGAACCTAAATTAGCATAATGAGGATACTTTCATTTCTGCAAGCGCCGTTTTTGACAACCCGATGTGGAGCTCTTAGAAGAAACCAGTGAAAAAAAAGGTCAATACGCATAAGTAGAAAATTATGAAAAAAAGAAAAAACTTGGAAACTTTATCTGATTCAAGTACACACAAAAATATCTTTAAAAAAGTCATGTTTCTTCACACTGATAAAAAATGTTTCTTAGATGCAGAAAAGTCGAATACAGCCTTCAGCTGCTGTCATTCCCTAAAGTAGGGAGGTGTTTTGAGGTTATCATTGCATGACAAGAAACATTGTTTGACGTTAATGTTATGCGATTTTTTATCAGTGTTTTGAGTTAATTTTCTATTGTGTTTCATATAAACACACTGCAAGCATAAGTATAACCTTTTAAAAATTGTTTTACAAATTTGTTTCCAGTGGAATGAGGCGGGCTGTTAGCTGAGTGATTTGGGCTATTTGAGAAACAGACAGCAAATTGTTAAGGAAAATGGATGCTTTTTTACTTTAAGCAATATCAAACTGTATTAACCAGCAGAAATGCTACTTATACCATTAGATTCAAACCTGACTTGAGAAATAATGAAAGAAGCCACAAGTTCTCTGTACAATATTTGAAAAAAAAGATGGAGCAGTTAAACAAGTAAAATCAGTGACTGTATTTGAAGCTTAAGTTACAAATATCATTTGCTTCAAGCTTGGAACACAAGAAAATAATGATATTTTCCCAAACATATCCCTAAAATATTACTGATATTTTTTGGATGCATTTGCCTTTATTGCCCTTAAGTAAGCTATTAAATCACTGACATCTATATAGTCATATAAATGCTTTCATTATTTTATACCAAACCAGACTGGCAAATGCTACTTTGCAACTGAAATATCTACAAAGGGAAACTCCCTGAAACATTCTCCTAAAAGGATACAGAGGAATGCGCATCTACACAAGGAATTAATATATTAGATTTCAAAAATACGGTGATATCACTTTGTCAGGAACGGGACAATTAAATATGAATGTGGTATAAAAATGATATGATTCCAAAGTAGAATACTGATAGTGGCTAAGAGATTATGATATTTTAACTTTATTGTTTTTTTTTTAAAGATTTTATTTATTTACTTGACAGAGAGAGAGATCACAAGTAGGCAGAGAGGCAGGCAGAGAGAGAGGAGGAAGCAGACTCCCCGCTGAGCAGGGAGCCCGATGCAGGGGCTCGATCCCAGGACCCTAAGATCATGACCTGAGCCAAAGGCAGAGGCTTTAACCCACTGAGCCACCTAAGCGCCCCATAACTTTATTGTTTTAACTAGACTTTTATCTATAGCTTTGTTAGTGAGTTGACATTCCTTTTATTTATTTACGATCTTAAGTGAAAGCAAAGGCATTGGGCCTGCACGGCATTACTAAAATTATACAAAATCTGTATGCTACACAAAGATCCCAACTTAATATTTCAGTTTTTTCCACTGTATCATACTGTTTGTCAGTACTTGACACTTTGTTTTATTAATATATAGGTTGGAACCACTATTACATTTTCAATATAACAAAGATACAGTATATAAATACATCATTTTAGTTTTAAATATAGCATTTATCATAACTAGCATTGTGTCTTGTTACAGTGTTTTAGGATATCATAGAATAATAATAGGCAAAAGAAGTTATACCTGAATTGATTTAAAGATTCATTTTCTTGCCGTTTGCAACGACGTGGAGGGAACTGGAGGGTATTATGCTGAGTGAAATAAGTCAATCAGAGAAAGACAATTATCATATGATCTCTCTGATATGAGGAACTTGAGGGGC
>LNAC01001026.1:382-185574 GCA_002007465.1 Ailurus styani | reverse complement strand
AGGGAGGGAAAAATAATGAAACAAGATGGGATGGGGAAGGAGACAAACCATAAGAGACTCCTAATCTCACAAAACAAACTGAGGGTTACTGGGGGGTGGGAGGGTAGGGATAGGGTGGATGGGTTATGGACATTGGGGAGGGTTTGTGCTTTGGTGAGTGCTGTGAAAGATGTAAGCCTGATGATTCACAGACCTGTATTCCTTGGGCAAAGAATAAAAATAAAATTAAAAAAATAAATAAATAAAATAAAAAATAAAATAAATAAAATAAAATCTTTTCCAGGTGAAAAAAAAAAGATTCATTTTCTTCTCTTCTGTTATTCTTCCATCACTATATATGCTTAATCCAAAAAGTGTTATAATTCCTCAAATATTAGTAGCAAAAGAAAGAGATACCACAATTAATTTATATATATATATGTGTGTGTGATACAAAGGCCACTTATTACTTATTTCTATAAATGGAATGGAAGGTAAAGGGAATTCTGTCATTGTGAAAAATCAAATTTTATGAAATTAATAAATGTTATCTGTAAAATAATGACTTCTCATAACTAATATATAAAATGGTTTTTTGAACACCTCACTATGATTTTGCAGTTAAGTAATACTACGAGAAGAAAAACTTGGTTTGTGCATATCAAATACCACTTTCTTTTTGTATCCTATTTTTCCTATGTGAGGACAGACGGGAAGAATGGGGCGAATAGGCTGGGGTGGGGTAAGGGAGGACAGAAGGACATCTGGGAGACACAAAGGACTTGAACTGGCCTCAGGGTCTGCCATCAAATGCATGGTGACTCAGCACTTGTCACTTGAATGAGTTCATTGGAGCTTATCTTTACTGTTGTCCCCTGGGTCAGACCTGTGATGTGACTACTTTACAAGACATTTTTTAGAAAGACTTCTTTCACTATGTCCTACCAATTACAGTGTTGGAAAGTTAGCAACAGAAGGCATTCTGGAAAGGGGGAAGTGGAGTGGTGGTTGCCAAAGCCTGCGGGGTGGTGGGGGGGAATAGGGAGTTAGGGCTTAAATGGGTAGAGTTTCAATTTTGCAAAATGAAAAGAATTCTGGAGATGGATGATAGCGATGGTTGTCCAGCCATGTGAATGGGCTTAATGTTTCTGAGCTGCACACTTGAAAATGGTTAAGATGATAAATTTTATGTTATGTAGATTTTGGCACCATTAAAAAATAAATGTAAGAGGAGCTTTATTGGAAAGAATTGTAACTTACATACTGTGAGTAGGAAATGAATGAGCAATAAAATTTCCAACAGCTGCAGCTGGACGAGGGTCCTCTATATGTGTTTTAGGAACAGGATCATGGTCTCTGCCCTGGAACATCAGGGACTGCACCGCAAGCTGGGCCTGGAGTCTGTGGTCCCAGAGAAGCCCTGTGACCCACCAGGACAAGGGGCGGGGTGGTGTGGGACAAAGTCCTGGGAGGAGAAGTGCCGCCTCCTGTTAACTGACAGCGGGCTATTCACGGGTAAGGTTTTAAAGTAATAGCCAGGATTGCTCAGATCTGAAAACCAGTTAAAAATCAAGACTCTTAGCTATGACAGGAATGAGTTAATAAAGAAACTTTATTTTTTTTTAAAGATTTTATTTATTTATTTGACAGAGAGAGAGATCACAAGTAGGCAGAGAGGCAGGCAGAGAGAGAGGAGGACGCAGACTCCCTGCCGAGCAGAGAGCCCGATGCGGGCCTCGATCCCAGGACCTTGAGATCATGACCTGAGCCGAAAGCAGAGGCTTTAACCCACTGAGCCACCCAGGCACCCAATAAAGAAACTTTAAGTTTTGAAATGTGAGCAAAGGCTATCAGTGAGAATGAAAATTGTCTTTAAAGCTTCTCCTTTTAAGACAGATGATTATTTCAATATAGAATGCAGAGAATACAATAGTGGGCCAGTGGGTCTCTGGGCAGGGAAGGAAACAAACAACTAAATAAGAGGACAGGATAGTTAAGCTATAGGGTTAAGTTTAACCTGCAACTGTGTTACCATTCTGACAACTGCAGAATTGCATTGGATGCAACCTGTGGTTTATACGATAAAATGCTTGCTTAAGTTACCTAGTTAGTAAATTGCATATCATCCTTATTTTCATACTATATATTCCATCATTTAAAACTGGATTATGGAGTTTTACAAAGCCTGAATAAAGATCCCTCTCATATTCATTAATAATAAGTATCTAAACATTGTCAGATCAGAATAACACCCCAGGTGGGCAAAATGTGTGCCTTTCTGATGAGTTTAATAGGACTTAGTCCTTTCTTGACTTTATGCACATTACAGAAACATGTGAGAAAATCCAATGATTTGTTGTCAAAGATTAGGAGTAAATGAATTATAGCCAGAATGTCTAACAATTAGGAGTTAACATAACTGTATAATTAAGATCAATTCTACAATTTTTCAAATGATTTGGAATGGCTCTGTAAACGAACATTGCAACACATGCGTTTTTTTCCCTTGTGATTGTAAAACATACACAAAAAGTGTTAAAGCTGAGCTCCACGGCCCCACACTCTTTAGTCACAGATATACAATTATCCAGATCATTCATTGGTCTATTAGCTGAGTAGATAAGATATATTCCTTGTAACTGGAATACCTTCTGCATTTTGGGTTTAAAATTCATTCTTCTAGTGAACCTATAAAACCTTGTTTTATTACAGTCTACTATTTCTTTCCTATTTCTTTTAATTATGCTTTTAGACATATACTCTTCGCTTATTTTTAAAAAGATTTTATCTATAAGTCATCTCTACACCCCCTACACCCCATGTGGGTCTCAAAATCACAACCCCAAGATCAGAAGTCATGAGCTCTACTGACTGAGCCAACCAGGGACCCCTTGTTCTTTGCTTTTAAAAAGCAAAAACTTTTGAATGATTTTGACACACTGCATTTTGATATATATCAAAAAACTGGATTTCCTTTATGGAAATTTGTGGACTATTTAAATTAAGTTTATTAATCCTTTCCCTAAAACACAAAACAGTATAATAACATCACAAAAATAATATTTTTCTCGTAGGACTTCAAGAAGATATGAATTTCAAGCTCAGTTTAATAAGAAACATACAGGAGTTCACAGATTATGTTAAATAAAAAATTATTTTAGTGACTTTGCTGTTTCTTTTTTATTTTTAAGTTGACAATGAATAAGCATCTTTCTTTTCTCTGGATTACATATAATTATGGATAAAAATTCTGAAGAGTTTAAAGAGCTTAACAAAATGCTCAAGATTTGGTCAAAAATAACTTTAAATTTTAAATAATTAAGTCATTTCAAATAATTTTTTATTAAAAATAAAAAACTTTATTTTTAAATATATAAAGAAATGTACCACCAGTCACATAATTTTCTCATTAAACTTCGTTTGAAATGTACAAAGCAAGTCAACCACATTTTGGTAAAGATTAATGATTTAAAATCTTGATCATAATGGTGCCCATTGCAAAATGTCTCTGTTTCTGTCAGAATTCATACATAAGGTTTATTGAAGAAGTCTTGAGTTAATTTCACTGATTGGTTTATGTTTGATTCTTCAGCGACAGCTAATTATTCTCAGCATATTATTTGTTATGAAATGTAGCCAGCATCTCTTAGTCTTTTCACTTATGCTTTACTCATAGGACAAATGCTTGGGATTTCTCAGATGCTATCAGATGATTTCAGTTTTGTTTTAAACCTGGCTTATTGAATTGTTTTAGGTATATTCGCAATGTTCTATTACAATAAACACACGCATAAGAAAAACAACACTGACACAGCCCGAAGCAAAGGAAATTATTATCTAGCTCTCCTTTCCCCTAGAAAACTCAAGGATACACATAGAACTTTAACGATGGTGGATCCAAAACATATTTTTAAATCCAATCACTCGAGGAAACCAGTTGAAAGCAGATGAAGTTGCTCTCAACCTGGCACACTCTTACAGCCCAACAATCATAATACACTTCTGTAATACCTCTTATGCAACCTCATTTGGAATGTTCTCCACAACCATCATTAGGAACACTTATGTAGACAATTTTAACCCAAATCCAACTTTGTATCATCCAGGAATCCAATCGTTTGAAGCTTTTAGGTGAGGGGGTCTTTTCAGTGACAGATTTGACTCTACTAATGTGGGCTTTTAAATATCATAATGGCAGCAAATATAAAAGAGGAAGAGGGGGAAAAGATAGATAGGGATAGAGACAGAAATAGAGATGGGGGCTGGGGGGAGACAGACTGAGGGGTCTCCCCTGAGAAGAGCATCCGTTAATCCCTTTAAGTGTGGGTCCTGCATGAATCAGTGGCTGAAGATGCAGTGGGAAGAGTGGCAGGGGTGCAAGAGTAAGAAACCATCTGGCCCATCAGGCACCGTGTCAGTCCCCCAGAGTCCCGCTGCCTTCTTTCCAGATCTTATTTCTCATCACAGTGCTTCTGGTTAAGCTCTTTCAAAATGGAGAGTTACCAGGGGTGGTAATGTAGCTCAGGAGGTCAACATCCCCGTGAGAAAGAAGGAAAAGTGGAAAATGGACTTTGGTTTACAAGCTTTTACGATACGATTCATTACGTGTCAGTCACTTCAACATCACTATCACCAAAACGTTTCTTGGTGGCTACAGTTGTATGATTAGGAAGGCGTGGGGCAGACAGTGTTGAACAAGAATTAAATGGTATGTATTGGAGAGGGAAAGAGCGAAGAAGGGAATAGTGAACTTTTGTAACCCCTGTTAATATTCATCTCACAGATGGGCACAGCGTGTGCCGACCAGCACACCTGGGCTGGAGAGCAGCCTGCCTGGATTTCTTGGGGATCCCAATATAATTATAAACAGACAAGTGGAGAGATGCCGCAGGTCAGCCAGCAGGGCAAAGGGGGAGAGGAAAGTGCCAAATTCTCAAAGTTTCCCAGAGAATAATAATATCCACAACGTTCCTAGCACCTTTCATCTGAAAAAGAACCAGAAACAGATCTGTCATCAAGGAAGGAAGGCGCTAGCCAGGCTCCGTACTCACTCGTTGCTCTGATTTACATTTACCCACAGCACTTATCTTCTCTTGAGCAGATAAGAGAAGTCTCTTATCACTCCCCAGAAGTCCTTGCCATTCCTTGTGGGGTCGTGCGCAGCGAGGCAGATAGAAAAGAAATCAAATCATTGGATATTGGATTTTCCTTAAGAGTGGTATTTTAATGGGACTCCAGTTTGCCCACAGGGTAAGATGTCCCTATTTTTATCCTTCGTTTGCTCATTTGTGGAGACCGAACACCAGTCAGGCTGGATGTGTTGCTTAGGCTCCCAATGTGGGGATCAGGGTCCCAATTCTGGAGTAAAAGAAGATTCTGGAGAAATATTCTGGAAAAAGACTCTACCTCAGGATCTCTTTATCCACTTTTGCATAACCCTACCCTGTTGCCCTTTTCTTGCCCAGATGGTAAAGATGCTGTCCTTTGAACATTTATCATAGGGAGGTAAATTTCTACAGTCGTACTTCATATTGCTAGTATCTCAATGTGTGTCCCTCTTTTCTACTTCTCTAGATTCTCTCCCTTATGTACTTAGATGGTGTCAGCACGTGATTCCCCCTCCAGTGTTTCCAACTTTCACGTGGCTATGCATTCTTTGTGGAACTTAGTTCCATCTGGGAGTAAAAAGGATGAATGTTTTCAGTTAATCTTTGAAGACAGACACCAAAGGAATTGTGGTCCCTCTAATTCACCTAGAATTGAAGTCAAACAAGTTTTTCATATGTAGACTTAAGAGTGGACAATTACATATAAACAAATAAATAAAGGTGGATAGGTAATACTGTCTTTAGTTTTCGAGTTTTGAATTTGAAAGCCAAGTATGCCAGAAGGGCAGGGTATCAGTTTGATTGCTTTTGGCTATGAGTTTTAGAAAACCCAGTAAATGGTGGCTTGAGACTCTTAATCTCACGAGACAAACTGGGTGGGAGGGTAGGGATAGGATGGCTGGGTTATGGACATTGTGGAGGGTTTATGCTATGGTGAGTGCTGTGAAATGTGTAAGCCTGATGATTCATAGACCTGTACCCCTGGGGCAAATAATACATTATATGTAACATTTTTTTTTTAAAAAGTTCACTTATTATTTACTTAGTGAGAGATCCTGGGTTGGGAGTCCCAGCATTTTGGAAGCAGCTCACCAGCCTGAAAGCCCCAGATTCTTCCTAGGCATCTGCTGGAGCTAGTTCCCCAGTTTTTTGTTTTTTTGTTTTTTATTCTGGAAGCTCTCTTCCTCGTTATGAGAGGATTGAAGCCACAACTTTAGGTATCACGTCCTTGTTCCAGAGGAGATAGGGGCAGGGTGTTGACCCTCAGGTACAAGATTTTTCTCTCTCCTTTTATAAAAAAATGGAAAATCTTTCTCACAACTCCTCCAGCAGACAGTTCCCTCTGACCTTACCAGCCAGACCTGGGCCATATGGCTCCTATCAAGCTGCTATGAGTGTAATTTTCTGGCTTTTAGCCTCTCCGATGGGACTCACCTTTCTTCTTGTGATGATGTGAGAGGATAAAACGCCCCCACGATGGGGGCAGTGAGGGGAATGACGTGGGCTCTGTGACGTAGCATTAGACCCCTATTGACGTGACCATGTGTCAGAAGATTCCATCTGCTTCCAGACCAGGATTCATAGCTGGTAACTGAAACCAGGGAAAGTAAATCCTCCTATAAGGAAGGGGGAGGCTACCGTAATCTAATTAATAAACAGATTACTTTCTTATATTTACTAATGGAACTTTATGTACCAGATTTGTCCACAATTTGCATTTATTCTCAATAAAGTAACATCTATTAAATCATTATAGATAATCTAGATAAGCATTTACCTCATACTCCAGAAAAAAATTGGTCTGTGATTGGAAGTAAAAGAGAGCAAAATCTAAGTTTGAATATATGAGTTCCTTTTTCACTTAACCTGAGGGGCAAAGAGTAGGTGGTTGTTTTCTTAGAGAAAGAAATCATCAAACAATGGGCAAGAAGTCCTATTGCAAGAGATTGGTCACAGCAGCTAGTAGCAGCGATCAATGAGTTACCTGCCACCACCAGGAAATAGTTGTACCTTGGCTTTTTACTCAACTGAACCACATCACTCAGCATGGTGGGAGCCGGGAACACCCGGTACCAGTAGGGACCCAAATCTGAGTAAGCTAATTCCACTCACATGAGTCCCTGCTGTAATTCAATCAGTATTTGTGTTTAGTTTCAACAACTTGAACTTAAGGGCTTAGAATTCCAGTTCTGAGACCAGATGAGGCACTTCAAGGTAACACTCACTTTTCACAGAGTCTTCTGGAGAATGTGAGTGTGAGTGGCGAATGCTTGCTAGCCCTTCAGACCTAAGCTTCCTCTTTTCTTCTGTCCCGGGGGCTGCCAGCTCACTTAGTCGTTGGTACGGTCGTATTCATTTCTCCACTCACAGAAGTGAAGTGCTCATGTTTTCTTCCATCACTGTGGATGAGTGGAAGGGCTATTTTCATCCCCAGTAGCTGTTTTTAATTTTATTTCTCTCACATCACTAACCCAGGGTATACCCATCCTTCCTGACATGATTAATTCTCTGTGCTTCCAAAATGACCCAGGACAAGCAATGACTCATTACCTGCCTTGTCCTAGTTTCCAGCGCCGTCATAATGATACCCCCCATTGATCCTTGCAGAAATTCAAATGGCTGGTTATTAGTGTTCCTAAACCCATTTGACAGATGGGGAATTGGAGCACACTGGGGTGAAGTCAACTCCCTGAAATAGCAGAAGCAGGATTCGCACACATGCATACCATCCGAGCCCGGAGCCCTGACTCTCAACCGTTCTTCTCTGTGGCCCTAATCTGGGGCCAGATATAGAAGGTGCCCCCAGCAATGGAGGACAAGCTTCACTCCACAAGGTCACACTCCCTGCCTCTGCACCTGTGGCTCTCCCAGACCTTCCTTCCATGCCACTCACCTGTGTCTCTCCTGGACATCTTCAAGGTGAGCAAGTTGATGTCATTGGGAAAGTCCTGGCCAGGACCTGTCACCAGGAGCTCAGCTTCAGTTGCTCCTGGAGTCCCTTGGGAGAAACCTTTCTATCTCTGGGCTCTGTCTCCTCATCTCTACCTGAGAGTTTGTTCAAGTACAGACACCAACAGCATCCCATACCTGCCTCTTCCTAGCATAGGCAGGTTGAAATGCCCCTTCTTCGGGGAGGCGAACAGAAACCAAATGGAGTTTCTTTCCTTCTAGATTTCCTTGGGTTTTAATTTGAAGAAAAAGCAAGAGAACTGCAGGGGACCAAGCCATCTTTCCAGGGATTCATCAGCAGCCCTCGCCTCCCGCGGCTGTTCTGATTAATGGCCGCGCCTCCCGCCGAGTCCGTGTAATAGGTGTCAGGAAGGTGTTTACTCAAAGTTTTACACCCAATTGTCGTGAAGGTCAAAACAATAGGGCGTCTCCCATGCAGGTTAAACATCTTTTTATGAGTACATACTCTATTAGAGAAGACTCCGTGTTTTCAGGCGACTAAACTCAGTGGGTTCTTTCTTCCAGGCTGACTCAGCAGGTCCCTGATGGGGAGCAGGGTCTCGGCACATCAGCAACGTCGACCCTGAACTGGGCCTTGGGCCTTGAGAAGTTAACCAGTGAGCTACCCGCAGTCTCTGTAGCTTTGGCACATGTGTCCAGTCTGCTTTAAAACTCAGAACCATTTTAGAAACCCGAACAAGTACTGTCAAAATTCCCTTCCCAGGGAAGAGCCATTCATGCAAGACAGAGATGGCATAATTCCTTCAAATTAAAATGTCCCCTTTCGCCACATTAAGCAATGACCTTGGACCCCCAGAGTCGTTTTCCCCTCCCTTATTATCCTCCACCAATTTTCTCTCCCCAGCCTCTCCACCTCCTGCACAAACAGGCCCTAAGAAACAGAGCAAAATGCCGCAAATTGGAGATACTGTCTCCCATCTGCTGCCCACAGGTGTGTGTCGCGGGGGGCTTTTTGACCCTCTTTCTGAGGAAGAGGAAGCCAAAGGTCAAAGTGAATTTCCTAAATGTCAGATGCTTTCAAAGCGCTGCCTTATGTTCGTTCACACCATGCCTGCAGCTGTCTTCAGCTCTGATTCTTCCTGTTACACATGGGGCGTGTTCTGAAGGGCCCACAGTGCAAGGCTGGACCATGGCCAAGATCAGAAGAGCCTGCTGGTGTGTACCAAGAACCCTCCAAAAAGCAGGGTTTCCTATGGTTTCCACTGGGTTGATTTTAATCTTTTCAAAACCTTCCTGGAGATAAAAGCATGTTTCTCTTTCAATGAGTATCCACACGACCCTCTACTTGTGTGAATAGCCATGTCTACTTCTCAAAGTAGGGAGTTGACTACAGTGCTTTTTTGAACCATTATTGCTACTGGATTTGACTTGAGATAATAACAAAGCATGTGTCCAGGAAGAAATCAATTCTGCAAATACTTATAGAGATTTTATCATCTGCTGAAATCTTGGGGATTAAGAAAGATGAATGACATGCAATGAAAAAGAAGGAGGAGGAGGAAGAACTGGAAATGGAGCTGTGGAGGGTGGTCAGATATTGACTGGCAGAGATGAGAGGGAAGGGAAGAACCCCAGCAGAGGGATAAGCCCTTCACCTGTGTATAAGCCCATGA
This sequence comes from Ailurus styani, assembly GCA_002007465.1. NCBI lineage: Eukaryota > Metazoa > Chordata > Mammalia > Carnivora > Ailuridae > Ailurus > Ailurus styani. Next base: position 175,904 of record LNAC01001026.1, on the reverse strand, counting down.
CCATGACCTAGCTTCTACAACCTTCCTCATACAGGCATCTAGACAATGGCATCTAGAGAGGTCTAGCTCTTGCTGTATGCCGTGCTGGCCAGGATTTAGTACCTTGCACGGAGCTAGACCTGTTTTGCTGGATGACCTCTAGACTCAACGTGTGAAATGACATTGCCATACATAGAATGGGATCAGGTAAGAAGATAAGAGTTGTAAACAAAAGAGCATGATATCTAATTCTTGGAGATCAATCTTTCTAATGGCAATCTTTCTGAACCATGTCTGAACATGGGTATGGGGCCAGGCCCACTGAGTGAGTGGGGAGGTAGACGACAGGCCATGATGCAAGTCCTGTGGAGGAAGAATTTGTGGACCCCTGTCAAGAAACTGAATATACAAATGGACAATGTCCAGACCATATACAGAAACAGAACTCTGACTCATCATCTACAAAAGCAGCCCAGGAAAACAACCATGATCTCTAGTAACATTTCAAAAAGCAAAACGAAACCCCAATGATCATCAACCTAGAATGGCCAGGACTTGATTGATAACTGACAACTTTTCTAATTTTATTTTATTTTATTTTTTTAAGATTTTATTTTATTTATTTCACAGAGGGAGAGAGATCACAAGGAGGCAGAGAGGCAGGCAGAGAGAGAGAGAGGGGGAAGCAGGCTCCCCACTGAGCAGGGAGCCCGATGAGGGTCTCGATCCCAGGACCCTGAGATCATGACCTGAGCCGAAAGCAGAGGCTTTAACCCACTGAGCCACCCAGGCGCCCAACTTTTCTAATTTTAGTCCTCATTTCCAACTTGGGATCAACAAGAGAAAGCCAAATGTGAACCCCTAAGCAATCACCTAGGACTCCCCACAACTAGTTAGCTTGCTTCTCCAGAGGCCCCAGGCCAACAGTCTTCAATCAGGACATATAAAAAACACCTGGAGCCTTCTCTTTTTCCCACCATAAATCTCTCCCTGTTCTCTGCCTGCCTTTGAGTCTGCCAAAATGCAAGCGATGGTGGCTGAATCCCTTGCTGGAGCCAGCTCTGTATAGCTAGACTTTGCTGGTTCTCATCTGATTGGTCTTTGTTTATGTTCACGTTGTAAGTGGTCATTAGTCCTGGGGACAAAAGAAGGGGGCAGGAGGAGGGTGAGGGTGAAAGTGAAGTTGCTGAGGCCAAGTGTTTGCTGAGGATGGAAGTGTCACCCCTGACCCAGGGCACGAGAAGGATAAAAGCAGGGCTTTGAAGGAAACCGGACCCAGAGAAGAGTTCAGCTGGGAATTTCTTGGATTTCTGGGCTTGTTTGTTTCTGTAAGCAAGACACCTATAAAGAAAGGTCCTTTGTTTTTAAGGTTACTATTTAAGGAACTTTTATTACATATAAGGCTTTGAGCTAAGGACCGACCCTACATAGTTTTATCTCATTGACTCCTAGAAACAAAAACATTAAGTGGAGATAATCTTTCCCACATTGAAGATGACATGAAAGCTCAGAAAAGCAAAAGATAACGGGCACAAGATCACAGGGCTGGGCAGAGAGAGGATTTAAACTCAAGTCAGACTGACACTCACACCCATGTTTTCATCCCTCCGGCATCCTGGGTGTTTCACCAACTAGGTGGCCATGTGCTTCTGGAAAATGAACTCGAGGAAAGGAGCTTCAGAGTTAGAAAGTGAATTTAAAATCACTTCTGCATCCTTAACATGAGCTATCATTCTACATCCTAGCCCATGGGTGGCGTCTTATATGTTTTAGAGGTAAAATGACATTTGTGTGGCTAATGACCTTTTTTCACAATGACATGAAAGGTCAGATTCCACGGTATATGGTGTTGGGTAGGTATGGGAAGACATAGTCAACATTCTCCCTCTGCCATTCCGAGCTTATAAAATTGGGTAATCTAGTCAACCTCTCTGGTCATAAATTTCTGTTTTTCTTTATGCTAAAACTGGAATGTAATGCCTGTCTTTTCTATCTCGGGAGGTTCAAATGACATCATGGATATGAAAGTAACTTGTAAATTGCAAACTGCAGTATAAATGAAAGATACATTCAAAATAATTACTATAACTACAAATACTTCTTGATTTTGGATGATTATAAAAGAGACATCAGATTTTAAGAGAGTCTTTTTCAAGTGCCTGCCGCCCATTCATCCTGTCTGCAAACAGGCACAAATGTCTCATATGTAATAACATGCTACGCGGATCACTTGTTTCGAAAATAGGATCTGGAAACTGCCAGAAGACCGGAGTACCAGCCTGGCTCCCATACGTGCGATAGTTTCGACCTTCGGCATCTAATCTTTTGGAGCTTTAAGCAGACGGGATCCTCTCTGTCCAGCCTACTTGTGAGTTTCTCTTGAAGTAATAATGTGTGGGGAAGAGCTCTGTTGACTGTAAATGGCCCCACATAAATGCAAAGTATTATGTTGCTGCATTTGAAAAGTGCTATTTATGTGCCACTTACTATTATTGTGGTTATTATTATCGTTGAAGAGTAGAATGCATTTCAGCAACCAATGGTAAAGGTAGTGAATTTTCTACTGCCACACCAACTCCCTGGATGTCTGATTCCTGTAGGTGGACTTCATTTCATTTGGGGCCCCAGATTGATATAATTAACCTTCGCCATATGATGGGTGTTGCTATTAATTCTGGACACATAACAGAATTATTTCATTGTATTTACCCCTCTAAAAAGGACCTACTAATTAAAATAAATTCTAAATTAAATAGCATTAGGGAACATGCTCTCAGGCTGACTATATTTACCATTTTCCACAGATATATTATGTATGATTGAATATCTTTCTACATACGTAGCTTTAGCTAGGGCCTAGTGGGTAGAAAGCTTTTATTTTGAAAAAAAAAAGTGAATATTTAAGATAGAGAAGGGAAATAAAGAATAAATGCTCCTTTGGTTCACCTATAAAATCAACCAATTTAATTTTCAACAAGAAGAATTTAATAATATTTTATCTATCATCTGGTGTTCATTTTTCACCTCAAGTTATCACCTTAACAATATTTCCTGATGATTCTCAAAATAAGTGTTTTAATCTCTTGGAAAGCTTCATTCGATAATTTGTACAAACACCAAGTAACCTAGTTATGTGAACTGTACTTTGGGGTATGTGTTGTCTTTATGTTCTAAAAGACTTTGCAAGAGTTTTAATTCATTTATCATTCTACTGCGAATGTTTCTCCAGGGACCACAGTTTGCCAGAGACTTCTAGGGCCCCTGTGGCTGCAAGTGACAGGAACTCCACCCATCGCAGTGTCTTTCTGCCCTGCAGCATCCTTTCCACAAAAGCACCCCAGGTGGCTAGGTCTTGGCCCTCTTAGCTCCTGAGTTTTATATTACATTATTTCAGACCCTGGGGAAGAGACTTTAATTATTCTTTCTCTGGTTCCATGTCCACAAATTCGGGGTCAAGTTCTCATTGGCTTAGTTTACTTAATTGCCCACCCTTGGATCGATCGACTGGGACCAGGGGGAGAGGCCAATAAATAATAAGATAACCCTTCTAATTGAACTGTGAGACTAGGTGGTGGGGAAAGGGGTCATTCCTACAAAGGCCTGATGGGAAAGGTTACGGTCAGTTGACCTTTGCAATCACCATCTTTCACACAGTTAAACTTGGATGGAATCTATGTTCATGAAATGATTAGAATTTATTTCATTAAGAAAGTTCTCCAGTTATCTAATACATGAAGTTATGGAAAATTCTGTGGTTAAATAATTCTACCATGTTAGTGAGGGCCTGGATGTGAGTACGATCTCATTTAATTCTGACACTAGACCTGTTATCTTCATTTTACACTGAAAGGATCTGGAGCTCAGAGACACATCAGCAGCTAGCTGATCTTGGGGCTAGGACCAAAGCCACAAATTGCTCAGGAGTTAAGCTTGTGGCATATTCTCTATTAATTTTTTTTAATGTCTTCCCAGAACATTTGTGCTAAATTCAGCTCCATTTTTTAAAATCATTTCAATATCTCAAGATTTCATTTCAGGGTTAAACTAACTTACTTGTCCAGCCCCAGACTACCATTAGAAACAGATGAAATTTGCCTTGCTCTTTCCAGCACTGCTTTCTGAGACATTTCTCCATTTTCATATCTTCTGTTGTGTTCAGATTTTTGGACAAATGATAACCATCTGGCATATTTATCCTAAGATGTGAGATTCTTAGCGCATGAGTCTTCTTAAAGTAGCTACACTGTAGAATGTCATTCAATGATTATACATACATAGCAAAAGACCTAACATATTATTGGTTACTTTTTCTTTAAAGCAACCAAATATACATTATTTTTCCCATGGAAGTCTGATAGTAATGGGGAGGAATTATTCAAAGGGAAGTCTTTGCTGAAAGTTTTTTGATTTATAGGTCTAATAAACATTTCTAACTTTTTGACTTATCATATGATCATAGAAAAGGTATGACATTTACAATTTTGGTAAAGAAAATAATAGTGACGATGATGTCCCTAATACAGTTTAAGTATCATCAACTGTTACTTTAAGATGAAATCAAAACATTCACTGAACTCATACAAGTAAAGAACATTGCATGTCACTCAGGGCAAGCAACTCTCCAAAAGATTAACTTTGCAAACTGGTTTTAGGGTTAAAAGAAAAGCTTACCATGGAGGTGTGACCATGCTTATCATCGGGGCTATGATAGACTTTGTGCATCAGAAGGGAAGGTATTTTGGGGTGAGGGAACAGATGCTCCAAGAAAAGAACTGTATCTTCTTTTCTGCTAGAAAGTGAAGCTTCTCAGTGTTTCTGCCCCACTATGGCTTTGCCTAACTCAGCCAACTGGCAGATGACACCACTGGCCTTGGGCACAGGAGGCCCACCAGAATTACTTTCTTCTGTAAGTTCTGTCACGTGGGCATGAATGCTGTAATCATAAGTAATCGTTGTATGCATTTTTCCCTCCAGAGTCTCTAACCAGCTCTTCACTTCAATTTATAAGTAATGTTGCCATAGTTTCATCTTAAACCATGTCTACACAGGTCAATTTCCCACCTCCACCTGCCCTTGGCATTAGCTCCTAGGCAGTGAGATGGAGAGAAGGGACCCAAGCTTGGACTCCAGCTAAACCTTTGTACCAACCTTGAATTCACATTTTACTTGCCCTGTGATGATGTGCAAGTTACTTGACTTTTCTCAGGCTTGGCTATTCCATCTACAAAATGGGGATAGTAGCACCTATCTGACAAGGTTAAATTTTGACAAAGAAAAGTTTTCTTAAAGGATAAAAGAGCATGAGTACCTAGTCTTGTGTTTAGTGGCTACTAGGTGCCTTTGACATTCATCCAGCCTTCTGTCAATTTAGTAGATAGACATAGAGCGACGATACTGGGTGTCAAGCAGTATTCTGGCCCTTGTGATCCAAGAGTGAATGAACAGGTGCAGTCCCTGACATTGTGGAGCCCATATTTCATCAGGGGATTGTGTGATCATAATCCCAGAAATAAACACCTGAGATTTGAAGAAGGAAAATGCTGGGGTGCTGAGTAGTGCAAGTAACACTTTGACCTAATGTCGGCAACACAGAATGACCCTTAGGCTCAAATCCAAGGAACGAGAGCATGACAACTGGGAAAGGAGGAGAGGAACATTCTGGGCAGAGGGAATAGCAAGTGGGAAGGCCTGAGAAGAGAGAATGAGTTCAGGAATTGAGGAATAGGTGACTAGGGAGTAAGGAGAACATGAGTCAGAGCCTGGGCTTGTAGACCTAGCTGAGGGCTTGGTTTGCCAGCCTGTGGGGACAAGACTACAGCATTTCTGCCAGGTGTGGTGGATCTGACTGGCACTGGGAGAACAGTCTGTGGGAATACAGCTTCTCGGAGAGGCCTCTCTTGCCTCGTGGAGCCATTAGCTGGGCGACTGCTGTGAGTTGACCATGAGGAGAGTTGGGAGCTGCGACTGGGGTACAGTCCTGAAGAGGAAGGGAGGGGACAGAGGTAATGAGGGATCAGACATAACCTATATAATGAGTGGGAATTTAGCAAGCATGACGTGTCTGCTGCCCAAGATCACCCACTCTGTCACACGCTCACGTGCTGAGTTTCTCGCTTCCTCACAGGAAGATGTGGCATGACTCCCCAGTCCATGAAACATAACCCAAACTTACTGGCAGAAAAATCTGGACCGAACGGACATGAGGCTGCTTAGAGTCTTTGTTTATTTCACTTGCTTGGAATATTTTGCCATAAAATTATGTCTGTGTTTTATTATCCCAGATCTTGGCTGGGTGGTATGTGATATGCAGTTTATATATCATATTACCCATATAAATTATGAATTATTCTGAATTCCAAAACATATCTGGCTCCAAGCATTTACAGACCTGTAATAATAATTTTGAAAAAGGGCAAATCAAAATTTCCAAGGTTGCTTGTCCAAAGACACCCAGCTGCCCAAATTTGGCCCCAGGTTTGTCCAAACCCAATGCTGAGATTACTCAGTACCTCATTCTACTCGCTCTCCCCTTAGGCCATTATTTGTTCTCTTTTTTGTTTAGGAGAAACACATCCACTGGCCAAGTGCCCTCTTATTACAAAGTATGGAAAATAGAGAAGCAAAGGAGACTCACCGAGGCTATGGAGGGGAAGAAGTTTCTTCCCATGGCAGTATTTTTCTCTTCTCCTCAGAATCCCACAGCAGCCTCCTATTAATGTACAGAAAAAATGTGCACTCACCTTCTTTTTATCACAAAACTCCTTAAAAGCCATCTGTTCTGCAAAGCATTTCTGTTACGATAACCACTCACTTCTCCACATTGCTCACATTGCATTGTGCTTTATCGCTGTTCATTGTCTCATGTGTCCTTGTGTGCGTTCATATTGCAATTCCCCCCAAGGAAAATCCTTGCTTTGCTCTGTCTGGTGCAGGGGCACACCCAGGGTAGGGCTGCACCCACACCTATGCCCCGCAGAAATAAAAGATGAGAACAAAAACACCAGCCCAGTTGTGTTTCATCTTTGAGGGGTTAAGGAGCGGTACTTATCATATCAAGAAGACATTATATAATTCGGTGGGGAAACTTTGAGAAAAACTGATTTTTTATGTAGGTAAGATCTATCATTAATTTTAAGGTGATTGAAATTATCTGGCAGGCCATTGCTGTAGGTAGGTGAGGAAGTGTCCGTGAATACCCATCTTAAATGACAACCCCACACCGTATGCGATTGAATTGATTGTTGAAACAAAATCACCACAATCACGTGGTTAAATTAAAAACAAACAAACAAACAAACAGGGGCTGTCTTCCACATAACAAAGAGGCAAATCAAGTTTTGGGGAGGAGGGCACAGGATAGAGACAAGTCATTTTTTATGCCATAAGTATGCTCTTGCCGTTCTGTGCTAGACTCAAATACTAGACGTTTCATAGCTGCCCAGAAAAATAAAGAAAATAGGGAAAGTGTCAAGATTCTCTTCCGCCAGAACGAATTGACTTGAAGAGGGGAGACATGTTTAGTATTGGAGATAGACTGACTTCTTTGTGACAGTTTGTCTTTTTCCCTCTGTTGGTATTTTGCTCTCTGTGGTTTATGAAGGCCAAGTTTGATGGACCTAAGAGCCATCTTCTTACTTCATCACACCCTTATTTAAAATGTGATGGTTAGAGTGATCTGACAACTTTTGGTGTGTGTGCATGCACATGTGTGCATGTGTGTGAGGGAGATTTTTAATATGAGGGATTATCATTTACCCCTTTAATAATTACCCAGTTATGGTAATTGGGTAATTACCATATGGGTAATGTAATTATCATTACAAGGTGATATGTATGGGATTTTGTTACATATAATCTGCTATAAATTGAATGTCTGTGTTCCTTCAAACTCATGTATTGAGGTTCTAACCCCCATTATGGTGGTATTTGGGGGTGGGGCTATTGGCAGGTGATTAGGTCACAAAAGCATATCCCCCATGAATAAGATTGGTGCCCATATAGAAGAGACCCTCATGTTTATTGAGTGGCTATTCCATGCTAGATATTATTTTGCTTTAGGTAGAGGATCTCGTTTTATCCTCCATCTATGTAAAGCAAATGGCATCATTAGCTACATTTTAGAGGGGAGGAAACTGAGTCATGAGTAAGGTGATGGTGGAGCCAGAGTTCAAAGTCTGGAGGTCAGATTCCAGGAAAAAGCACTTCCACAGTGTGCTTTCTTTTCCCTACTTCTGATTTTTTCTAATACGTATTCTACATTCCTTGCCTTTCTTCTCGTCTCTTTCTCTTCATGGCACAACAGTCGGGGGTACGGTGATAAGCTTCACACTTGCAGATGCCAAGCAACCACTTGAGGTGGTAGATGGGCCTGCCAGTGACTATTTGCCTCAGGTATGGGTTCCAGAAAGACCCTCCTCAGTCTGTGCAGACTATGACATCAATTGCTCTCCTTAGAGAGAAATGTCTCTACCTCTGCCATTTCCTTAATTTAAACACTAAGTGTCTACACTTACAAATGCAGCTCTGTAAGACAGAATCAGGTACTAGATATGTTGGAAAGACTTCCTTGGGCCGAATGTGGGGGAAAGGATGTCTCCCTTCTGCAGCCGGATCTACAGAGAGATTGAGGGCTTATAGAAGCAGGAAGAAAATTGAATCCAGGACTCTCATCACCTAGTAGGTGCCAGGTCTCCAATATCGGGTGGCTGCAGTGAGCCTGTGGGAAGCTAGCACAACCAGTGAGGCCCTGGTCTTTGGGAATATTCCAGCTGTGCTCAGAGGCATATTTGAGAATTTTAAGTCTTTCCTTTTCTCCTTCCTTCTAATCAAGGTGAGATTTTTTTCAAAGAATACCTCGTGGAAATTTTCCTGCCTCTCCCAGAATGCCTCTACTTCCTTAGGCCATGTTTGGCTAGAACCTTATTTTTATTTATTTATTTATTTATTTTTGCCACACATTTTTGTGTGTGTGTGGGGGGATGGGGTTGGTGGCTACTTTCCTATCTTTCTTACTGGATCCACAAGCTAATGAATGAATACATAATCTGTAATATATGGTCACTTAGCACAATCACTTTAAACAAAAACTAGGGCGCCTGGGTGGCTCAGTGGGTTAAAGCCGCTGCCTTCGGCTCAGGTCATGATCCCCAGGGTCCTGGGATCGAGGCCCACATCGGGCTCTCTGCTCAGCAGGGAGCCTGCTTCCTCCTCTCTCCTCTCTCTCTGCCTATTTGTAATCTCTCTCTCTGTGTCAAATGAATAAATAAATAAAAAAAAATCTTTAAAAAAAATAAACAAAAACTAAAGTGCAGTAAGGGCATAGTGGGTACTGAGAGATGGAAGTCAGGATGGGGTTAGCCTGGGTGGCTTCCCAGAGGAGGTGACACCTGAGCAGATGCCTGAATGACAACAGGGGGTTGGCCATGCAAATACACTGGAGTGAGGACAGCAAATTCAATTTCCTGAGGTGGAGTGTTCTGTCCATGTTCAAAGAACACTGTAGCAGTCAAACAATGTCCCACAGAGGTAGCTATAGTCCTAATCCCCAGAACCTATGAGTAGGTTAGGTTACAAAGTCAAGGGACTTTGACCATGTGATTAAGTTAAGGATCCAGACAAGAGAAGATTATCCCAGATTGTCCACATGGGCCTTCTTAAGAAAAAAGAGTACAGTGTGAATGATACAAGGAAGGGACCATGAGCCAAGGAATGCAGGTGGCCCCTAGGAGGCAAGAAAGGCCAGGGAATGGGTTCTCCTCTCAGAACTTCCAGAAGGAAACAGCCCTGCCGATACCTTCACTTTAGCTCAGGGAGACTGATTTTAGACTTGCTCTCCCAAACTGTAAGACAAAAAATGCGTGTTGTCCCGAGCCACAGGTGTGTGGTGATTTGTTACAGCAGCAATAGGAAGCTATTACAAATATCAGTGAGGTCAGAAGGCCGTGAGGTGAGAGAGGAGGCAGAGGCAAAGGCTGTGGTGTTCAAACAAGGCCTGGAGGTCTGGATGAACACATAAAATCACGAGGGAGTCAGATCCCCTTGGAAAATCAATCAGTCAAGCAAGAAACCAAGAAGTAGAGATGTTCCACCCATTTCAAATGATCTTTGATATTCTGAAGTTTGAATATGCCAAAAGAATTTAAACAGTCACTCGTATTATTCATAGAGTCACATTATTCATAATAATAGAATTTGTCCCGTGACCTGTATAAAACAATAGATTTAACCTCATTTATGTAGCCACAGACTCCTTGGGCCAGCTGCTACTATTGATCCTAGGGAGAAAAATACACATGCATAAAATCTGGATAAGATTTCAGTAGCTCTCTGGAACCATCTGAAGCCCATGCGTGGATCTCAGCCTATATATCCTTGTTCTGCATCCAGAATTATTGAGCAAACTTTAAAAAAAAAAAATCACAACTTTTATGTCATTATTCCTTTTGGTTGAAGTTGGCTGTCTTGACCTAGGCCCCCAAACAGAGGCTGAGATGTAATTTTGGATGCACGTGGCTTACTTTGGAAGTGAGCCGAGAGAGCAGGAGGACAGGAGGGGAGGGAATTACAGCAGAGAAGGAGAGAAATGAAACTCAAGAATGTCTTACCGAGTTGGCACCCCGTCTTTCCAAAAGTCTTTTGAAAGGAATCTCAAGATGATCTGTCTAGCTGATGGAAGGAGGGGGGGGGACAGGCTCGCTTCTGGGTCCTATCTCCCAGTGGGACAGCAGCCTCATGCTCCTTAATTCTCCTGCACCTCCCATTGGCAAGTGTGAATGTCAAGCTGCTCTTGAAGCCCTTCCACGAGAAATCCACAGTGGAAGACCCAGGTAGAGGTGCAGCTTTGGAGGGAGAACAGGGTGCTGAGCATTGCATCTGACAGAATCAGGAGATGTCTGCCAAGAAGTGGTCTCTGCAAAAGGGCCAGGACAAAAAGAGGGGCTCAGGGGACTCACCGTGATGCTCATGGGGTGCTCATCACACTGGATGTTTCCTAAAAAAAAAAAAAAATCATCTTTTTTTTTTGATGGGAAAGCAAAAATCAATTTTCACTATAGTTAATTTTAACCCTCAAGTTTACGCTGAATCATCAAAGCAAGTTGCTTTGACTTTAGTGAATACCTTGTTTGAAACTATTACATCTTTTCTTTCTGTATTTACAGTCTATATCTATATGATTTGGTTAAACTGCATGAGTTTAGTTACACTGGTAATGCCAGATAACATATATGGTATCATACTTTGAGCCACGCACAGTTATGAAGAATTTATATGTATTTTCTCAATGAATCTTTACAACAACCCCGGGAGATAGGTAACATTATTGCCTTTTCGCGGATGAACCATATGAGGCTTGAAGAAGTTAAATCATGCACCAACGGACATGTGGATAGTTTTGGAGGCGGCCTTTGAGCTTAGGGTTTTCTGATGCCAGGACCATAAACCACTGTGTTTCTCAGAGTCTAGTGTGTTTGAGAATCACCTGGAGGGCTTAGTAAAACACGGAACACCTCCCCATCTCCCCACGCGATTTTCAGCAGGTCTGTGTCAGAGTCTGGGAATGTGCATTTCTAGGTAAGTTCCCAGATGATGTTGATGCCAAGGGCATGAGGACCCGCACTTTGAGATCCAGCCATGGCTCCATACCGACTGGCCCATCCCAGTCCTATCTGTGCCACTTCCCAAGAGCAGCTGGAGATCCTTCCAACTTATCTTCCAACATTTGTTCTTTCATTTTCATCTTCCACTTTAGTGGAAGTGCATGATACCAGGCAATTTTCTGAGAGGATTTCTTCCTGGAACAGTCAGTGATTTTGTTTTTTCCCCCCACTCAGCCCATGGCCAAGGGCTTTGTGCCTATTAGCGGTGAAAACCGGTTCAGCTCATGAGGCATTTTCTTGTTGGAAATCCAAAGAAGCACATCCATCTTACAAATGATGTTTCGACTCTGCCTAAAATATAAATATTTATGAGAGTGAGGTTAGCTATTTGGCATGCGATACATATTTTTTGTTAAAGTTTTCCCATTAGAAGACAGTTGCTTGGGAAAGCCTTAGAAACTGATATTGCATTTCACTTCATAAAGATTGTGGAAAACTAGACACCAAGAGAATCCACATTCCAATTGCTGATGAGAGGTGAGGACATGTTCCCACAACCTCCCGGTGCTAATGAATTACAGTCACAACATGCAGCATGGCTCAGTGTTGTGTTTCCAAGCCATAATTAAGGGAAGAAAGAATTATAGTATTAGGGCTGAAGAAAATTTATGAGAGGAGAGACACTGTAAGACCTAGATGGTAGCAGGAGTTGGCTGGGCTGAGAGAAGAAGCTGTCCAAGGGAGGCCCGGTGAAAACCAGCCATGTTGACTGGGTCCCAGGATTCCTGTCTAGGCAACATGGATGCCAAGTGGATACGAGAGTCCACTACAGTTAAGGACAATTTGCAGTCAGCTATGCTTAGCTTTTCTTGTCAATATGGGGTGGAAACATGGCTCCACCAAATTAAAGTGAGGATGTCATATTCACGCCACATCACTGGAATATTGATAGGCTGAGGAAAGGAAATCTATACTCAGGTGCCTGGAAAATGACATTTTCGCCCCTGAGATATTAATTTCTTTTTCGAGAAATATAATGGGAACATGTGGGTGTTGAGCCAAACAGAGCTAATTTGACTCAGCTCTGCCTCAGGTTGCCTTGGTGAGATTGTATGGGACTTGGTCTCGCTGCTTCTCAGTGTCTTCATCTTGGGATGGCCCTGAGCTTGAAGGGTCATCGTGAGGAGTATTTGAGGCATGATGCCTGGCACACAGTGTGCTCTCATGATTTGGCCTTGTTTGCTGAAATGAGCTTGCACCTAAAAAGTGCCGGGCACACTGTAATGATAGCTATGCAGTGTTAGTATGGATAAAAACATGTGCTGTTTTCCAATAAGGGACCCTAGCGGGAACATTTCTCTTTAGACAACTTCCGTGAGTGCTTTTTCTCCGAGTTTCCTGGGGCTGTGTCTGCTTTTTTTAAGGGATTTAGACATAGCATTAGCAGGTAGTTTCAAGTCACTGCACAAACATGGCCGTCTTCCTTTTCAATGGAAGAGGTAACATATAGTACTTTTACATGTCCCACATAACAAGCTCCATCAGAAGCTGAGACAGAGGGGAACATGACAAAGATGAGGAAGGAATGACAAGTGGAGGGAGAGATGGAGAAGGGACAAGAAGGGGGAGGAGGAGGAGGTCTCACAGTATCAGGCAACCCAGGTATCCTTAGTCATCCGCGACCACGAGCGCTGACCGCCTACATCATCTCATTTAACCTTCACAGCAGCTGAGTAGCAAGTACAATTTTCATCTTCACTTTAAAAACAAGGAGTTGAGGGGAGCCTGGGTGGGTCCATCAGTTAAGTGTCTGACTCTTGATTTCAGCTCAGGTCATGATCACAGGGTTGTGAGATCAAGTCCCATATCGGGCTCTGTGCTCGGTGTGGAGTCTGCTTGAGATTCTCCCTCTCCTTCTGCTCCTCTCCCTGCTTGCACTCTCTCACTCTCTAAATAAATAAATAAATAAATAAATAAATAAAATCTTTANCTTTCACAGCATTCACCAAAGCACAAACCCTCCCCAATGTCCATAACCCATCCACCCTATCCCTACCCTCCCACCCCCCAGTAACCCTCAGTTTGTTTTGTGAGATTAGGAGTCTCTTATGGTTTGTCTCCTTCCCCATTAAAATAAAATCTTTAAAAAAAAAAATAAAAACAAAGAGTCGAGGAGGTAAGCTGGTGAATTCCAGCTACACTGCAAGGCATCTTGACACTGCACTCCACTGCCCCTGTTTCTGAACCTTCCTTTTCCAATACGCTGCCCCCTAGGTGCCCCCCTTTCCCCCATCCCCCACACTTCCCACACTTTGCAATATGTGTCATAATTATAAGATGAAGAACCACAGAGCTGTGTATGTTATAGCAGCTTACTCTTCTTCACTGTGATCTGAGAAAGGTTGGGTAAAAGAGTGTATACAGATGGTAGGAAGGTAGCAGGTGGTCCAGTCCTAGTCTCTATAACTTCATCTTTTTGTGTGTGCTGGGGGAGCACACAGGAGGTGGGGATAATTTGAGGCCTTGGAGAGTGAAGAGGGGAGTCTGGAAATGATATGAAAAAAGTAAACAAAAAATAACGAAGGGCAACTTCAAAGCCCCTTATAATTTCATTATGATTTTCAACTTGAGAGAGGGCAGGGATATAAGGTTCTATTTGAACTTCCAGATAATTTCTAGATGGATTAGTTCATTCTGAGATGTTCTGTTTCCATGAGGACCTATGGTTATACCAATACTTTGGAGTGCATAAAATTGTTCCTTAAGCTGATGCTTCCTTTGAATTCTTGCCATGAAGAAGTTTTAGCAGGACCCTTAACGTTGTGATGGGCAGTCAGATTTCAGTAATTCCAGTGCTATTGATTCGAACAATTTTAAATTTGTTGAAATAACTGGTTGTGAGGAATGATGGAATCATTCTTGGATTTGGGCAATTTATTCATTCTCGTCTCTCACCAGCCAGTGCTCCACTTCAATGTCCCAGTTTGATTCTTAGAAGACCAAAAAGAGTCTTGACATAGTCAACACACACATGTTTACACGCATTTACATGGACACCCACAGAAGGAATGACACAATGAAGTAGCACATTTCAAGAGTTACTAAGAACCACTGCTGTGGAGGTCTGATTTCCATTAAGAACCTACTGAACATCTACCCCAAGCCAAACGTTGCATAATTGTGGAGATGCCAGGATAAGTAGGATCACGGCTCTTAACTAAATAAGCATGTAGACCAGGATACAGATAAATGAATACAATATGCATTGAAACTTGGTACAAGCAATTATGAGTCATTAACTTGAACGCACTGGATTCCTCACAATGTAGTTTGGTCTACAAGTAGGAGCAGAGAAACACAGAATTTAGCCAAACGCACAGATGTTATGTTGGGTTTTTTTCCCATGTCCCACGTCTAGACTCTGAGATTCAATTTGGGACCGGTGAGGGTATTTCCCGAGGCCTAATAATATCCATCATTTAAGCACTGGGATTTCAAAACGATCGCTTGAGAAGTACTTATGAAGTAAGTACTCTTGGCACCTCTGAGAAAGACACAGCAGCATTTCTGTGAGGGAGCTGGAGAAAGTGGCCAGAAATGGAAGCCAAGTGTTTGCTTATACAGTTTGCCTTAGATAAGGATCACAAAATTTGGACTTCCCCCCTCGTTCTCTGTATCCAGTAATTCCAAACACATTACAGTTCTAAATTCTGTATGGGGCTGAAGGACTACTTAGGGAACGAAGAGCAGGAAGGGACTATCTTATTTAATTTTTCTAAACCACTCCACTGAGCTCTAGAAGCTTCATGTGGAGTGAAAGGAAAATTCACTCCTTTTAGGGCCCATCCTTACAGAAAGACACTTGACTTCAGAAAAAAACGAGGCCTCGCTCCCTACCACTGGCATACTCAAATCAATGCTGGATTTTAGGAACAAATCCCTGATTTTGTGAAGTGGATAGTTTTTATACACTTTTGACAAGAAGTATTTTTCGGTGCAGGTTCTTCCTTGCTTCCTGGAGTGTCTTAGCCCTGGAAACAAATTCAGTCTCTTCCCTTTTATTTCCACAAAGTCGCTCATTTGTTCTTCTGGTATGTTCTGTGGCAGTCCCAGTTCGGGTTTGCTGCAGTTATTGGGAACACAGGAGCTGGAATTGTGCTTCTCTCTCTAAAGATGTCAGTTCGTTACTTCGCTGATTCTTTTAGGTTCCATTGGACATTCCCTTATTGATGTAAACTTCCTTATGCAAAGGAGGAATAACGTTAAAAGCAGACGGAGTTGGAGCAACTGATAAGGAAGAAAATCCATCAATCATGTGCTGGGTTCTCCTAAGTGTTCCTGTGTTGAGAACACAGGGCTTGCCTCTTGGAGCGGAATCATGTCAGCAGCCCTGCTGTCCCAGTCTCTGACCTCAAAGACCTCCAGTCCTTCCTGCACCAGAGTTATCCACGCCTGGCTCAGGGAAGCTGCCCATTTTGTGATAAAAGCCAGATTTCAGGGCATGTGACAGGGTGGGCCTTGCTCTTGGGATCTTAATTTCATCACAAAGAAAACATCCAGCCACTGACTTAGAGCCCAGGCACAGAGGTTCTATGAACACAAAGAGGAGTAATACAATCTCTGTTAAAGAACTGGTGAGTTTCAGGGTAGTTTCAGGGTAGTAAACACCTACAGGGCAAGGTAGAGAGGATTTTACGTACCATGCCGATCATGTTGGAGCAGGTTTTCTTCTTCATGTAGGGAAGGAGTCTGTCTTCTTGTTATGTAAATGAAGAGGACTGGGTCCTGGCATGAGGAAAAGGTAGAACCTTCTGGCTTGCTAGAGCCCTGCCACTTGTAAGGATGATTGGTACGAGGGGGTTCTGGAGAGGAGGACCCCCGTGTGGTGGAGCAGCCCAGAGTGGGGAATCTATATTCTCTGAAAGGTGAAGGGAAAGGTCCTGTGCTGGTGAAAGCAATCCAAGTCCTCAAGAGGGTGTTCCAGCTGGTGTGTGGCCAAGGTTGGTCCTTACTCATCAGTTCCTTGTCCTTGGGGGACTGAGCATGTCTGAAGGCACTAAAAAGACTTTGTCCTTGAAGCCCAGCATTGGGCACGGACAGGGGTCTGGGTCAGCAGAGGCGTCTACATGTTTACACAATAATGAACAAGGACTTGTAAGAGTGATACCTGGTGACAACAAGAGCTAGTGGGACCCTTGTCACAGGGGCCAGAACAGTTGTCTAAATCACAAAGACTTTTACTATGGAAATAATTAACTGTGGAATTTAAAAAAACTATTAGCAAACCTCCATGTATTCTCCCTGCGAACAGCAGAGCTGGAAAGTAGGCCGGTCTGATTGGGTCTGATTGCAGAACATGCACTTCTCCCCTCCCCCACCTTGGAACATAGGTACGGGGTGGAGGCATGATGAGATTCCAGAAGCAATCCCGCACACCCAAGCTTATAAATTACCCTTTCCTCTCTTACTTAAGAAATGTCATTTTAGGGCACCTGGGTGGCTCAGTAGGTTAAAGCCTCTGCCTTCGGCTCAGGTCATGATCTCAGGGTCCTGGGATCGAGGCCCGCATCGGGCTCTCTGCTCAGCAGGGAGCCTGCTTCCTCCTCTCTCTCTGCCTGCCTCTCTGCCTGCCTCTCTGCCTACTTGTAATCTCTCTGTCAAATAAATAAATAAAATCTTTAAAAAAAAAAAAAAAGAAATGTCATTTTAAAACATGGGGTTCGTTTTAATTTAGGAGTCATTGAAGTCAGTCAGGCCGATGGACTTGAAAGGGGCAACGTGTGTGCATGTGTGCATGTGGCACTGTTGGAAACTCTCTTAAACCCTCTTATGTCCCCACATCATTAAATTGTCATGGCTCATCCTAAAGAGGCCTTTTCGCTTACAGGTGGGCCCACGGGAGATTGAATTTTGTGCAAACTCTGCTATAGTGTGGCCACTGATTGCCTCCAAGAAGCCTCCATCCCAGATCCAGAAGACTTTTTCTTACCCACTATCCTTAAAACTAGTCTCTCTGTGTGTGACATAGTATTTGAGAGAACCTGTCTGGTTCTTTGCTCCTTCGTTCTGGACTGGTCCTTTTGTGGAAGCTTGAAGTGCCCTTAGTTTGAATGCTTCCTGTTCTGGTCACGTTCCACTTATGTTTAAGCATGAACATTCAAAGGACATTCAAGGAGGGATGTTGTGTTGGTTATGACCGTAAAGTTGTGGACAGATCTGGTAAAACGAAGGCAGAGTACAGTTCTCTCTTATTGAAAGAGCATAATATTGAGAATTCATAAACTTCCGAACCAGGCAGAATGTGCCCTGTCAATGCAGACTTTGGGAAACGGATGGAGGGTGGGGAGGAGAAAGGCACTTCGGGATTGATCTTTGACGATGGTAACATGGAGGATGGTAACTGACGAGTTTCAACATCTGAGCTGAGGAATGCTACACATTTTGTTCTAAACGTGGAGCAAGTTAAAAATGCTCTGAGAATTCCATTGTTCTAACCTCCTTTCCATATATTTCTCTACATATGGAGCTTTCCTGCAATTTAAGGAATCACGTGCCAGAACACCAGCTTTACAGAAAAGTTAAGTTAGAACAGGAGCAAACTGACAATTAATACATTTATTCCTTTTGCCTTCTATATAAGTTAATGGGTGTTAATTAATGGGTACTAAAAAATTCAACATCGCAGGGTAGGATTATTAAACATTTTTGGGTCCAATACAGTAGCAACTGCTCCAATCAGTGCAATATACCTTCCTGTAAGTAGTGTTTAATTACAGGGATTAGCAAGCAGCGACGCTCTTAGTTAGCTTTAATTTTTCTAGACATACATCAGCCGAAAGCCCTGGTTTTTACATTCACTACAGTGTAGATGATACCAATGCCGAATCCAACGGCGAGAAGCAGCAACTATAACAGAATCTATAGAATTGTCTGACATACCGTCTCTGAGGAGCTGGTGGTCTGTAATCTGGCAAATCAAATTAAAAGCAAAGCAAACTATTTCCTTTTCGCTGTGACCAGATTCAAATGTCCTTTTGGTATTAAAGAATCAAAACATTCTTAATTGTTTATTGATTATTCAAATCATATAAACCCGAGATACATGAGTGTGGTCAAATTGTTTCTTTTGAAGACAGGAGCTGGGGGTTAATGGGAAAGCAGCACGCTGAGCTGCTTCAGGGAAATGTTTTCTGACATGGCCTCTCTGTTTGGGATGATCTGAGGTGGCGAGCGCAGACGTGGCACCTTCATTAAACTGGAGGATGAGGGGGCCTCATAAGTAATCTTTCAAGCGGGCTGAGAATAAGCTCTGAGACATCTATATTGAAACTTCTGCTCGGTCTCTCTAGCAATGGAGACGCCTGCCAAGTAGTGAGCTGGCAAAGGATAAGAAAGCAGAGAGGGGTGGGGTGGGGTGGGGGGGTTCCTGAAAGCTGCTCCTTTGCTACCCAAATGAGTTTTTGGTCAAAGTCTCTGAGCACAGTGTAAGAATAAAAAATGGAGTGGGAGGAATATTTTTAAGCTATTTTGCAATCTAATAATGTCAGATTTTAGGGATGAGGAGAAGGAAAATGGGAGGGGTGGAAAGGAAGTAAAAATATCTGAGATTACAATGTTATCTTTAAACATTGTGCTTCAACTCCACAGCGACCAACGGTTTGCAGGCTGGCTGCAAAATTTTGGTTTCCTGGGAGTGGAAAGGGATGAACTGCTCCCTGGTACCACTAGGTGGAGATGTAGCTTTACCAAGCATTCACTCCCCGGCGAAAAATGGCCCATCGTGGCTGTGAAATCCTTAACAAAAATTTAAAATGTTCAAGATTGATCAATTATGAATCATGTTGGTCACGAATTCACACTAATCTTTGGGTGTGTGTGTGGGGGGGGAAGGTTTTTTTAAAAAAATCCCACATCATACAACAACAGCAAAAACCCCCTCAATGTGCTGTTGTAAAGTTGTCCATGCGAATTACTCTTTTTTAAGCCATAAGTTCTGATGTTTAAGACTCAGAGAATAATCACACTATGTTATAAATTGTCTGCTGCCAATACACACATATTTTCCTTTATTCTCACACCAGCTGCTAGCTCATGCTATCAGTGGTCAGGAACAAACAAACAAAAACTACCCCTAAAAAAAAAAAATGCAGAGCTTCCTTTCCAACTTCATCAGTGGAAATGTGCCAGCAACTGGCAGGAGTTGGGAATTGTGTGTTCGAGTTTAAGGGGCTGCTTCTAAATGTAGTACTTTTTGAGAATCTCATTACCTCACATCTTGATGTGTGAAGTGTGATTCACAGCACAGTTTGCTAAAGGCTAGTTAGCTCTTGTCTTAACGGTCTTAGGTGTCTAATATCCCATTAATCAAACCTTAGTGAAATGAAGCATTTCACTTTGTTTTGGCTAAGCCTCTTCTGTCTACTTAGCTGACCCCTTTTCTTTTATGTTAACTTTTCTATGCCCATTGGTAGATGGCATGGACTATCAGATGGCTTCCAGAATAGACAATGGATACCAATCGTTTTCTAGAAAGCCAGGGAGTCATTTATTATTTCTCCTTTCACACTTGTCTCTCAGATAAAAATGCTCCTGAAGTTCATTTAATCATTCACTCACATTTTCTCTCTCTCCTATTCTCTTGGTCTCTTTCATAGAAAGAATACCTCGTAGATTTTATCTGTTGCCCATGTAACACTACTCCTCAGAGAGTGTGGTCATTCCACCTGCCAGGATTCCATTTAAAGACTCCATTTTCTCATGAAGTAAAGGAACTCTCCATTTATGTATGGCTGGGGAAGTTCAAATGCCATCGTAATCACTGCTGCATTACAACCATGTGAGTAGAGACTCTCCCATGATGAAGGTCAATGTTGAAAAAGAATGCATTGTGGTAGTAAAGCAATCATTGCAGTGAAAGGGATTTAAGATTCTATTAAATACTTTCTCCCTAAAACTTCAAAATAACAACATTTTTTTATTACTGTGCAAATGAATCGATGAAGAAAAGGAGGAAACGTTTATTAGTGGCCAGGGGAAAAAGGAGGTAGAGACAATTAAAATAACAAACACTGGGTTTACGTGTAAGATATTCCCTTCTTCAACTGTTCTTCTTCTTCTTCTTCTTCTTCTTCTTCTTCTTCTTCTTCTTCTTCTTCTTCTTCTTCTTCTTTTTTAGAGAGGGAGGGAGGTGGGGAGGGCTGGGGCAGAGGGAGAAGGAGAGAGAGAATCTTAAGCAGGCTCCATGCCCAGCGTGGAGCCCAACCTGGGGCTCGATCTCATGGCCCTGAGATCATGACCTGAGCTGAGATCAAGAGTCAGATGCTTTAACGACCCAGCCGTCCCAATTCCCAACTGTCCTGAATGAAGTAATATTACCGTAACCTTAAATTTATTTCTTAACCACAACCTCACAGTGATGGCTGTATGAAATTAGATAATTCATTCACAATGAGTGCCATGTGAGGAGGGGTCGCATTCTCTAATATCACTCAGAGGATTCTTTGAAAGGTGTATTTCATCATCAACATCACAGGTGTTAGTTATCTTCGGATTCTAGAGGGGAGAGGTCTATGTGTAGAAGTCATCCTCCACCGAATAGATCTTAAATGAACATTATGAGCAAAGCATTGCCCTGGTGATGGGGACGCAGGGCTGACCGTCACCTGGACTGAACCTTTGGGAGTTCCAACTCCTCATACGGAGCATGTTTTGAAAACTGCCGACAGCAGTGGTGCATGGAAATTACCTGTGTAATAATTCCTCTTTCTTTGTCGTGTGAAAAACCTCAGAAGTCACTAGAGTTTTGCGTAGAAACATAAAATCCTTTATGCAAGGGAAAAAACAAAACTCACCTTTATTAATATGATACAACTTTGGTAAAACCAGCTGATTTTTTTTTTAATGTTTAACATGCTAGGTGTCATTATTAAAGCACTTCCCACGGGTAAACTGATTTAATCTGACAAGACCCAGCGAATTAGTATTATTGTTACCTCCCACCTTATTGAAGAGGAAATGGAGTTACGGAGAGATGTAGAAATGTGCCCAAGAAGACACAGCTAAGGGTCATGAGGCTGGGATTCACACCCAGGTGAACAGATAGAAACACCTACCATCTTACCCCTTTAACCATAATACATACATATATATTTGAATTCAACAACTTACAACTTTTTTTAATAGAGTTTCCTTAGCTAATGTGGACAGATGTATGCCCCTAAAAAAATATATCCTATCCAGGTGCCACTTTTCCCAGAAGAGATAAATTTATTTTTCTTAATTCAAGTCCTCTTGATATATGGTGCTTTTTTAAAGATTGAAAAATAACATTTTTACCCTGCAAGTAGTTCTCTCAAAGTCACTGTAAGATACATATCGTAATTTTACTGTGGTGTGCGATGAGGGTAGAATGGTGCACTTCTAGGAGAGATGATATTGGGGAAAAGAATCATTTAAAAAATCAGTATTGTTTCTTGGCATAGGTAGAAAAGTACTAAAATAACAAAATACTTCTGGAATAAAACTGTAGGTTGCTTAGTGGACAGAACTGTTTTAAGCAATACCTGTAAGACTATTACATACTCACACTGAAAGCCATACAAGAGATTGCTCCTGAGGAAAATCATACAATCAACATAAACCCCTTCCACTCAAAGGGAGACAGACATCATTTGAACCATGAATACGAATACACACTGGTCTGGTTTGAACATAGAGGTCAAGTTTTTGGTAGACTGAAACTTTGAAAAATTCATATCTGGGGAAAAAAATCAGAACTTGCTGGGTTCCAGGAAGAGACTAAATTTCTCACCATGCACACTCTCCTCAGTGAGACCCTGCTCCCCCCCCCCATCCAACATTAGTCTAAATACCTCCTAATCAGTGAACAGATTGTGAGGAAGAAATGGAGTGCTGGCCTAATCAGCTTTCTCCTCAAATATTAAATATTAAGAAAGGTTTTGGGGAAATCAGTCCTTGATATGATAATGTGCTGATGTGCGTGTGTGTGGTATGTGTACACAAACATGCCTTCTGAGAAGCCAGTCAGTGTGGAAACTAAGAATCACAGAAAGAAGCCTCACATGCAAACAAGAAGAAATTGGGTTGGCAGAGGGTGTGGAGAGGAAACTTAGTTACAAGCAAGCTAACCAATTATTACTAACCAATTATTGCGGCTTCTCCCATTATCTGTCAGAACTCCCATCAGTCCCCGAAGGGAAGGTTTGCAGGAAGGCGATCCTTTCAGAAAACATGGAGTAACGTGGACCCAAGAGGCAAGGCCTAGCTTTTTGGCTTTCACGCCCTTTTGCCATGATGAAACTGAGCGGAGGACGCTCACAGTCTGTCACATTGAGTTCTGACCGAGCCATATAAAAATTGTCAGACTGATCCACTCGACGGCTGCTAACTTTGGGGGTGAAATGCATTTGCTCCACAAATTAAAAATTTCATTTTTAATTCCTAAGAGTCCCTCCCTGGAAAAGTGAATTTTGTGCACATGTTTGGGTGTTGGAAATATCAATCGAATAGTATGGGAAAAGATAAAAAAGGGGGGAAGGAAGATGCCCACCTTGAAGTCTTGTCCATTGACAGAACACGTGTTTGATCAAAATGCAATGTCATTCGTCTTTTGTGGCTCTTTGTCGATCATGTTTGCTGGAAGGATAAGTGAACTCCACAAAAAGACATTTATCTAAATTATCCTCATAAAGTGCCGTCACTCTGGGTAAAAAGAAAAATGGGAGAAGGCCAGTCTGTACACAGCTGCCTTACACTTGAATTATTTGTGGAGAAATACAAAGATACATCATGGGTAATCTAAAGATATATGCATCAACTATATATGCATGTGTATATGTAAATATGTGTGTCTATGTACGCGTATCTGTGCGTGAGCGTGCGTGCGTGTGTGTGTGTGTAAAACAGGTTCGATATGCTAAAAGTTACAATTGTGGTTAGCTGCTCAGCTCTTCCCCTTTTGAAATCCTTATAATGCCTTGCCCTAGCTATAAATGCAGAATCCGCACTGGCTCGCTGATAGAAAGCCAGTAACCAAATTGTAAACAAATATGGGTAATGTCTGAGAGTCTGTGCCGACAAGTAGATAAGAAGATAAATGTGGAGTTTCTCTTAATTAGCCTTTCTTAATTAAAAACAGCAGCAGTATTGTGATCAAAATGAACTCTGGTGGGAGCGTGGTCACTTGGTCTTTTGGGTATCACTCAAGGAAAATTAGATTTTTTTTTCCCCTTCTAGGATAAATTGTGCACTGAAGAAGGAATAAACGGTGTCTGTGAGCAGCGTCCCTTTGGTTTTTATCTGTGTGAGATGGATGTGCCTCTTGCCGTTTCCAGAATGGCGTGGGGGCAGACTTAGCCATCATTAGCACCCCAGGATGGATCCAATTCACTAATTACTTATGCTGTCCTGGTTCACTGAGATTTAACTACCAAGTCAATCCCATTATCTGCAGTCTCCCAAGCTTGCCGGAGCCATCCGTCTTTCATGGAAAAGAAGCACAAGGGTTATCAATTGGGCCCGGCAAGACTTGGGATTTTCTGACTTTGGGAGAAGGCAAGATTAGTCCCAACTCAAGTCCAGGCCCCTCTAATCCGCCACTTTGGATGTGATAAAAGTAAACGGTGACAATTATCCAGAACTACGTGAAAGAGCGGGAGGGGCCGCGCCGAGAGCAAAGGGAAGGGAGGGGAGGGGAGGAGAAAGGGAGGAGAGATAAAAAAGCCCCAGAAAAAGAACGCAGGCCCCACTGTGACACGGGCGGCCGCCTCCAAGCTACAGAGGGCAACTCATCGCTTACCAACACATGATAATAGAGTCAGAAATCGGGAATCAAAATATTCTGTGGGCCCCAGCCCTCTGTCAGAGGAGCGATGGCCGGGGAGGGGCCGCAGGGAGAGAGAAGAGACTCTAGGAAGGCCTGCCTCGTGCAAGGGCCTCCACCATCCACACCCGCCACGCTCCCGTGTCTGCATGGCTCCTGGGTCCCGGCTGCCCGCGACGGGTGATTGGCACCCGCTCTGCCGAGGGGAAGGGCCTGGCAGCTATTGGCAGCACCGTCTCGTTCATTTGCACACTTTAGGAAGCAGCAGTGTGGCTACTAATACAAAAAAGAATCTTCTGAGCAGCATGACATCTCTTGGAATGGAATATTTGTCTTTACAAATGATTGCTCTGCTGCCAGCACTTGACACGGTGCTCGCAAACATGTGTAATTGTTGGAAGTGTAATGATGATTATTTGCATATTTAATGTTCAAACAGTACTGAAGAATCAACCTAGACGAAACCTTTTAGGGGGAGATTTGAATATGTTCAGCATCAGCCCAAGGAGTCCCAGGAAGGAGGAGGCATCCGATGGAGAGCAAATGCAGGGATAATTGGCTTAAAGTTCAACGCACCACCGCCTTGGTGCTTTTGTTCAAGGACACAATAGCGCTCTCCGGACCCATGCGAGGTGGAAGTTCACCAACACCAGAAGACGCTTTCTTTTGGCTGCAGTTCAAGCATAAGCTGTAAGGCGCCCTGTATCAGCCTGGTTTTACATTAACCAACTGTGACTCCTAGAAGAGTAGCCAGGAAATCAGGATATGAGTTTGGAAGCTATGAGGAGGGATGCTAGACACTGAATTCATTATACGGTCTATCCCCTGACGAGGGGAAATTGTCCACCAGTTCCTGTACCGCAAAGAAATCACTCTCAGGGAACGAGCTAGCCGAACTATTAAAACGGCATGATATGCAAAACTGTAGGGAGAACATTTTATTCTCTTAAAAAGGTGATCTGCTTCTAAGATTCTCTTCTGGTTTGCACTTAGGTCCCTGTTCTTTTTCTCCAGATGGTAACTAAACTTATTGCGGTAATTGCGGTGTACTAGGTACATGTACCAAATCATTAGGTTGTACACCTGAAACTAATGTAATTTTATGTCAACTATACCTCCTTTGAAAAATGCTCTTTTCTTAGAATACTTCTTAAAAGTAGAGCGGTTGATAGCTTAAAAGTGAAATTAGAAGCACCTCTGTTACCCATTCCCCATCTCCTTCGAATTCTGGGTCAGATAAAGACCCAGAGAGATGGGGCTCATAAGGTGTGAAGTTGCATGCTTTGTCTCTCTGCTTTCCAGCCATGACCAGATGAATCTGGGAGGGCTCCCGTGATTCATGGGGCAGTTTCCCAAAGTAGGTTCCCTTGTAGGAAATGTCAGAAGAAATCCAGAGCTGGGAACATGCCCTGTGCAAACGACACTCGGTGCACCAAATTTCTCAATATCCACAAAGGCCCAGGCCCTGGAAACCCTCGCGACTGCCTGCTCCCTCTCCGAGGCAGCGCTAACTAGACACTCACAGCAGGCCGACCCGCGCTTACCCACATATGCCTACACATCTTGAACAACTTGAAACTCTGAGGCTCTGCTGCCTGCTCCAAATCAGCGGGAAAGGAGATTTTAGATGGTGGTAATCATCTCCGGGAAAACACACCTCACTGAAATCAATAGAATAATTTTTGATAATGTGGCCACTTGATCTGGTAATTTGGCCTTTTACCTGTCGTGAACACTTCACTGGAGACTTCTGGAGCTATTAGAGGCCTCTTACTTGGAGGCTATCCTGTTCTTGTCTTCCAAAGTACGCTGAATAATTAGCTTTTGAATGTAGTGCTGTCTCTCCTTCCTCTTGCCCCTCGCTCTTGTCTCCAGGCCCCACCCGCCCCAGCTTCCTCTTAGGCTCCTCGGAGCCCCAGGCCTCTTCCGCCAGAAGCCATCAGGTGACAAGCCACAATCCCTCACCAAAACAGACCTTTGAGGGGCAGCCCAATGGACCTGAATCAATTAACATTTTCTAAACTGATTTTGAAAAAAATTGGGTAGGTGAACAGAGACAGAAGGTCGCCATCACCACCCCTGTGGTCCCAGGCACTGCTCCTGACAGGACCGGAGCCGGAGTGCCAATGCCCCTCATTAACACTGTCTGTGGGTTCACCTGCAGAGGACGAGGTCTCGAAATTTTGCCTCTGCACACCCGCCAAGGAGATGACTAACTCTTCAGAAATGACGACATACCTGAGTCTTGCTTCTGAGCCTTAAAGAGGTCAACCACTCAGAAGTGATGTGAAGGTAGAAGTACCAGGAGGGGGAACACTCATGGTGAACAGTGTTCAAGTTCCAGACACGTTTCTGCTTTCATGCCTCTTCATTCTCACCACCACATAATGAGATCGGTACTATATTCCCATGTCCCCATTTTAGAGATCAGCACACTGAGGCATGGAGAGAATCAGTGATGAGCCTGGCTCATCAGGGAGCACTGAGCTCCCTGAGGGCGAGACTGGGATTCATAGTGAGGCTTGGCAGCACTACTGAGGTGAGCCACTAAATGGTGGTACCTCTCGGGGTTGTCCACTACACTCCCTGTCCTGACGTTCATGTTGGGCATTACATACAGATGCCAAAGCTATCTCATATCTCCCTGGACTGCTTTCATGCAGAATCACAAGACTGCTTGCCACTTCATGTGTCACTTTAGGAAGAAGCTCTTGCCAAGTGCGCTTGACCACCACCAACCGCTGGGATCGGTTCTTTGCTCTCCTATAGCCCAGAACACAGACAGCTAAGGGCATTTTTTAAACAGATATAATATGAAAACAACCCCTTGGGATACAAAGTTGAATTTTATTTCTTGTTACATTCTTTGAAGAGCAAAGTATTTAAAAAACACATGACAATAATTAGCAGTATTTCTTTAGGGGTTTGTTGGTTTGACCTTAGCCTTTTAATCTGTCAAAGTATGTTAATCAGCCTGACAGACAGAGAGATAAAATGTGGAGGCAGATGCACTAGGAGTGAAAGAGGAAAAAGAATGAGAGGATGGGGAGCCAAGGGGAAGTGGAGGATGCTATGGCCAATGGTCCCCGTGGGGGAACTCTTCCGGGTGGCCCCAAAATTTTAGAGCTAGACAGAGCCTCAGAAGCAAGTGACTGTTTGTCTTCAAAGCCTGGCAAAGTGAGCAAACTCATTTGGGTACGTTCCAGAAAACTCCTTGGACTTTGAGCTGAGCTTAAAGTACATTTTGGAGGATAAAAAGCTGTGGATGGGATGGGAAACATGTAAATGTCCCAATTTTTGCCAAATTTGTCTGCAGTTTCAGCTGCATGTCTCACACCACTCGGTAACTTGGGCAGAGACATTTACTGCTCATCAAATATCCACAGACTCTTCCATTTTCCCAGTCTTCCTGCAGTCAGGTGGCTCAGTGTGAGAGGGTGAGTGGAAATGGCATGTGCCATTTTGGAGTCTCAACATTTAGGAGCTCGCATGTGCCCTTCCGGTTTTCTCTTCTGCCAAGGGAGAATGCGAGGCCTGCGATTCACATGGCTCAGCTACCAGGTGAAGGATTCCTGATATCCTGGGTTCTTTAGCAACTGGGGGGAGGGGGAGCTGACACAAATAGACATATATTCTATGAGGGAGAAATGAACTTCTGTTGTGGTAAGCTGTTGATTTCAGGGTTATTTTGTTACTGCAGCATAACCATATCTTTCTCTGACTATAGACTTCTAGAATCACGGAAGTCTCTAGTTTGAACTGCATAGATCTTTTGAGTTCACACATCAATCGACCATTTAGTTCCTTACTGCACCTAGCTCGGATAGGAAGAATAAAGGGGAAATCACTGAATACATCCTCTGTGGTGTACATTATGCAAGATACTTTACAGAAGCTATTTCACTTTGGACTCTGAGGACAAAAAGGGCTAGATATTGACATTTCATCCTTTGTTCAGAAAGAAGGGAAATGAAGTTCAGAGAGAATAAAAACTTGCCTGTCGATATACAGTTCCTTCTCTGGAATTTCATGCATTTGGCCCTAAATCTTTAAAATCTGTTTTCCGCTTTATATTACCTAGCCTTACTGCCAAGGCAAACCAGAGACTATGTAGGTACCTTAGAAGTCAGGGAATAGAGGGCATGGTCTGCCCACACTTTTCTGATTCCTTGGATCTGTGATTCCATGCTTGGTCTAACAAGGTAGGACTCATAAATTTCCTCTGTAGGAGATCCTCAAGTTTAAATTTCTTAATTTCTAAATTTTTTAAAGTGGGATTCCTGTCACTTGAGAGGCGATAGAAGTATTTGAGAAGGCACCCTCCCCCCCAAACTCCTAAGTTCCAAGGAGAATGCCAGGAGCAATGCCCCTAACTATTTACATATATCTCCCAAGCACCCCCTCACACACATTATTATTACTGGTTTCTTGACAACCCTTTCGACTTTCTTGGAGCACCTTTATTTTTACATATTCCACAAATAGTTTCATTATGCCAAATACCTTTGTGTGTGTGTCTAGGTGTTGGACTATGTTTAATATATAAAGCAATTTCATTAATCAATTTTATACATCATTGGCCTTATTGAATTTATCCTTCTCTCAAAAATACAGCAATGATCCTGTTCCTGTATACGTCACCCCCACTCATCAAACACATATAAACCCATACACTTTGGCACCTGCTACCCCATGCCACGCCCACATACACATGCACACACCCACCTTTGTGCTGCAAAGGGTTCCATAAGTCCTAGGGCAGGCAAAGGTGTGAGAGTCACTGAATTAAGAGTTCTAGTTTCTGGATACCAATGTATAGAGACTAGAACATTGGAGATGTGTGGAGGTCATTAATGTGGTCCGTAGGGAATAGGAGATGGCATTCAAGTTCATTTCCTCAAAAAACTTTTATTTAGCACCTATGCTAATTGGAAATACAAAGATAAGTATGACACAGTCCATGCCTTCATGGAGGCTACATTTGGGGTGGGAAACGGCTGTTTCCCAAAAATTGATTCTTGTCTTATGTCTGTCACCTTATGTCAAAGTGAATGTTTTTTTCTGCTGTGTCTTCTCCAATTTTCCCTCGTAATGATGTACAGGGTGATTTAATACTTTTTCATATTTTCAGGGCTCCCTGACTGGCTCAGTTGATGGAGCGTGCGACTCTTGATGCTGAGGTTGTAAGTTTGAGCCCCGTGTTGGGTGTAGAGATTACTTTAAAAAAAAAAATCTTCATTCTTTTCCGTATTTGCATTGCTATCTATGTGCTAAGTGTACTATGACCTACTCAGAGCTCTGTCCTTCTGGAACACTTGACTGGATGACTATGCTACCACTGACTACCACCACTGCCACCATCTTCACCACCACCACCACCATCATCCTGTGCCTCATTTATGTGGTATTCTGTATGTTCCAGGCCTCACATCATGTTTTCCTACATACCTGGAAAGTGCTGAGGCCAAGATGGAAACCCATGTGTTTTTATTATGATTATGATTATGATTATTTGCCCCAGGGGTATAGGTCTGTGAATCATCAGGCTTCATGTGTTCTTGACCTCGAGGTCCATTCTCTTCAAAAGTACATTGTACTCCCACACCAGCATATCCACAATTTAATTTTCTCCTCGCATCCAACCCATTCTTCCAACTCAGTAGAAGCGCCATTATCCTGCCAATTGTCTCAACGAGAAGGCTGGAAGTCATTCGCTTCCATCACTCAGCACATCCTGCACGATCAGACCCTTTAATTGATCTCAATTTTGCCAACTTCCTTCTGTTTCCACAGGCACTGGCTCAGGAGAAGTCTACATCAAGCCTCCTTGCCATTGCCTTGCCTCTAGTGCCTCTTTAGATTCGTTGTTGGCATTGTTGCCTGAGAGATCTTTCTAAAGACCTGAACTTCTCCAATTTAAGCTGTGCTGAGATACCTCACAGCTTGCAGCTTTCTGGCAGACCTGACCCTTCTGCCCTGAGCACGTCCTCTGGCCCCAGGTCTTCTGACCCCGGCACCATCTCTACTGTCTCAGCCAAGGGCTCTGTGCAGGTCCTTCTGCTGTGGGCATTGATCCTCCCCTTCTTCTCCACTCATCTGTAATCAGAGTTTAGCCCTTGAGCTCACTGCAGCCTTTCTACCACCTGGCCCTGCCTCAGGCTCACTTTTAGGATGTTCTGTTTAGGATGACATCACAACCTCACTACAACCCAGCATGAGTAGGCAGGGCAAATATTATTTTCATCATCATGTTATGGAAGTAGAAACGGAGGCTTGCGACATTTAAGGACCATACACAGGACCCTGGTTGATATAAGAACTAAGTCAAGAGTCGTGGCTTCTAAATCCTGAGTTTTCCTAGGTAATTTCTTTAGATTAGAATTCAAAAGTGCTAGGACATTCCCATTTTTTCTCCTTCAAGATGCTCTTCCTGGAGAAGGGGGATGTGTGTCTCCCTGCATCTCCTTCTTTGCTCTATTAGACAACACAGCTTGTTTTGCACTTAGCTTCCTCTGTTTCTCTTGATCTCTTCCTATGCAGGTAAGGTGGGGCAGTGTAAGGAGGAAAGCTTAGCTAGAATTTCCTGAATGGTTGCTGTGTGACTTTGGGAAAGTCATTTCATGTCTCTGAATTCAGTTCCCAAATCTGAAGTGTGATTGAGTTAAGAGCTCTACTGTATGGGCTTGGTTGTCTTGTTTTGATACTGTCACTAAAATAAATACAAATACTCTCTGCACAGTCATGAGAAATCAATCAAGTATTTTGGCCAATCCATTGTTTCACAACAGAAGACCACCTAACAAGCATTTTAAATGTTTAGTTTCATAAGTCACCTAACATTCTTTAATAACTGAAACAGGGATGACATGAATAGAGGCTCAAATAGGATTCATTTATTTATTTATTATTTTAAAAAAGATGTTATTTATTTATTTGAAATAGAAAGAGAGTGAGCAAGAGATAGAGCACAAGTTGGGGGGGGTGGGGAAAGATAGAGGGAGAAGCAGGCTTCCTGCTGAGCAGAAAGCCTAATGCAGGGCTCTATCCCAGGACCCTGGGATCATGACCTGAGCCAAAAGCAGGTGCTTAACCCATTGAGCCACCAGGGGCCCAAGATTCATCTTTCAGTTGGTGAATGGATGCAAATCTATCAACCGAGGGAGCTGTGATAGCTAGGGCAGGTCCCATGTTCAAATTCTCTCTCTGCCTCTGATTGGTAGTGGGTATCAGGCACAGCATCTTCATGTTGAGGATAAGAGCAGCTCCATCCCTACTCCGTGTTGTCTATGTCTGAGCCAAGGGATATCAAAGCCTTTAGAAATGTTTCATGATAGTAAAAGTATCACTGCTATTGTCTCAGCTAAACTACTTCCTGCCACTAGATCAAAATTCCCTCTTTTCAAATAAAGGGATTTAGCCCATTGCCTTTCCAACTTGTCTTAGTACTGGACATAAATGATGATGAGGAGGTGGAAGAGGAGGAGGACGATGACGATGATTACATAAAGATCTGGTGTTCACTCTGTGCCTACACCTGTGTTGCACACTTGAAAGAAACTAGGGGCTCGCCCATTGATGGAATGACCCTTAAATGGAATTTCAGGTCTTAGAACACAAAATTCAGAGTGGCGAACATGGGCAGTGATCAGAGTAGAAGGCACACTTGCTCTTGTGTCTTTCTTCTCACTTGACTTGCTCCTCCCAAGGCTCAAAGTAGAACCTACTACTGTGTCCAATGTCTACTTCTGTGAATTCTCAATTATGGCCTTATAAACTTCCTCTGCCTTCACTAGATCACTCAGCATTCCCCTAACAAACACACGAATTGCTGATGCCTATACCCTTCTTCGTTTTGGAAGTCCTACCTTTCTTCTCCTGGAAAGCTCTTCACCTCTAGGGTCCCGATTTCCATGCCACTTCTCTTGAGCTCTCCCTTAGCAGGTTCCCTCAGCCAAAATGAGTCTTGCTTCCCCAGTGCTTCCTGGACATTTGCACATCCATGCTGTGGTATAGTTCTGAACTGCTACTGGTTTATTTATCTTTTGTTCTTCCCTTTTACAACTGTGGTCTCCTCCAACACAGCCACTGGGCATTTGCTCAGCTAGGAAGTGCTCTGCACTTGTTGGGACTACACAGAGTGTTATCAAATGATGACTCAGGTATTGAGTAAATGCTCTCCACCAGCTTTGCTTTTTCCATTTTTCTCCAAAACACACTCTATGCTTTTATTTTGCACTCTCCTCTCCTGACTCATTGCCACTAACTGGAATAATGAATACAAATGGCCAATAAAGAAAAATAAATATGAACATTCAAGTTTGTTTTGGTTCTTCCACTCTCAATCCCAACTAACTGTTTAAATATATATTTACAAAATGCTAAAATCTTCACTTGATTTCATTTGCTAAAGGTCTTAAAATTCATCACTTTTCAACAAATGAAGAATTTACTCCATACAGGCCAGTTTTAGAATGTGTGAAGTTTGCAGTGAAGAAGGACACTGTCGGGCACCTGGGTGGCTCAGTGGTTAAAGCCTCTGCCTTCGGCTCAGGTCATGATCTCAGGGTCCTGGGATCGAGGCCGCATCGGGCTCCCTGCTCAGCGGGGAGCCTGCTTTCTCCTCTCTCTCTGCCTGGCTCTCTGCCTACCTGTGATCGCTCTCTCTGTGTCAAATAAATAAATAAAATCTTAAAAAAAAAAAAAAAAGAAGGACACTGTCCCTGGAGTTATAGAAACTTGTACAGAAATTGACACAAATCCAGATAATATGATAAGAGCCACAGGGTTCTGGGAAGCAAATTGTTATGAGAACCCAGAGAGAAGGGGACAGATTATTTCGACTAGGGGAATACCTTCCTCACAATCTATGAAACTTTGGTAAAATTAAAGGAAATGGCAGTCATCAAAGGGTACAGCAAGAGTGCACAGTACTTGCAAAAACTGAGGGGGAAGGCCCGGCTACATGGGAACAGTTAGCCTTCGTAATGGCAGAAGCAGTGCACTCGTGGGCAGAGGTCTAGGCCACGGCACTGCAAGGAGAGAACTGGGCCAGAGAACAATGATATTTTCATCCAGGGACAAGGCTTAAATTTCCACATGGAGGGTACTGAGAGCTGATGGACACTTTTGAGTTGGGAGCAGAGGGTTGCCTTGGCGTTTTCGCTCTAGCTCAATCTATAGGGATGTTTGGAGAAAGAAGAGTCAACTGTGTCCAGGGAAGCTATTGTAATAGTTCAGTCACATGTATTGATTATTCCAGAATGATCATTCAAGCGAGAGCGTGATTAAACTCTCATGGAGAACACCCCAATGCAGAACAACATTCCTAATCCACCACCTTAAATACAGCTATGTTATTAGCAATTGCAAGAGTTTGAACCTTTGAAGGAGAGGTCTGCAAAAGGCCCCATCCAAAATGGCAGCAAAGTCCTAACTGCCCTGGAGTTTCCTGAAACATGGAGCATAGGACTTAAAAAAAGGCTGTCTACCCAATTCCTCTAGGTCTGCTCATTTTGTAATGGATTCTGGCTTTCTGGACCCTCAGGCGTTCCCCCTTGGGACAAGGAATCTCCATGCCCTCACCCCGCTTTCTGCCCACAACCCCCTCCCCTGCACACATCCTTTGTATTTTGGTCCCAATCCAGAGCTCCTCTTGCCATTTCCTTTTCTTCTCCCCTGAAACTCAGATACTCTGTCAAGTGTTGTGGTAGAATGCTAGAGAAGCAAATGCAAAGGGGGAGATGACGGGGGAAGTTTCTTTCTTCAAGAAGCAATATCTTAGAGGTGGGCTGTCAGGGATCCCACAGCATCTGAAGTTCCTGAGACTGAATGAAAAACACTCAGCTAACAAAACGGAGCGCAGCACAGGACGGCTTCATCTGCTCTGGCCAAATCCCTTCTTTCTTTCCATCCTTTCTTTCCTAATAACAGCTGCCCTCTCATTCCCTGTTACTCTGCTGTGAAGAACAAAACCTCCCTCCGACTATCTGTTTTTCTTTTCTTCCCCAGAGTAGGTCTCATTACTGGTGATTAGCAGATGATTAAAACCAATTCAGCTTCCCCCAGTAGATATTTTCTCCCTGTTTGTGCCTAACGCGTCAGCCTTCAATGAACGTGCTCCTAAGCTTATTAACAGGCTCAGAGGATTAGCTGCCGCCAAGCTCGGTGGCTCCCATATTGTGATGCAAGGAGTGACATGGAACCATTTGCTGAGTGCAGACAGGACCGCTGGGACCAAACTATCTAAATCACAATTTTATTTTCCATGTAGAGCAAGATAAAAAAAAAAATCCCAACAATAATTACAAAAATCAAACGTTTGGACAAGTCTGAAAATATCCTTAAACTCAGTGGCAGTAACCAGGCTAAACCCTTCATGAAGGGTCTCAGTGTGTTTGCGTGTGTGTGTGTGTTGTTAGTTTTTATGAATGTAGAATCATTCAGTTTAGCCATGTTCCCACCCGTGTATGAAGACGAAGGTCCTCATTCAGCCTCTGCATTCACTTTGGTGTCCACACAGTATGTATTTCAGTTGGCTTACGGATAGATCTCATTTCCAATAGAGAAGGAAGAGTTGTCAACTTAGACTATACGCATTACAATTTAGGTCATACTCTAAAGAACACCCCGTTCTCCGAAACTGTGAAATTTGGTTACTGGCAGAGATACACAAAGGAATTCTAAGTGACTGGTTTCGCTTCTGTTTCAAAACCACAGAAACACCATACAGTGAAAGTTTAGGAGGCTTATTTCCCTATGTGCAAGGGTTTTCTTTCAAGTATGACTAACTAGATGTTAATTACAATAACAATTGCAATATAACAGTGATATGTTTATTAGCTGAGGTCACAATCAGTAGGTGAGGGAGCAAGAAGAGCTAGTTTCAGAAAGTTCTGAAAGAAAAACTTCATGGCATGATGCTTGGCAGAGGAAATTGTTTTATTGTTACGAATGAGCTCTTATTCTAAATCTTTAAGTTTTTCCCATTTATTTTTTTTCCACCTTTTCAATGCAGCTTAACTCTGAGCGTGCTGGAGCTTGAAATCTAGTTTCCGACCCATAATAGCAACAGGGTTTGCAGAAAATGTCAACAAATCCCTCATCACCAGGGAAAGTGAGAAATGTGAAAGGTAAGTCACATCAGTCTCCCCCAGCTGCACGACGGAGTACGTCCGTGGAAGAGGAACAAGAAAAATCCGAGCAAAACGGATACTGCCACCACGCAGTAAAACCCAGCAATGCCAAGAAAACAAAGGGAAACCTGACAAAACAATAGGGAAGTAATGAGGACTTAGAGAAAGATATTGTCAATCATGAAAAATGGCACAATCATATTTTCTTTAATTTCAATCATTTAATATCTAAGGGAAAATGACAGACTAGGAGTTCTTATTCGTTCGATTTTACCAGCATTTAAAAAAATTCCAGTGATATCCCTGACCTTGGTTGGCCCCAATAAGTAGGTAATTGCTAAAGGATCAATTCCCTCATCATTAAACAATAGGCTCCAAACAAATGCAGTTTGTATAATCAACTGAGAGTATAGCTCAACTGAAGGTAGAAGAATACAAAGAAAGCTTTAAGAAAGATAATCACAAAAGTGCTGTGATAAATACCAGGAAAACCGTTAGAACTGAGGATCTGCAGTAATGTAACTAGAAGATACAGGAAACAATTATGGCTGAAGATGCTTCTAACATTTTATGACACTTCCGTGAAGCATAACATACATGGAGAGAGTATTGTCGCAACGAGGCAAAGATAAATACTGTTTAATGAAATACTTTTGCTTGGAAGTATTTCCCTGGGACTTGAGAGAATTCCCATGGCCACGAGGAGCCAGGTTCAGAAGGGGGGCCATCCCAGCCTCCATAGATGAATAAAAGAAACTGAGCCATGGGAAGGGAAAGCAATTTCTGTTGCCTCTGCAGCCAGCTCTGTGCGGTACAGGGCCAGTGAGTGCAGCATTCTGAACTAATATCCTTTCACCTACTGAATTAAACATCATAAAAAGAGGATGCCTTGTTTTTCTTCCACAGTTCTTCAAACAACCTTCCCCCTGATGGCGACCACAATGTAATGGTCATCCAGCTACCGGCAGAATCCTAGAATTATTTCTGACTCCTTGATATATGGGGGTCATTTTCCCCTTCATAATTTGTCCTATTTTCTTCTTTTCAGCATCAGAGGATGGAATTATACAAGGCCTGTGATAGCACCTGTCAGGAGAGGAATGTATCCCACACACTCCTTTTACTGTTATCATCACCATACTGGGATGGTTAAGAACTCTGGTTGGGACCAGCTCTGAAAATTACTAGCGTATGACCTTGAGGAATTGACTTCACCTCTTTGAACCTGAGTTACAGCATCCATACTGGTGTGGAAATGTCACCCATTCTCATAGAATTAACAAGGATTAATAACATAAGAAGGGTCATGTTCTCGAAGGGACTCAGTCTACTACTGACACAGAGTCACAGTTGGTCATATTGGTAATTAGGGCGGCAAGAGTGACATAGTGTATGAAAGGCTTTCACATGTGTGGATCCGACCTCGGAGGGAGTGTACAAAGGAAACTATCTGAGTTAATTAAGACACTTGGACAAAGTTTGAGAGGCAATATCTACCTTTGTTAAGCCTGAATCTTATAGGAGTAGAAGGAGGGAACTAGGTGAAACAGGAAGATAAAAGTTTAAGTAAGGGACAGGACACACATGAAAAGATCAATAACCATCTAAGATGGCACCGTAAAGTGATAAACGAGGCTGGAGATGATAAATACTGTCTGGGAGGGGAGGGGTCATGAAGGGCTTTGGGCAGGCAAGGAAAGGCGATGGTGGAACTGGGGCTCGGTGCAAGGGAGTAGATGGGGGCCTGCATCCAGGCATCTTCTGTCTCATCGTCTAGACACTTCTGTCCAGAGAGCCCTCCCCTGGATACTTCCCGAGCTGAGGGGTTTGTGTGCTATTTTGTGTGAGTGAATATTCGACTGGTGGGAGGGTTATTACTATTATTATTAACGATAATACTACTTGAAACCACAGCCAATTTAACCCAACCATTTGGAAGAGCTACATTGCCCTATTATCCAATTGATAATTTCAGGGTTTTATTCACAGGCGCAATCATAAGAAAAACAAGGAGAAGACTGTCTTTCGGTTGTGTACATATGCATAGACTTTGCCTTTTGAGAACATAATTGGGGATGGGAGTTACAAAGAAAAGATCATTAAGAGTTACAAAGAAAGAAAGGGGGGAAAAAACCCATTGCCTTTGTGTGCCATGTGCCAAGCCCCGGGAGTCTTGCTAGACTTCATTTGAGCTGGAGGCTGTGCCCAACCAACTGGGGCAGTAGCAGGGCAGGGGACCTCAGAGGCGGCAGACATCAGGGCAGAGAGTAAAAGGGGCAGAAGGGCAAAGGAAAGTGCTGTGTTGGAATAAAAGCTGCAACGGAATTTTCTTCCATTTAAACATAGGCAAAACTAGCAAATGGAGCTGCCGGCAGAGACCCCCCCTCCCTCTCCCACCCAGCCAAAAAACACAAGGTCTTCAGCTGCCAGGATCTCTAATAATCTACAGATTGGTAACTAAAGTCTTTTGGTGATGTGTGGGTTAGCAACACAGGCGATTCCCACCTGTGGTCTGAACAAGGGTGAAACCAGGAGGGGGCCATTTGAGGGGACACGATGGGTCCTCTACCACTAATCCCGGGTGCGCCTGGGTGGCTCAGTGGGTTAAGCCTCTGCCTTCGGCTCAGGTCATGATCTCAGGATCCTGGGATCGAGGTCCGAGTGGGGCTCAGAGCTCAGCAGGGAGCCTGCTTCCCCCTCTCTCTGCCTGCCTCTCTGCCTACTTGTGATCTCTCTCTCTCTGTCAAAAAAAAAAAAAAAAAAATCTTACCACTAATCCCGGAAAGACTCACACCCTGAGGGAATGCAGGGTAATAGAGTGCTTGCAAAAGCAAAGCCACTCCTGTTCCATGTTGCTGGTCAGACATTGAGACTCGATTTAGCAAAATATGTCCATAGAGAAGCAAACAGCTTGGAGGCTTTAGTTAAACATAAAGACAATTAGGGATGCTGAGGATTAAAATTGATCATTCATTTAAAAAATGCAAGTAGATATTCCTAAGAACTTCCTAAGAAGTAGGGTAAGTAGCAGTAAAATCACTCAGTCTTAGATTATGCTGATAGAAATATTAAGAACCGATCTTTGTCTATTTATCTATCCATCCATCTGTATTTTTACCTTTCTACTTGTTTCTTCTAATACTACCCATAAACCTTTAAAGGTAGAATCTATTACACCTTGGATTTTCCTACAGACTCCACCTCAGTGGAATAAATATGTTTCGAATAGTATTCGAATAAATAAGTAAAAAAAAGTCCTGATAAGGCTCTATAAAGAAAGGACATGACGCAGATTCTGGATTAGCCCAGTTACTGAAAAATGATACAGCAAAGATGCCATACCCCTCCTTGACCTTTCTAGTAGCTTTTGATTCTTATTCTCTTGTGCCACTGCGGGCAGGATTGTAAGGTCAGGGAACTTGGATCTCCTGGATCGTGCACCCCGTGGCATTATAGTGTCCACTTCTGCTCAGAAATACTCACAGCTAACACGCAAGTGCCAGGCGCTGCTTCAAGTGCTTCAGAAGAGTAACACATTTACCCCTCATACCAATCCAGGGAGTAGATGCTCTTGTGATTTTCCTTTGTGCATAAGGAAAGCTTGCACAGATAAATAACTTGTCTGAGATCCTGGTGTTGTAAATGAGGGCGCTGGAGTTGAACACAGGTATCCTAGCTCTTCAGTCTATGTGTTTAGGCTTTTCTGCCTCTGAGCATTGCTCTTTTCCTTGTATTTTACACAATTTCTTAGATGTGTCAGTCACACAGCTGTGCTAAGAAATAGTGCTAATGCTAGCAATAATTTTCAAGTCCTACATTTCAATAATGGTGGGGAATTATAGTGAAACACCCGTCCAAATACCTGTGCTACATCCTTCTTGCTGAAAGATGCAGAAAATGAGAATACCCAGACATTCTAGATGGAAAAAAAATCAATCATTATATTTTAGTATATATCATAAGCTTGAACAGTTTCCCCGGAATAAAGGGGTTAGACTTATCAGGTTGATCAGATAATTTTATCTTGTGATAACCTAATACCACTGCAAGGTATGAAAATGTTCATTCAATCCTTAAAACCTACAAGGCCCACCCAGGTTTCTGTAAAGATACCCGATAGTTTGATAGGGCTAATTTTTAAAATATGTATAGCAATATTTATAACATTTACTGCAAAATATCATAAGCACATTAGATAATAAAAAGGGTGCATTAGAGAAGATGTTTAAGAGTTTATGAAAGATTTAAGATGTTTTGCAATGTTTAAGGAGTTTAAGAGGTAGAAAGAGAGAGAGAGAGAGAACGGAAGGAAGAAAAGAGAGAAAGAAAGGAGGGAGGAATGGAGGGATGGAAAGAGAGGGACAGAGGAAAGAAAAGTATAAAGTCTATTTAGAAAGGTATAGAAGATGTAGTTGTTGCAGGCACCCCAAATGAATTGATTGCTATATTTTTAAATGAAATTTGGCTCTAAGCCTCCCAAACCTAAGGTAAAAAGGGGAACTATACCATGAAATAATTGTATCATGCTATTTCATAGACATTATATTTTATTTTCATAGATTATATACATTATGTTTATAAGTACTTGTTATGTCTTCAGTTCACAGTTTACCACAAGTGCTAAATATAACTGAACACAGATATTCACATTCCACTTGAGTAAGTCTCTGCTTTTGTATGACGAATATAATGTAAGTCAGTCTCTGGAGGCTTCTGAATTGAATTATCACATCACCGATACCTTGTTATTAAAGACATCTTAGATTAAGATAAAATACCACTTGATGCTGAAAGGTAAGCTGATCAACTAATTACTTGACAAGTTTCAAAAGAAATTCCCTGAAAACAAATAGAAGGAACACTTTGAAATTGAAATATAATTATAAAGTAATGAAGATTATGTAGCACTTAGATCCTTGAGTATTGACATTGAACAATCAAACATGTGCCTGAGAAATGGTGTGAATTTCCCCAGGCAAATAGCTTCCTCTTGGCTTTCCAGGAGGGCTTCTGCAGGTGGAAGTTGACACAGGCTTTTGCTGTCTGCAGAAGTCATGGACATTAGTCGTCCTAGGCTGGTGCCCCCTGGACAGCCGTCAGAACCACATTTTTAAACATACTCAGCTTGCGATTGTTCAGTCAGTTGACTGATATCCATAAAGCAGGAGTTGGGAAGCAATCCCATTTTTATGCATGCAGGACAATGCTCTTCCTCTAAGAAGCTAATCTTGTGCAGTCCAATTATCTCTCTACACTTCAGTCTCTACTTCAGTTTTTAATTCAAAAGTGAGAAAGACAATTTCTATCTCATGTATTCATTCTTTGAACTAATATTACGAAGAGAACAAAGGAGACAGAAAGTCCTTTCCCTTAGTCTAGTAGAGGAGACAGATAACAGACAAGGGTGTGGTATATCCAATGGTGGTAATTGCTATGGATCCAAATAAAGCAGGATCAGGGAGACCCCAAGTGATGGGGTAAGAGTTGTTGTTATAGGAAGAGTCCTTAGGGAGGACTTTACATAGAGGGGATTATTTGAACAGAGATCAGAAGGATGTATGGTGATCGGGAGGAAGACTTCTTCAGCCACAGGAGACAGTAACTACAAAGGCCCAGAGGTAGGGGCTTCCTTTGCGTGTTAGAGCAATAGTAAGGAGGCCACTCTGTCTGGGAGGAAATGAGTGAGAGGAAGCATAGCAGGGATAGACTTGAGGAGGTAAAAGGAGACCAAATCATGTTGTAGAAAGGACACTGGCAAGGATTTCTCATTGCAACAACGTAGACTAGCGCATAATTCTCAGTCCTCCTCCTTACAACTTAAAATGCTGGACATAACACACCAAACAAGCATAGAAGACTCTGAAAGGTGGGAGGATGGATTAGCTGGGGTCCTTGACATGAGAAACATAATGGTATGGAGTGAGTTCCCTGGGTTTCCTTTGTGCTCCCATATATCCTGTACAGGAGCTGCAGGAGCCTCCATCCGGAACTGTCAACAAGTGCCAGCAACAAAAACAACAAACCCCCCCAAAATCAGAAAACAAATTAAAAAAACAAACACCTTTGAGAAGTGTGTTCCTCCTAACCAAAGAACTGAGAAAGGGTAACCTATCAACAGAAAAGCTTTCTGGCTGTACTCTCCCACCTCCCTCCACACACTCATTCAAGTACCAGCGGAAACTATGTTCTCTCACTACAGCCTTCTACAAATAGGCATCGAGCTCTTATCCCTTCATCTAGTAGTGTTGGCGGGGGTCAAGCAGGAAGCTGATCTTTCGCTCCCCTTTCTGTGGAATCAGGTGTGCACAGATTCCTCTGCCAGGATCCCAAGTGGGATCTAGCGTCAAGCTGAACTTCCAACCCTATCTAGCGACCAGGAGAATTTAACAAGATGATTAGAGGCTGGGCTGGTCAGGCAGGGCTTCTTTCCCCTCACTCCAGTATCAGCAGAGCCTAGCGGGGAGATGGTCCTCTACCCCTGACCATTATTAACGAGGCTGAATGAGGTGGTAAGCAATAGGGCGAGTTTCATTCCGATTTCCCCTCTCTCTCTGAGCCTGGTGTTCATGGGGTCCAGCGAAGGACTGAGCTGATGCTCACACCATACAATAGCAAGGTGATGTGGGTCAGCCCTTTGCTCCCCCCACCATTGTATTTCTACTTAATGGGGAGCTGATCACATCAAAGAAGTCATGTGTGGTAGTGCTCCAAATAGAAAAGGTATCAGTAGGGCCAAGTGAAGCTAAACTTCCTAATGAGGCAAGTGTGAATCAATGCTTCATGTTTGCCCCGGTGGTGATGCCAAAGTGAATCAAGAAGTGGATCCTGCCCATCGGGTCCTCATGCAGCACCTAAACAGCGTCTGTTAAAATAAGGTTAGATGAGTGCCTGAGCCTCCTATCTTCTTCAGTAAACAAAGTTATTTAACAAAACAAAACAAACAAACAAATGGAAAAGTATAGGGCTGAAAATATAAAAACCAAAACCAAACCAAAACAAAATAAAAAACAACTCACAGAATGGACTCAGTGGCAGACTGGAGATGACAGAGGATAGAGTCAGCGCACTTGAAGATAAGTAAATAGAGTTTGTCCCATCTGAACAGAGAGAAAACAGATAGAAAAAAAGGATGGACAGAGGCTTAGGGCTTTGTGCGCTGTTAACAAAAGAGCTAAAATTTGTGTCATCAAAATTGGAGAAGGAGAGGAGAGAGTATGGGATTAAAAAAGTATTCAAAGAAATAGTGTCTGGAAACCCACCACATTTGGTAAGAGATGCAAACCTATAGATTAAAGAATCTGAATGAGTCTGAAGAGGATAAATGCAAAGAAATCCATATCAAAATACAACATTAAACTTCTGAAAACTAAAAACAAAGAAAAAATATCAAAAGCAGCTTGAGAGAAACTTACAGGGGAACGTCAATTCAAATGAATGTCGGTTTCTCATCTGAAACTGTAGAGATGAGAAGGTGGCAAAACATTTTTCAAATACCAAAAACAACACAAATACAAAGAGCATTTTTCAAATACCCCCCCCCAAAAAATCAATGTGAATTCTATGCCTCATGAAAATATCCTTCAGAAATAAAGGGAAAGGGGTTCCTAGGTGGCTCAGTTGGTTAAGTGCCTGACTCTTGATTTTGGCACAGGTCATGATCTCAGGGTCATGAGTTCGAGCCCCATGCTGGGCTATATGTTCAGCATAGAGTCAGCCTGTCCCTCTCCCTCTACTCCTCCCCACCATCTCTCAAATAAATAAAGAAGTAAAACCTTAAAAAAAAGAAATAAAGGGAAAATAAAGATGTCCCCAACAAATGAAAACTCAGAGAATGTGTTGCTAGTGAATGTACACTTAAAGAATGTCTAAGGGAAGTTCTTTACATAGAAAGGAAATGATAACAGAAGATGGCTTAGAAATTCAGAAAGGAAGATGAGCATCAGAATGGATAAACATACTTCACACTAGTTTCTTAAATTGTATCTGATGATTGAAACAAAAATTAAACACCATCTAATGTGGTGCTCAATGTACATTGGAGAAGTACTTGAAAAACTTATATTTAAAAAATAGGAGGAAAAAGATACCTAAATGCATATAAGATTTCTGTATTTCACTCAAAGTGGTAAAATATCTATATAAGTAGACCATGATAAGTTATATAAGCATCTTATAATATCCTAGAGCAACCACTGAAAAAATTACACGTGTAATATACTTAAAAACATTATGAAATAAAGACAGAATCCTAAAAAATGTTCAAATAGTCTAGAGAAAATTAAAACAAAAAGAAAAACATAAGAATCAGAAGAAACAATGAGAAAACAAATAATGAAATGCCACAGTTAAGGCTTACTATATCAGTAATTACTTTAA
The DNA here is from genome assembly GCA_002007465.1 of Ailurus styani. Taxonomy (NCBI): domain Eukaryota; kingdom Metazoa; phylum Chordata; class Mammalia; order Carnivora; family Ailuridae; genus Ailurus; species Ailurus styani. Next base: position 131,979 of record LNAC01001026.1, on the reverse strand, counting down.
ATGTAAATGCTTAGCTACAATCAAAAGACAGTAATAAAATGGACAAAAAGTAGATGCAAATATATACATGTTATTAGAAATCCACCTGAAACTCAATGGCATAAGTATGTTGAAATGAAAGAGAAAAGATGTACCATATAAATATTTATCCCCCTGAAATCCAAGAATGGCTATATTAGTATCAAATAAAGTAGATACCAGAGCAAAGAAAATTATTAGAAACAAAGAGGACATTATATAATGATCAAATTACCAGTCATAAATTGAAAAGACATAATACAGAAGAAATACGAAATACGGTAGAAATGGACTGGTTCCTTGAAAAGTACAAATTACCAAATCCTGGAGGGTATTATGGTAAGTGAAATAAGTCACGCACAGAAAGACAATTATCATATGGCTTCACTCATATTTGGAATATAAGGAATAGAGCAGAGGACCATAAGGGAAGGGAGGGAAAACTGAATGGGAAGAAATCAGAGAGGGACACAGACCGTGAGAATCTGTGGATTCTGGGAAACAAACTGAGGTTTTCAGAGTGGGGGAGATGGGGTCATCAAGTGATGGGTGTTAAGGAGGGCACTTGTTGTGATGAGCACTGGGTGTTATACATAAGTAATGAATCATTGAACACTACATCAAAAACTAATGATGTACTATATGTTGGCTAATTGAGCATAATAATAAAAAATTATCAAATCCAATCACGATGAAATAAATAACCCATATAGTTCTATAACTCTATTCTCTATATATTTATAAATATATTCCATAACCCATTATAGAGATTGAATTTTTACTTTAAAATCTCCTGAAAAAAAACCTCAGAAACAAAAGGCAAACAGATGAGAGAGGAAGATATAAAGTTGTCTCTGTTTGAGGAAGACGCGATTGTTTACATAAAAAGTCCCAAGGAGTCTAAAAAAGAAACTATCAAAAACAAACAAACAAGCAAAACAAGAAAAAAAAAAAACCCTCCCATAGCTAATCAGTGACTTGAGTGACATCTCAGGATAGAAGATCAGCGCATAGGAGGACTTAATCACATTTCTATATACTAACAATGAACATGTAGAAAGCAAAATAAAAACTTAATACCATTTATGAACACTCCAAAGAAAATTAAATGCTAGGTATAAAGTTAGTATTTACAGGATCTGTATGCTGAAAATTACAAAATATTGAGAAAGGAATTAAAAAACCCTAAAAAAATACAGAGATATATTTTATTAGTAGATTGGATAATTCAAGTGGTAAAAATGTCAGTTCTTCCTGTATTGATCTATAGATCAGTGCAATTCCTCTCACAATCCCAGCAGGTTTTGATAGAAATAAACAAGCTTATTATAAAATTTATATATTTTTATATATTTATATATATAATATATACTTATATAACATATAATAGTAATATATAATAATTTATATATAATTATATATCATTATATGACATATAATAATATATACAGTATATATACTACACTATATTAGTATATACTATATATTATATTATTATATATCATAATGATATGTTATATAATTATACATACATATATAATTATATATAATATATAGATATATAATTATATATAATAACATAGCATATATAATATATAATATATAACACATAATAATATATATTATATAATTATATATAATATACATATAATAATTATATAATAATATATAATAATCATGCAATTACATATAATATATAATATATATAATATATAATTATATATGTAATTATATATACTATATAATTATATATGTGATTATATATAATTATATAATGTATATTATATAAAGGACTATATAATTATATAAATATAAATATATGATTATATATGAATATATAATACATAATTATATCTAAATATATAATCATATATTTAGATATAATTATGTATTATATACGATCATATATAATTATATATATAATATATAATAATAAATATATGATTATGATATATAATTTTATGATATATTAAAAATATATCATTATATAATTATATAATGATGTATATCATTATACTATATATACTATATATTATGTTATTATAGATCATATAATGATATAATATATAATTATATATAATATATAATGTTATATTATATATTATATATAATAATAAATAAATAAAATAATAATGAAATGCATAATAATATAATATAAAATAAAATTTATGTAAGAAGGAACAGAACCTGAGATAATTAAGACAATCTTGAGAAGGAAGAATAAAGTGGGAGGAATGGCTCTATGGATATTTAACTCTATTATATAGCAACCTTAGCCAAAGTAGCCAAATCCATGTGGTATTATGAGAAGGAGATATACGTACATCAATGAAGAGAAGTGGAGAATCCCAAAATAGTCTCTCACCCAATGGTGGCCAAAGACTATTTGCAAAGATGCCCGAACAATTCAACAGGGTTAAGATAATGTTATGGACTGAATTGTGTACCCCTCACAATTCACATATTGAAGCCCTAACGCTCAATGTGACTGTTCTTGGAGATGGGGCCTTTGGGAAGTACGGAGGGTCAGATGAGGTCATGAGGGTAGGATCTCTGTGAAGGCTTTAAAAGAAGAAAGAGAGATATCACCCTCCCTGTGCCATGTGAGGACAGTGAGAAGTCACAAAGAGAACTGTCGCCCAGAACTGAACTGGCCTGAACCTTGGTCTTGGACTTCTCAGGTTAAATGTCTGTTGTTTAAGCCCCCCAGTACCTGGCATTTTGTTATAGTAACCCGAGCAGACTAACTAACCTGAGCAGACTAACTAATCCAGAAAACCTTACCAACAAATTATGCTGTAGGTCTGGATATCCACAGTAGAAAAAAGATGAACTTTAACCTCATACCTTATACAAAAATTGACTCCAAATGGATCACAGGCATAAATGTAAAATGTGAAGCTATAATCTTTGCTCTCTAAGGCTAGAAAAGAGTGTCACACTTGACATTAAAAACATGACTCCTGAGGAGAAAAATGGACCTCGTCAAAATTCTATTCATTTGTTCCAAAACTAAATTACACCCCATCAAAATAAAAAATTTTGTTCTGCGAAAGCTGATATGAAAAGGGTAAAAAGAGAAGCTACAGAATGGGACACGGTGTTTGCAAACCACAGATTTGAAAAAGAAGTGGTGTCTCTAGCGGACAACAGACTCTCTAAACTCTAAGGTAAAAAAGAAACAATTCAATTAGACAACAGGAAAAATACATGAACAAACATTTCACAGAAGAAGGTATACAGATGACAACATTAAAAGGTGTTCCACATCATTAGCCATTAGGGAAATGAAAATTAAAACTTCAATGAGATACTACTACATGCCTGTCAGAGAGGCTAAAATCGAAAACAAAAAAGTTAGTGAAAACACAAACACTAAAGAGAAATAAGTCAATCATACATTTGCTGATGGCAATGCAAAATGGTCTGGCCATTCTAGAGCACAGTTTGGAAAGTTGCTTATAAGAAAGAGCAACTATGCAGCTACAATATGACCCAGCGATTGTATTCATGTGTATTTATTTCAGAGAAATGAAAACTTCTGTTCACACAAAGATCTGTTTGTGGCTATTCAGAGTCGCTTTATTCCTAATAGGCCTAAACTGGAACTGACCCAGATTCAACAGGTGAATTTTAACTACACTGTGGTACATCCATACCAAAAACATTTTTAAAGACTGATTTATTTATTTGAGAGTAAGAGAGAGCATGCAAGCATGGGGAGAGACAGAAGGGAAAGGAGAGAGAGAGAATTCACAAGCAGACTCTGTGCTGAACACACAGCCCAGCATGGGGCTCGATCCCAGGACCCTGAGATCATGACCTGAACCAAAACCAAGAGTCAGGCCCTCAACCAACTGAGCCACCCAGGTGCCCCTATATTGATAAAATTTGGATTAACTACTGATGCATATAATAACATGAATGAATCTGTAGGGAATTATACTACGTGAAAAAAAATCCATTAACTACATATTGCACGATTCTATTTCTAGATCATTCTTTCAATGACAGAATTATAAAAATGGAGAAGACATCTGTGGCTAACAGGGGTTAAGGAAGGGGAAGATGGGAGTGATAGCTGGATGTGGCTATAAAAGAGCAAGGCAAGAGACTATGCGATGATGGAAATGTACGGCACCAATGTCAATATCCTGACTATTGCTCTGTACTTTTGCAATAAGTATGTTATGATCCAGAGAAACTGAGTAGCAGATACAATTATTTCTTACAATTGTACATGAGTCCATAATGATTTCAAGGTGAAAAACTTAATTTAGAAAAGAAAAGGGACACGATCTTTATTCTTTGCACAGTGAAAATTCAATCTCTGCTAAGGCCAGGAGTGGGATGAGCTGATGTAACTTTGGCTTCTGCACAGGGCCATGGTGGAAGTGAGAGGTGTGGCATCCCTCCAAAAACACAGGTGAGGCTGGCTTGACCCAGGGATGCAGGAGTAGCTGTGGACAAATTCTAGATCTCTTTTGAAGACCTCCTAGTAACAATGGTCAGTGCATTGGATGTGGGATGCTTGACTCCCATATTTCTGTTCCAGGCTAATATCTACTCATCTTTCCATGTGCATTTTGTTGTACAGAGAGGTACCTTTCTTTTAATTTTTTCTAGTACATCTAATTTGGGCATCTTGACATTGGACATGAGAAGTTCCCTCTATCCTCTCTTCTCGTCTTTTAAGTCCCAGATGCAGGCCAGGTTTTGAGGAGAGAGTTTGGTTTTTAATGAGAACATCTTAAAATTATGTATACTCTCTTGTTAAATGCTCAAAGTAGAGGGAACAGCATGATGATACTTTTGGAGTTAGGGAGTGAAGACAGGCAACAGTGCTATTTCAAGTGTTGCCGCCTCTTTCTAATTAGAAAGCACTTAACACCTGCTTCATTGGGGGGCCTTCCTGTGTTGCAGGAATTATGCAGAGTGCTTCACGTGGATTATTCCATTTAATCTTTGAGGCAAATTTATGAAATAAACACTACTGTTTTGGTTTCACAGATAGGTAAACTGAGTCCCAGGGAGGCTAAGTAAGAGGCCCCCAGGAGGGCCAAGGTAATGAAGCAAGTAAGTGGTATAGATCAAGTACTCATTAACTACAAAGCCTATGGGCATAAACACCAGCCTGTCTCCATCGATGGCTTCAGCCTCACCCTTGTCTCTCTCCCTGGTCCCCAGAGATCTTAGGGTGGTGTTCCCTCTTCTTACAGGTGTCTTATGATTTACCATTTCTATTGCATTGTTCATAGCCATTTACCTGTAGCAAGATTTCTTCTAGCACTTTAATATTTTGTTCTACCTCCTGAGTGATCTGGTATAGGTTCTTCCTTAGACATATTCTCATGTATGCCTCCGGTATCACTAAATGGCCCTACACTTGAATCTCCACCTGGGTGAATAGTGACTTTTGAAAACACACTGGAAACAAATGTTTTATGCACTTTTTATTACAGGGTACATTAGCACTCACTTCAACCTAAGCCCTTAAAATCATCTGTGATCCTCAAGAACATGTCGATAAACCAACCTTTGCTTGTTTGCACAGATCCAGAATACTTTGGAACTTTCCAAGTGAGTAAACAAGGCCCTTGACCCTACTTGATGACAAGGGATCCTTCCATACTCCTTTTCTTTTGTGTGACATTTGGCAGTCAAATTTGATAGGTCTCCCCTGAAGTTCATGGAGCTTATTCTAGTCTCTGAACACAAATGGCCCTAACAGGTAAAGGACCATTCAGAGTTTGTTGATGTTCCCATGTGTATTTTTCTGAGTTCTATATGAAGAGAATAAGCAGGGGAAAAGTTCAACGTCTATGGAAAAGGTTAAGTTTTGTGGGCTCAGAATTTCTCTCTCTCTGTCTGTTATTATTTACTGGGCTAAGGTCCAGAATATGAGCTCAATGAGCTACCTTCCTACTACTCGAAACACCTTCCTGCAAGCTACAGAGGCTTCACAGATAATCGGGATTTTTGCAGGGACCTTTTCAGAAAGTCCTTTGTCAGATGGGGTGGGAGACTTGGGTGTACAGTAATTTGGTTGATTCTGTCAAATACACCCCACTTAAAGGGATTTCCTGAAAAGGGGCACCTGGGTGGCTCAGTCGGTTAAGTGAGGGACTCCTGATTTCAGCTCAGCTCATGATCTCATGGGTCCTCCCCACTCAGTGGGGAGTCTGCTTGAGATTCTCTCCCTCTGCTCCTCCCTCACCACTCACTCTCTCTCTCAAATAAGTAAATAAATAAATAAGTCTTAAAAAAAAGATTACCTGAAAAAATATAGGCAGCAAACTTTATTCAAGGGGTTCTATCACAATAGATGGAGGGGCTACTCCAATGGGGGTTTTCTCTGGGGGAGAGATTGGACTCTACTCCAATGTAATAAAGAAAAATGGGATTTATAGCCAAGAAGCAGAGTGTGCCTGTGTGGGGACAGAGGATGGACAATTACTGAGAGGAGATATCAGGAGTCTCATGGGGGATTCTGGCTAAACCAGAAGGTGGAGGATGAGGAACCTGATCGAAAATCACAGGTAAATCAGTTACCAAAGATGGGCAATTCTGGTAAATTAATTGCACAGTATTCTTGCAGCAATCAGACTATGCACAGATGACCACTGAACTCAAAATGTCAGGACCTGCTTGAGAAGAGAATTCAGAGAAGTCGGTAGAATTGATCAAGGAGAGAATCTTTGTTCCACTTAATTAAAGAGAGTTGGCAGAGTGAAGCTCTCCCAGACAGACCCCTGTATTCTAACCAGTGAAACTTTATCCACATTCTGGGGGCCCTCCAAATCCAAACCTTGATGCATTCACATAGGGGAGACCAAATATGCCAACATATTTGTACATTTGCCTGTATCTCTGAAATTCATTGGAGTTCCATGGAGGACAGTACAGGGGCAAACATATCTATGGAAGATAGGAACTAAATTCTGCTTTCTTTTTCCCTCCAAGAATGTGTGGCCCTTTCCTCAACTGGGGTGCCTCTGAGCACGAATGGTGAGGGAGAACAATGACTGTCCCCATGGCTCTTTCATGTGAGAAGAATCCTGTCTGGAACTTCCTGCAGATATTCCATGCTACTATCACATCATCAACCACAGCCATTCACCTCTTGGATAAAGGGACTGTCTTCAAAGGGCTTTTAGAAATGACTCGATCCAGGATTGTCAGCCTTACCTCACTAACATGCAGGTAACTGATAACTGAGATTTGCTAACTCATCCACCCACGTGTCATGGGTTTTAAATAAAATGAGGAGACAAATAGAGCCTGTTTCCACACTCAGGGGCAATGTACATTGTGATGGAAGTATTGTGTAAGCAGGCCTGATTTTCCTAGAGACGGCAAGAGGTAGGAAAGAACCTTCTAGCCCAGAGATTGACACATAATAATTGCTGCTTGTATTATAGTAACACTCACCCAAGTTTCCTTTTTCCTTTTATTTATTTATTTTAAAGGTTTTTAATTTATTTATTTGTCAGAGAGATAGTACAAGGAGGCAAAGGGAGAGGGAGAAGCAGGCTCTCCGATGAGCAGAGAGCCCAGTGCAGGACCCAGTCTCAGGACCCCGGGATCATGACCTGAGCCAAAGGCAGCCGCCCAACCGACTGAGCCACCCAGGTACCCCTCCTTTTGGTTTTAAATATCAACATTAGGTTATGGTAGCTAAACCAATTTTTGAGAATAAATAAACTCATATTAGGGAGACCGAACTAGGTATATTGTAGTATAGAATTAATTTAAGGATAAACATGTCTAACAACCCAGGAATGCTATAAATGAGATTTCTGTAGATAAACTTTTAATTCTTCAGTGTGGATTATGTGACTGAGAGTGTCAGGTCATTTCCATTTCACTATTTTAATTCCTATGGATTAAATCTTTTTTTCTAGACATAATGTGATATTCAGGGTATAATTATAGACAGCGGGAGCCCATTTTTTATCCCTGTAACAAAAGGGTCACACCCGTACTTTAAAGGTTTCATGTGAAAGTGTGGTGAGCAGTGTTCTCAGAACAAAATTCTTTGTTAGGACTATTGACGGAATAATGGTGACTTTTCTGTAATTGAAACTTCTCGATAAAACATCTATTTCCCATCCCATGCAGGAAGAGGTTATTTTAATGTGAGGAACAGTTTTTAAAGACCTTTGTTTTAGAGCGTGGGGAAATTCGATGTTGTTTTAACTCTACCGTCTTTTATTTTTCTTGTGCTCATTCAGTTGCTGGTGGAGGACAAAGGCTGGGCTCACATCTGCATGTGATATTGGACGTGGGGGTGCAGCAGTTGGTGGTCTGAGCAGCAGCCCGTTCTGGTTTCAGGAGCCACTGTTGCAGTGGTTGGTGGTAATGCAAACAAATGCATTCAGTGATCTGGCAGACAAGTTAAGAATTCGTATTATTAAGGGAACGGAGAGTAATTCACAGAAAAGGCACTAATATGGCCAATATTTAGCACTGTGACATTTTTTTTTAACTACAGCTACCTGGTGAAAAATATTGGTGATAACGTATCACCTAATAAGCATAGTCTTTAAATGCTCTGTGATATTTCTCTGGGGTTTAAAATAGATTGGTTTTCTTACAGAATGTCTGAAAAGGTTAAGGATTCTCTCAGGAAAAATACTTGAAGATACAGATTGTGGTTAAAAAAAAAAAAAAGCACACCACCCAGGTTGAAGATGCTTATGGCAGCCATTTATAAAAGACGGATCACCACCCTCCCTAACTGAATTCAAGTATATTTTTAAGATGAGATCTAAACATCTAGTTTCATTTGTTTTTTATTTTTTTAAGATGTTACTTGTGTATTTGTCAGAGAGAGAGAGAGAGAGAGCACAAGCAGTGGTAGAAGCAGGCAGAGGGACAAGCGGACGCCCCGCTGAGTGAAGATCCCAGCACGGGACTCGATCCCAGGACCCTGGGATCATAATCTGAGCTGAAGGCAGATGGTTAACTGACTGAGTGGCCCAGGTGCCCCGAAACATCTAGGTTTAAATAAGCATGGCTGAAGGTGGGATTTCAAGAATTAAGTGTAAAAACTGAAAGCACCATTATCAGTATTGTTAGTACTGAAACTGACAAAGAAAAATGTGATTATTTACCTAATTTGAGAATGAACAAGGGGGTCCTAAGTACAAAGGTGAGGACCGAAATCACATAGAAAATTATTAATCTATTTTAAAGGCTAAATATGTCTTCATACCAAAACCTTTCCTAGGCAAAGTCAGTGAAACATTGGTAATTGGGCCATGTTCATGACAAATATAAATAAATGTTAAATTTCTCATGAGTCAATAAAAAATCGTTCATACCTTGAGAGGAAAGAATATGAACCACTGACTGTTCATTCTTTACTTGGTCTAGATGATATAATTTGATCCAATGTATTCTCAATATGGTACTGGTTAGCACACATTCCTCCCCAAATGGCTGCCATCATGGGAACACTTTCCTCCTCATTCCCAAACATCTAAGCATCAGGGTGCTAGCACTGGGTTTTCCTCACGCAGACAGAACAAAAATCAGAAATCTGGCACAGGGACAGGGACACTAATTTGCTCCATGTCACATCAGTAAAAGTGATTTTCTAAATGTTTCAGCTTAACAAATAATCTCATTTCATTTAAAACAAGGCTTTTTAAACATTTATTGTTAGGGTTTCTCATTCCGACTAATGGAAAGCCATTATTTCACTTGTAAGCATACACAACTACAAAGTGGTGTGTTTGGCCACAGAATCTCTATCCTGATCCCTGGAACTGGGCAGCACCCCCTTCCTGGTGCCATTCAGCCTTTGTCTTGGTAACTTCCCTCTTCCCCAAAACCCTTCAATCCTGCATCACTTAGCAGGCATGGAGAAAAGAAACACATGCATTTCCCTCATCAGATAATATTGCATGCCATTCTCCATAGAAAGAGGTCTTGACCTATGTTAGGATCGTTTGCTTCTATTCTCTGGCAGCTTTATCCAAATAGGATTTACTATTCACCCCATTTTCAGCATGATTTTCCTTCTTGTGTCAGACAGAGATCTGTGTCTAGGCTTTCCCTTTACTTCTGGGAAGCCAACTGGCTAACAATTCTCTCTAGGGAGTCAATGGAAATTGTACACTCAGAGTAGCAGCTGGGGGCACAGAGCAACACAAAACAGCAAGAGTCTCTGAGCACGTTATCAATAATATCAGTGTGTGAGTCTATCCCCCAGCTAAGTGGTTTGCAAGAGCCTACTTAAAGTGATTATTTAAAAAAAATAAACCATAGATTTAGCTTCTGGATATTCAGCTTTCTAAAATAATAATTATTATTTTGTACATATAAAAGAAAGGAAATAGACTACAGTCTTTCAGAGAACAGCAGTATCAGAATAAGATTCGGCTATTTAGGCTTGAGCTTAAATGATTACAACAGGGGCACCTGGGTGGCTCAGTCAGTTAAGCATCTGCCTTTGGTTCAGGCCATGACCTCAGGGTCCTGGGATCGCGCCCCATGTTGGGCTGTGTGCTCAGCGGGGAGTCTGCTTCTCCCTCCCCCTATGCCCCTCCCCACCACTTGTGCTCTTTCTCTCAAATAAATAAACAAAATCTTTAAAAAGATAAAATAAGATACTCTTTGATTCTTCACCTTAGAATACTGTCTGATTCTTTGTGTCCTTGGAGTGACGTGGAGGTGTGCTAGGAGGAGATGCAAAGGCTGACTATCTCTAAGGATGTGTTCAACTTTCCTGCCTGAAGATTCAACAAAGCAGGGAACTCCTAAGGCAGGTGAGAGCTCTCGACTAGGTGCTGTTGCTAAGTAGGCCGCTCTGTGGGAAGCCTGCTCCTCCTCCTTTTCTGCTCCCCAGGAGCCATGCTGCCAGCCCAGCCCCACTCCCCACATCATTCTTCATGTTCTCCGCCCTCTTTTTCCTCCTATCCTTACTCAAGGAACTCCTACCACAGTAACTGTCCTGTTCCTGTTGCAGTAAATCATAAGACTTTCGAGAAAGAAAACACAACAATTCCATTATGTACATACATACATACATACATACAAACATCACAATCCACAGCAGAGTTGTGGTCTTTCCTACCAAAATAATATAAAGGTAAGTGACCAATTCAGAAAACAGAAGTACTAAACCTGGGCATTGAATAAATATTATCTGTTTCAAAAACGTTACTTTGGCAGATCAAGGATGCTTTCAGACTTTGATGTCAGACACTGTCAGAACAGAGATCACATTCTTTTGGTTATTCTCACATAGGACAACTGGTTTTTGAAGACAAAAGCAGTTTTTGGAAATAGTAAAACTCAGTCATACAGAGTGATTAAGAGGGGTGGTTCTGTGAGGAATAACAAATGAGGGATCAATTTCAAGAAGCCGTAGGGAGCTATAACATCGAACGTGGGAATTTGTTGTGCATGGGATAAAAAACAACCATTTGGATTCTGTGTGTGTGTGTGCGCGCGCGTGCGTGTGTGAATAAAGTTAATTGTTGGAAATATGTCAGCACCTCACGGTGGCCATTCATATATGTTTTCTAGAAAGACATCTTGATCAGTCCTATCCTCATCCTTATCGACATAGCACATGACTCCCACCTCTCCAGTAGTGTGGGCTCCTTCAGGTAACATCTTGTGCATTCACCATCACCTTACTCCCCACGTGGCCCAGCCCTTTGCCTCATACAGCATGGGTACTTCCCAATTTCATCTAAATGAGGAGACGAATGAATGTGTGGTATGCCTCTACCTTTCCTAATCCAGGCTCCATGTCTTGGCCTGGCTCCTGAGTGCACTTCTCATTCAAACTTTTGGATCACTCTGAAGGCTGATTTTCGTGTTTTCTACTATGTGGGTCCCCTTTTTCTTTTGCTCAGCTCTGCTCTCATGACCACTCTCCAAAGGAAAGATCACTATGTTCTTTCCCCGTTATATATCATAACTACTCTGAAAGTAGATAGACTTTGGTGACGGACTGGGATCAGGGAATGACCTCTTACACCTCAGGTTTTCTAGAACAGTTGATGTTTTGATCACTCATTGTGTAGCTAATCATATACTGCCTTAGGGGGTCTATGCAACCAGGCAGAGTCTGAAACACTAGCATCATGTCTCCAGCTGTTGGTCACAACCCTCCTGTCTTCCCCTGGTCAGCTCTTCCTTATATTCTATTCTAGTGGGCATTTTAGGATAATGGATAAAAGGACTAGCTTTGAAATAAAAAAAAATTAGATGTATTTCTCCCTAATTGGCAAGTTCCTAGTTAAGTTTCAGTCTCCTGTCTAAATCCAATATGAGAGTATCTACTTCATAGGGATGCTCTATGTTTGGAATGAAACAATACTTTTATTATTATTCTTTGCCCCAGGGGTACAGGTCTGTGAATCATCAGGCTTACACCTTTCACAGCACTCACCAAAGCACAAACCCTCCCCAGTGTCCATAACCCATCCACCCCATCCCTCCCCTCCCCAACCCCAGTAACCCTCAGTTTGTTTCGTGAGATTAGGAGTCTCTTATGGTTTGTCTCCTTCCCAATCCCATCTTGTGAAACAATACTTTTTATTTTATTTTATTTTCTCTTATTTTATTTATTTATTTGAGAGAGAGAGAGCACAAGCAGGGGGAGCAGCAGGCAGAGGGAGAGGAAGAAGTTGGCTCCCCACTGATCAGGGAGCCCAGTGCAGGACTCAATTCCAGGACCCTGCAATCATGACCTGAGCCAAAGGCAGATGCTTAACCAACTGAGCCATCAAGGCGCTCCTAAAAAAAATAACTTTAAAAGGCTGTCTAGGGTATCTGGCACTATAGATACTCAATAACTCAATGCATTATAACAACTTTTCTGCAAAACAAATAATTACAATCTCCTCCATGACTCTCTGAGTCATCAGATGGTCTTCCTTGTTTCACAGAGAAAGATAGAAAGTTTTGTACTGACATTTTCAGAATTTTCATTCACATAATGTACAAAATTACTTGCACTAACACAAATCATTCTTGCCACAAAGAGGTGTATCTAATTATTTTCTGAGTACCTGATCTTTGAGCCCCTTCCTTGCCTTGTTACCAGACCTCTTCGTATTATTATTTATATTATTTACTCTCTCTCCTTCCTATTGTCACGTAAACAAATGCAAAATATCTTTCCCGTCTTAAAAAAAAAAAAGTTGTTTTGCCCCTATTTCTCCTTTGACCAATCTCTTGTTTTCATAGTCTACCATTTTGGAAGAGTTGCCTGCTCTTGATTTTCTCTTTCTCACTTCCCACGTGTAGCTCAGCCCATTGCCAGTAAGTGTCTCTCCCCTCATCCCTGCCTTGAAACTGCTCTCACCCAGTTCACTGAAGACCTTATGGCTGAAGGAAACAGCTACAGTTTAATAGCACAAGCTGCAGAACCAGACACTTGGGACTGAATTCTGTCTCCGACATTTGTTACTCTGTGATCTTAGGTGGGTTGCTTAAACTCCCCATGCCTTAGTATCCTGATCTAAAAAATGGAAATAAAATTACTGAGTGAATGCATGTAAAGCACTTAGAACAGAGGTCATCAAACTGTAGCCAGCCCATTGACTGATTTCAACTGGGCTGCTCACTCCTTTATGTGTTGTCAGTGACTGCTTTTGCACTTACAGGCAGAGTGAGTAGTTGTGACAGAGATTATATTGCCCACAAAGTCTAAAACACTTACTATCTGGCCTTCCGTGGCAAAGTTGCTGAACTCTGGCTTATACCCGTATCTGGCACATAATAAACACTCAGAAATATTAGATGGTGTTGTAACTCAGACACTGGGTAATACTTGCCATTCTACACACGAGAAGACTGAGACAAAGGGGAATAAAGTGGTTTGTCCAAGTGTATCTAGTTTGTAATTAGTGGAGTCAGGTCTTGAGCACACACTTAATATTTCTACCCAACCCTATGATATTGACCATAATGTTGTATTGAGTTCCAGGCCCATTATAGAGCACACTGACCAGCTTAAACAGTATCTTATTTTACCTTCGTCTTGCCTCAAGTCCTTATGCTCTAAACAGTGTTTCAGTAAATGCCACATTTTCTACTTCTGAGTCTAGCACACATGTGTTAAAGAAAAACTTGCTGGCTCATTTATTCTAGACCAAGAATGTATCCTCCATCAGTCTTTAGACCTACCCCAATGTGAGCGGAACATGGCCCCCTATTATAAAAACACTGTATTCACTGGTTTTTGGCAACATCTCTAAATCACTCCTGCTCTCTTGCATTCTGTTTAGCTGGTAGATACTGCTTTTTTTTTCTTTTCTTTCTTTCTTTCTTTTTTTCTTTTTTTTGGCTGAATCAACATGTGAACCTCATTTTGCAGGATTTGTTAAAAATATAATTAAAATGTTGTATAAAGGTTTAGGCCAAATTGGCCTGGATCCTAGAACACACTCTAAGCAAAACCTCAAGGAATATACGTTCATAGAAAAGGTTTGCTCTCTGGGATTCCCTCCCACTTGCTTTAACCTGATATTTTGCTTATTCTGCTATGAAATTCCTCAGAGGAGTGAAACAGTAGCTTGCCTCATTAAGACTCATCATTTACAAGATGTTGACAAATGTTGGCATTTATCCTGTTAACATAATAAATGTGAGAAAAATGACCATTTGGCATAGATAGTTCCATGCAAAATGCAAGCATGGTTGAGAATGAGGATGATTTGTTGGGTTGTCTAAGAAGCATCCTTCAGTATTACATATTGGAATAAATATGTTTGGGAAATAATAATTATTTCTTCTCTGCCTCATAAATATAATTTCTCTCTCTCTTTTCCTTCTTTCTTTCTTTCTTTCTTTCTTTCTTTCTTTCTTTCTTTCTTTCTTCTTACTTTGGCACTGGGCAGGTAGGATAGCTCAAAACATAATCAAACCTTGAAATTGGGAAAACATTCATATAAATTTTGCTTATTTTTTTCATCTTACAGAAGTTTAGAATTTTTTTCTTTTCTGAAAGCGATTACTTTTGTCTAATTATTTTAACACTTGGTTATTCTTCTCCTAAAATACATATGTGTCTGATAGTCATACTGTTTTTGTTATTGTCCAACATTATAGATCTTTCACCTTAAGCTGAAGACACAAAAGGAAGTATATACAAATACAAATGAAAAAGAGCTGGTGGGATTTTTTTATTGAAAAATATTTCATTTCTATTAATGAAAATATGTTAAGACTTTAATTTATTCAGTTTTACAGAATTTGAAGTTGACACTGAGCTTCTAGATACGTGTGTACACACACACACACACACACACACACACACACACACACATTTATATCAGGAAAGAGAAAAACAGCCTCTGGTATCCCAGAGCTGGCCTGGCACTCAGAGCCAGATCTTGGTGTGCTTCTGCTGAACATAAACAATTTCATCTGCACCAGACAAGGCCACTCTGTGATGAACGAAGACAAAAACAAGGTCACTACTTAGTCGTGGCTGAACACAAAGTCACAAACATTATCTAAACCACACAGATGCCAAACACCGCCCTCCCACACCCCGTTCTGGAAACCTGTCCTGACCGCCACTTTTTGAGCAATTAAAGGCAACATCACTTTAACCTGATGCTAGTTGTTCCTCCTTCTAGATAAGATTTATTAAGAGACCCAGTCACAAGAATTACCCATGATTCTCAAAGCACCCCATCCAGAGGCAGCACCCAATGTCATCCAACACAAGCTCAAATTCTACAATTCGGCCTTTCTAACATCTTCCTACAGAAGAACATCCTGTAATGTGCATTCCCCCCTCTGCGATAAGCAGTGCTTCCAACTTGTCAAATACAGGTGTGCTCCTGCTGGTGTTGGGCTGCAGGGCAGTGGCTCCAGAGAAACAGTAATACAATGACATCACTTAGAAACACAGGCTGACTATCACATAATAACTGCCTTACAGTTAAATGCTTATATTTGAAAGTGTTACTTCACATAAGTTTCTTTAATCCATTCTTATAATACCTCTAGGAGGCAAGCATTTGTATAATAGTTTGACATGCAAAGAAACTGATACGACAATAGTTAAGAGACCTAGTAGTTTACATTTAAAAGTAACAAAGTCAGAATTTGAATCCAGGTTTTCTGACTCTTTGCTTTAAACTTCATCTCAACATACAGAGTGTGATCAAGCAAAATCCTGCAAAACATTATGTCCTCATCTGTCTGTATCTCCAATAGATCCTAGGCTCCAAGAAAGTAGGGCCTTGTCCTATTAATTTACATGTAACTATTCCTTAATGGCACGGATTAAGTGCTCAGTAAATATTTATTGAACTCAAGTCAACTAGGGTATGCATCAGCGAGGGAAGCTATTCCCACTGACAGGAGGAAAATAATCCTAGGTGATCTAAAGAAATGGATTCTTAAATGCAAATCTGTGTGACCCTGTAACAAACAGGTGCAATTCAGAGTCAGACTAGTTGCTCCTGGAAGGGCATCTTGAAAGGGATGGAAAGGGATCTACTTCTAAAATTTTGAGTACCAGCCAGGTGGTCCACCAAAACAGGGGACTTGATTTGGGGGTCTGGTATCGACTTGCACAAATTCTTCTACTACCTGCCTTTTCAGATGTGAAAAAAAAATACGAACAAAATACAAACAAAGAAGGAACTTGAAACAGTGCTGGAAATTAGGAAATCACAGTAATTCAAAGCAAGAAAGAAACATTCAACATCAGTTGAATACAAGACTGAGGTGGCAAAATAGAGGAAATCCACTAGCCACTTAGCTCCCTGTTAAGGTATCCAACGCCAGTGAGACACAGACAGAGGAGCACACAGGCCAGTTCGGAGGGCAAGGATGGAAGAAAAGAGCACTCATGGGAAGCTGGACAAGGAAACCTCTGTTTTTGTAAATACTGGTGATGCTCTGATACTGGGATCTGATTGCTAAGGCCAGTGATACTACTAAGATCTTATATTAAACTATTACTATTTAAAATATATTAGGTAAAAATGTATTTATAATGGGATTGCAAATATTTAAATACACACAGATAAAGACAAAGTAAATAAGCAAGTATCATGGTTGCTACAGTTGGTTAATGGTAATATAAGAATATGTGCAATAAAGTAATATAAATTAAATACAAATATAATATATAATAATATAAGTGAATGAATAATATAAATTAAATGATCACAAAAGTCCTATGAATAATTTTATTGTAAGCATTAGCATCTCTCCCCTATAAAATGTAACCTCGTCTTGGGGAGGCAAACCTTGTCCGGGGGAGCAGCCTACGCCCCAGCAAGTAAGCCTTCCAGGGAAGGAGCAGCAATTGGGTCCATTGGGTTTTGTTGGTCTGACCGTAAGCCTCATCTCACCCCTGCCCCATGGGCTGCAGCCCTACTTCCACTTGCCCTCCTTCGTTTTGCTTGGTCCTCTTCACTCAGTGAGCTTCTTTATACGCGTAGACGTAAACCATCTCCACCAACCTCATATTTCCCCCCAACCCCTCTTTGTCTTCCGGCTCTTAACTTTAAGTCTTTTTGGTGGAGCTGAGGTCACTGGGCCCTGGCTTGACTTTGGAAACGTGCCTCGAGAAGGATTCCCGCTGGCTGTCTAAGCCTTCCTCTTCAACACCCATCCTGGCCCATTGGATAGTGAAAAATCTATGAATGGTAAAGCTACTTTGCTTTAAGAAAGTAAGGAGACACTTGCATGTTGTAAATATGGAGTAATTAACTACATTTTATTTTTAAAACAAGAGCAAATCCCAGGGCGCCTGGGTGGCTAGGTTGGTTAAACGCATGCCTTCGGCTCAGGTCATGATCTCGGGGGTCCTGGGATCAAGCCCCTGAATTGGGCTCCCTGCTCAGCAGGAAGCAGCTTCCCCTTCTCCATCGGTTCTCCCCCCCCCCGCCCCACTTGTGCTCTCTCTCAAATAAATAAAATCTTAAAAAAAATAAAAAGAAAAGAAAAGAAGAGCAAATCCTATTGAGTTATATATAGGTACTACTTAAATGTAGAAAAAGAAGTTAGTTCATGGTACTGTTTCAAGAATTCTTAAAGTTTGTAATGACATCGTCAAGATTGAGATAATGTCATATGGTGTTTGAAGTAGTCTTATCTTTGATTAAAATAAATGGATCACCATTTTTGGTGTGATGTAGAGTGTCCAGAAAATCATTATATGGAAGAGATATAATTTTTTTTTAGTATTAATTTCTCTGGTGAGAAGGCATATGAGCAAATGAATATATAATAATTGTGAACATGTGAGTCCTAATTTAAATAATTATTGGGTTTAAAAATTTGAAACAATAGGAGATATTCAATGTTTATTGTACTGTACTTCAGCATTCATAGGGTCAGATTTTATTTATTTATTTTTATTTTTAAATTTTTTTAATAAAGATTTCATTTATTTATTTGGCAGAGAGAGACACAGCGAGAGAGGGAACACCAGCAGGGGGAGAGGGAGAGGGAGAAGCAGACTCCCTGCTTAGCAGGGAACCGGATGCAGGGCTTGACACCAGGAGCCTGGGATCATGACATGAGCTGAAGGCAGACGTTTAATGACTGAGCCACCCAGGTGCCCCTGCAGGGTCAGATTTTAAAAGTATTTCAATACCACCACCCTATAAGTGATGTTATGTGTTATGATGTTCAGGATGTATGTGAATTTTGTTAATGACGCTTTGTTTGGTATCGATGCTTGTGTTTTATTCTCAAATATACTAGGTGATGAAATATATTCGAATCAATTAAATCACATTGGGTAGCAGTATCATATTTTCACAAAAGCAATTTTTTAAAGATTTTATTTATTTATTTCACAGAGGGAGAGAGATCACAAGGAGGCAGAGAGGCAGGCAGAGAGAGAGGGGGAAGCAGGCTCCCCGCTGAGCAGGGAGCCCGATGCAGGCCTCGATCCCAGGACCCTGAGATCATGACCTGAGCTGAAAGCAGAGGCCTTAACCTACTGAGCCACCCAGGTGTCCCACAAAAGCAATTTAGATTAAATAGCAGGGTTACCTGGATCTAGGCTTTTCATAAGGTACAACGGAGCTATTTTTTGATGCTTTCAGTCACTCCAGAGAGTTGATACAAAGAACACCTATGGTGCATACCATCACCTTATAGATAAATTCATTGATTCATTCACTTTTAAATTTACCTGACGAATATTTAGGGAATACTTGCCCAGTCCAAGACACTTTCCTGGGTATCATCCACAGATCAAAAAACCGTGTAAGTCTTGTCCAGAAGGATGATGTAGTTTACTGAAAGTAGGCCACTGTCATGCTCTAGTAAGCATTTATGGTTTAGTCCTTGAAGGTCTCTGGAATGTTGAAGTTTTTACTTTTTCCACAAAGAAGGATGAGCTAGAGTCTCCCAATGAGAGAGTAATGGGCTAGCAGACATTTGCTTGGCAAAGGTCAGATTCTAGTAGCCCATTCGTTGCTATTGTACTCCTGAAGATCACATTTGCTGTCATTAAAGTCACACCGTGTTACTATTAAATAAACTTTATGAGTGAAATGACAAAAATTGTGACATTCTCAATAAGGGGTCCTTGGGATTTATGATGGTCATCTCTTATGAATGTCAAGGGCTTTCAAATGTTCCAAGGTGAATCCTACAGGCTGAAAGACCTGGAGGGAGACTCACTGTTGTCTACAGAGTGAGGGAAACTGACCCTTCCTCAAGCTATCTACAGTTTCAAAAGCTGCGTTGTGCTCTTTGGGTCATTACCCTTCTGGTAAGTCTTCTGAACATTTGGTGAGACTTTTGGTTTTCTTCTGAAGAGACTTTTAGGGTCTAAGGTCTACACCGAAAACTATGGAGTTTTTCAAACCTACAGCTACCTGATAATGAACCCAGCCTCCCTAGCCCCATCACCCTCAAATTATTTTAGGCATGTTTATGTTTCTTGAGCTGCTACCTGATGGCTTCTATGCCCTGTGCATTTAGGTCTGGATTTTCTGGAATGAATTGCCACTCACAGGAGAGTCATTTGAGTTAATATAGTCCGTTGGCAGTCTGTGTATTCACTGCAGAATATGATAGAAATTTTGTGGAAATCTTATTCCTGTGGGGTTTAGGTTCTACTTCTCTTCATTTGAGAAACAGATCTTGAGAATGTAAGCTAAAATCTGAGAGAGTTCTTACCTCAGCAAATATTCTCAGCTACATTTCTAGGGGGAGAATACGAAAATAAATAGCAAACCACCTCACATTATTTTGAACATTTTTAAATGCATTTTCATTGGGAATTAACATTTTGGGAAATCCAGCTTTGAACACTGTCATCAAACCTTAACCCAAAGGATTTCAGAGAACTGTTGGCTAGAATAATCCATTCGTATCCATGAGGATAAATCTCTAAAAATGATTTAGCTCTTGATTGAATCTTTCTACTGTGAATTTACCTCAGGATGCATTTGGGTTTTATTTTGGAAAACAATCTTTAAATAAATCTGAGCAGGTAATAAAAATGATGGAAAGTACATCTCTTGTGGCAGTATGAACTTGGGGTTTCTCATCCTCAAGAAATAGAGGTCTTAGATTTGCACTGGAGAAATGATCTAGTTTCAGAGGTAAGGTCTTTCTGGAAATTGATACATGATTATTTGCCAATTTGAAACTTTGTAGAATGAGGTCACTTTATTTGTATACATGGGTATAAATCCCTATTTTCCTTCATGATTTGGTTTGCTATTGGGAGCTTGCCAACGTCAAATAAAAGACTAGTGAGTCTTAGATTAGACAGCTCCAACATAAGAAAAATTGACAGCCATAGTTTTAGGAAGTTCATTTTCTGCCTTTAGTTATAAAGAAAAAGGCACCCTTCTGTAATCAAATATATACAAACATTTAGCATCAGGTCTTCACACCGTTTCTAGAATTAATGATACCACATATTTTAAAGGTGAAGTTCATTTTGTGTGTAAAATGAAGATGGCGTCTTGGAAATAAGGACTTGCATACTGATAGGAATTATGAAAATACCCCTCCTTGCTCTGCCTTAACACAATGTTTTTAAAAACCTGATTACTAATAAGATAAAATCAGGAAAAAGAAGAGGTTAGGTTTTCTGTTGACAGGCATTCTTGTAACTTTTCAGTGACCTAAATTTGAACAAGGCTGGATTCTAATGGCTTAGAATGTTCTCCATTAAATATAAGAAAATCCAGTTAATTAATTAGCCCTTGGTGTTAAATGAATTTTTTAAGCCTGAGAGATGAGGGGAATCTGGGATTTGTGGTGACTTGACAGTGAACATGAATGATGTTGAACTCAGAGTGACTGTTAATATCAAGTCTCTTGCAGCTGGGAGTCCAGTGATAGAGGGTGGACAGGTATAACAGCAGGAAGATCTTATAAAATGATCTGAGTGTTAATTTATTATGAATGTCTACATAAGTCTTATTTGCTCTCATCTTCAGCAATAATATATGATATTCCATTATTTTATTGCTTCTCGGGATATATTTTCCAAGTAACAGCACAATGATTTAATGTTAACATGTAACAGTTTTACATCAATTTTCTTTCAATCAGACCTAGATCAATTGCAGCACATTCGGAAAAAGAAAAAAATGTCCTAATGTGGTTCTAATATGGTCCTTGGTCATGGTTATTTCCTTAGTAAAACTACAGGAAGCATAAGAGGATAGGCTTGGGACATGATTTATTTAAATGTCCTGTCCAGTTATCACAGAGAAAACATTTCACTCTTGGGGAAGTTCTTGATTTTGCATTCTAAGAGCGAATTTGCTGGAATGGGATGAGGTATGTTAGTCCCAATTACTGTTGTAATCCCTTACATATAGAGATAATACAACTTCTATTCTGTTCCTTTATTATAAGTAAAATAGGTGAAAATTCAAATTCCAGCAAGTACAGTAGATGCTTCTTCAAGTATTTGATGTTCTTTTTCACTGTGCAATTTTTTCCTGCATTTATCTAAAATGTAAAACATTAAGCAAGATGTTTCAGATCCATCTAAATTAGGTTACCATTCCACTTGGCAGAGCACCTAGGGTTAAATCAGCCTCAATGTTCCCACGGAATGTCAGCTTCACGAGGGCAGTGATGTTTCTCAGTGTTGCGTTCTGCTGCATCTCTGCACACACCTGCAACTGTGCCTGCTATGTAGGAGGTCATCAATCAGATTGTTTTCTATGTAGCACGGACTTCAGTCTCTAGGTGTGCCAGTAGTCTGAACCCCACAAGCAACCTACTATTCTGAGAATAATTAGCAAATCATCCCCTTCAGTGGTAGCATATGAGAGGAGTTAAGAAAGGCATTTCCTTCTAGACACCCCCTTTTTAAAAAACACTAATGCCTGCCATTCTTAGAAGGGTTGATTAAAGATATTTCATATATTTTTATTTGAAAATGAATTATTTGAACTCAACAGTCTACGAGTGACAAATGGACACAGTAGACCTTTAGTATCTTTTTGAAGTGGATATAAAGATTGTGTATCACAAAGGAGGAGAACTGTAAGTCATGGGAAACAAAGTCAACAGGACATTTAAAGAAACCAAGTTATTGCAAAGAGCTCTTAAGCTAACGAACATCAGCAAAGGAGCTGCGTTTGGCTCCTAAAAGATAGTACCACCTTCAAATAGGTATAGCGGGGATAGGGTATTCTAATTAACAATACCCTCTTCTTTTTCCCTGTGGCCACTCAGCAGGGACTTTAGAGATCTCATGAAAGCTCAGATGTCTTTTACACGTCACCCCATTTTTAAGAGATTGCGTGAAACATCATCGAAGACACTTAAGCTTAAAGACTAATCCTTCTTTGAAATACAGGTATGTATTGGAAGGATGACATTTTCTGCTGTTACCTGTCATATTCACTTGATTGAAAGAAATGGTTAAAATCAGATTCTAAAAGAAGGGATGAAAGCAGAGACCACAATATCCTTAGATACCCCAGGGAGAAAAGTGACATGACTCTGAGGACCCAGTTCTCCTTGTGACAAGCCTGTGGTGGGGTTAGCAGGAGCTCTGTCTGAGGCTGGACAGTTTACCTTTCTTTTTTCTCATCTCCTATCATAACTACCTGATTAAGTAGGATTGAAATTCCTTGCTTAGCTCTTTTTATCCCTATCTTAAAATGGTGTTCCTTGGAAAGCAAATGTTGGAGAAGAGGTGACAATATTGTAAACTTTATCTCTTCACACTAGGTGACTACTTAAAAGCCCGTCAAGCTTCTCCCTCACACTCCCTCTCTTCCGCTGTCTGTTGGTTGGTTACTTCACCACTCTTCAGATAACCCAGCCCTGAAGGATGTCATTCCAGAATTTACGTCACCCACCCACTTCACCACAGCTCTGTTTTAACATCATTAGTCCTTCTATTCAACAAAGAAAGGGTAAAGGAGTAGTCTGAGGGAATATGTGTCAACTCAAATTTCTTCGTCTTGCCCAGGAATAACTTGCAAGTATCAGCCACCAATACCATATCACCTATTTCTTCTTAGACTCTCAGCCCAAGGGTTTCCATTTCTAATTCCTCAAACACAATGTTTTAGTGCAAGTGCATGTTCCTGCATCTAATACTAGAGTTTGCACTGGCATTAATTGATACCTCTTCTCCAAAAAAACCCAGGACAATGACATCTTATATTGTGTAGTCACCGGTCATTGAGTGATCATACTTTCCATCCAGGAGTGTTCTTGAATGTGTTGATTTTTATCTTGATTAAGGCAAGCTCTTTTCTTCAGGCCACAAGCTTTTCTTTCAAACATGTATACCCAGTGCCCTGACCCTATATTCCCACCCCCAAAGAAACTCATCTTCCATGTATTTGACAACCTTTAATAGATGCATCCATGACTTTTTAGAAAAAGGCAATACTCTTCCATGTCTTCAGAGTTGAATCAAAGATCAGAAGTAAGTGTGTGATAATTGAAAACTGTTGGTCTGGGTAGATTTAGACTTCTTTGAGAATAATAACAATAAAGATGCAGGAAAATATTTGTAATTAACTATGTGTTAGGCCAGATATATATCCTAAGATATATTGGTGGTTTTTTTTTCGAGAATGAGATAAACTACAAGACATGTACTTCAAATAGAAGAAACTTATAGTTAATGTATAAACAACCAAAGTAGGTGATATAAATGATATTTCATAAGTAAGATTGTGGTGAATAGTGACATGGCAATTTAAAAAAAGAAAAGTAAAACTTTTTTTTTCTAGCTAAGAAATTTATATAATTAGTGGGAAGAAGATCGTTTTTGGGCTTTGACGTGTACACAATGTGGACATACAGATACGGAAGAAAAGCCCGTCCAGGTGGAGGTTAAGTGTGAAAGAGAGCAAGGGGAAGGAAGGGATCCATGGAACACTGTCCACTTTGATGTGAGTATGTAGAGAGATCCAATTACGAAGACTTATTTAACCAAGATTTAGGGCTGCAGTGATAACAATCCAGCTGAAGAGTGTACTAGATACATAGACAACAGGGGAAGGCAGAATATATTAAGCAGAAAGAACAATGATAAGAATTGTGCATTAGGACATTTAATTTGACAAAACTCTGACAAAGAATTAGAAAGGGGGCAGACTAGAGGTTGGGCCATTAGTTAGGAGGCCATTTTAACAGCCTAGATACGAATAGTGAGCATACAGAATGTTGAATGCTAATACAAGAATATTTCCAAGATAGAATGGAGGATAAGCAGAAATAATAGTGGTGGAAGCAGGTTGAAAATGGAGTCACAGATAAGTCTGAGGCTGATAAAGGGGTAAATGGAGTGCAGACTACTGAAGATAGCATCTTGAATACTGCACTGAGAAGCAGGTGGAAAGAATCAAAGGGGGCTTCTTCCAGATCACATAGTGTAAAACTATGCACCTGTCACAAGAGTGTATGAACCCTTATTATGTAGTGTGTTGACTCCAATCATACCTGCAAAAACGTCATTACAGTGTTTCAGTTCCTCCACTCAGTACAATGCCAATAATCAGAGTGGTGATTACATCAGCAAATTTACTTATTGGGATCTGGAAACTGAGAAATGGAACAAATCTTTTTTTTTTTTTTTTAATTTGCCCCAGTGGTACAGGTCTGTGAATCATCATACTTACACCTTTCACAGCACTCACCATAGCACAAATCCTCCCCAATGTTCATAACCCATCCACCCTATCCCTACCCTCCCACCCCCCAGTAACCCTCAGTTTTTTTTTCTTTTTTTAATAGGACAAATCTTAACCAGAATCAACCTGTATGATCCAGGTGATAGCTAAATATAATCATACAAAATTTAAATGGGATTGTCTGTAAATGTGATATCTGTCATTTAACAATACCAGGTCAACATTGTCACCTAGTGTTAAAAATGTTAAGTATTTCTAGAACATTAATTCAGCTACTAGGCATGCAGATTTTAACTTGGGGCCCTAGCAAATTATATGTTAAGGGCTGGTAAAGATATCTGGAAATTTTAGAGCAGAACTCAGACCAATGTTGAATTCTCATCCAATATAACATTATGTATCCCAAATGTGGCAATATAAGGCACTCCAATAGTTAGCCCTATTGGACTTTACCACTTTTCTGTTCCTCCCACCAATAAAATCTATTCTCAACTTTTCTTGCAGTGTGTTTGGGTTCCTGTATCAAAATTTTAATTCTAAATATTAACATCATGATTACAAAAGTAACATTTGTCTTAAAGCTATAATTGTCAACTCAACACAAACCATATCATATTTTTTCAACAGAAATTTAAAAAAACCCTGGTAATATTATACAAAGGATAGAAAATATCTACCTGAGTGATTGAAAATCACAGTGGGAGTAGAAGTAGATAGAGATAGAAATGCAGATGTCCCTAGTTGAAAATTTCAGGTTCTATTTCTAGATTTCTTTCTTCTTTATGCTAATTCTTTCTAACAGGGCTAAGAGTCATTTTCTTTGATTGTGGATGGAGGGAGTGACGAGGGATGAACCTCTTGAGATGACAGCCTGACAGCCTTTAAATCAAGGAGGATCTCTCTCTTAGCAAGCCTGAAGATTAAACAGACTAATGAATCAATGCTTTAGACCATCCACTCCTGGGAGAACACATCAGAGTCCCATCAACAGTGGTCAGGTCAGGGAACATTCTTTCCTGTCAACTGGCAAGTCTCCTATTGTTGCATTGAAAGTTGTTCCTCTCTGGGAAATTACTCTATTTAATGGAGACAGATGTCACTCGACATAATTTGATATTTCTCTACCAGGAACCAAGAAGTAAGATCTTTTCAACCAATATAGAATTGGGGAAAAAATGCGGTTGTGTGTATTTTATATTCTGAAATCAGTTTCCTTCCTCCAATGATCAATTTTATTTTTAATAGAGAATTTTTATTCTGCTCGTCTATGTGTTCCCATAAAAAAGCAGCATGCAAGATGCCAGCTGCCGTCAGAGTTTCTTAGAGATGCCTTGATCTGTCATCATTCAGTGGATATGAATGTAAATTTTAAGAGACTTAAATCTTAAAGCTTTCAAGAGTGCTCTGAGTCATACTCCTTCTCACCTCCAATTTATATCTCTAGATTAATCATAATTTCTGGTGCATTTCTTTTGAAGCTGTTAATTTTATCTGAGACAGTAGTATATGCACAGAACACCGGGAAACATAAATGCCGATTTCTTTTCCCTCCTCCACGAGGCAGTATTATTCTGGAATATAAAAGTATGTGAAAATATCAGTGAAGTTCCAAAGCAGATATTAGATTTTTATTCTAAAAGGAATCTTGATGATGCATATCTTAATGAATGGGAGATATGAATTTCTTTTAATTAAACAATTCATTATTTCAATTAAACAAACTTCATTTTGTTTCATTGCCATCCTTCAAGTATGGGCAACTTTTGTCTCCCACATTCTATTTCCTGTTGCTTCTCTGCTGACATTTTGCAAGCAAAGAGAGTAGCAGACGATGAGTGCACATCACTTAGTTTTAATACAATATTAGTATCTGATCTTTGACTCATTAAATGACAAGACTTGTCATCTTTGACTTGCTACTATTTAACATTGCAGACTTGTCCCTGATAGCTCTAGTACATATTATTCCCTGAAACATTTGTGAGCAGTAAGCATGACAGAATAAGAATTAGTTTAGCTGGGAAAAGCAAAATGGTTTCATTTCTGGTGTAGAGATATATCATATTTCCAGTTCTCAACAATTGATTCTGGGGTCACTATAGACTGATTTTCAAAAATTTTATTAGTTATTGACCTATCTATATTAACTTTTAAATATATGTTCCAATTTCAAAATACAGATATATAATCTACAATTTAAAAAGAATTAAGCATTAAAAAAATTGGCTTTGCCTTTTGAAACTATCAATGCTTTTAATGAATGGATGCTTGAATATTGAGCTAGTTTCAACTCACCAGAGGTCCAGGTCCTTTATTTTCTTGTTTAACCATGACAAGAACATTGAAAGAGTGGCTGAAAAACAAACAAACAAATAAAAATCACCCTTTTCTCGCGTCTCCATGGAGATTTATGTAAACTCAATGCACTCTTATTAAGTAGTAAGTTTTGTTAGAAATGCCAAAGAAGTCATGGCCTCTCCCCTCAAGGAACTTGTAATGTTGCAGGGTAATATGAAAAACACACAGGAAATAAGCAAAGAACATATAGCCAAGGCACCATATTAATAATGCATGACAGTCCAGAGCAGACTATTTAGATAAATACTGAAGAATTTAAAGTAAAGGAAACTTTGCCTTGTGCTCTGGTTAGCCAAGCAAGGAAGCATAGGTCACCACAAATGCACTTGTTGAAGAAAATGCACATTTAGGAGGGGTTAAGTAAAGTGAAGAGGTTGATTCCAGTTTGGGGGCTGGTGGGGTTCTTGAGGAAGAACCCAATTGAGGGAAAAAGCTGGAATGGAAGGTGAGCTTTCTTCTTTCTAGTCTGGAGGCTCTATGACCTTGGATCTCATGAAGCTATTTATATGCTTCTTTTCTCTCACTTAGGTTGTTTCTTGTTTTTCTGTCATCAAATGCTCTACCACTGAGCTATACCCCCTATTTCTTGTTTTTCTGGAAATCACATTTTCCATGAAGGTTTTTACCACGGCTCTCATTTACTCCATAGGGTGATGAAAGGATGTGCCTTGTAGAAAACAATAGAGACATAAGGGTCACATGGCACCGGTTCTGCCCTTGAACCTCAAGCTTTCTAATTCTCTGCATACCTAAGGGATGCGAGATGGTGGCCATCTATCCTGCTATTAAGCTGAACTGTGTTTGCTCCAAGTAGTTCTTCATTTTGGCAAAGTGGCCTCAGGCTTAGGGGCTTAAGCAGTCGTCAATGTCAACGCCGGTTGCCCCTGACTGTGGTAGCACACACAGTTGTAAGAGCTCTGGGAAGGAAGCACAGAACTGTAGCTCCTCCTGAAATAGCACATCCCATTCCTTCATGGGCTTCAGTTTCTTTATAGAAAGTGAGGAGGTTGGGCTAGAGTGTGTCTAAGGCACCAACTAGGAAATATGTCCTATTTACATTTATCCGAAGCCAGAAACATTGACATGGTAAAAAACATTTTCTCAACCTTATGCTTAATTCATGCTTAATGAAGAAATAAAATCAAATCAAAGCCTTTACTAATGAATTTAAGATTGGCTCATCCCTATAAATACCACCATTTGATCAGTGAAGCCTCTAAAGCCCAGATCAGTGACAATATTCAGATCCCTTCTCCAGGGTCATGTGGTAACCCAACAGGGTTATGTAGCCCTTTGTGGCTGACTTTTCAGATGGACATGGTGAGTTCCAAACTCACCTGCAAGAAGAGGCAGTTGGGAATTTGAGTCTGAGGCTCAAGAGCACAGGAAATAGAGATAGGAATTTAGGGTTCTTAGAAAAATCGGAACTTTGTAGACCTGACCTGAAATACTTCCCCTCTACTCCCTTCGTAAGAGAATGAGATGTTAAACAACCCACCATATTCATCTAGTGAGTTAGTGGTAATACTCAGAAACCGGTTTCTAGTCCCCCAACCTAGCCCACAGACAGTGCTTCCATTTAATTAGTCAAATTGATTGAAAACTTAATTACATATAATCCCACAGAAAAGGGAGTTCTGATAATCACACATGCAAAGCTTTAGGGATGTAAAATAGAGGAGGGCCAAGTTTGTGATAGCCAAATGACAGGGAGTAAAGAATTCTCATCACAGCCCTGCTCTTCATGGGGGAAGTGCTTCATAAAGGGAAACTTTTTCACTGGAATGTGAGTTTGCTGGGTGTAACAACTTCTAGAGTAGAATTAAAAAAAAGAAAACAGGGTTTGAGATAGAAGTTTTATAAAAAAATATAGAGGAACACCTTTTTAAAAATTTTGACTGTATTTGCAAGAGAGCTGGATACCATCATCTAGTTTGGAAATTCTCAGCTAAGATGCAGTGCTATTCTAGATGCCATTGGGAGATAACCAGATATTCCTAAGGTTTCCAACATTCTTATGATGCACTGTTGCTCTCACACTGGTATTTACTGGAAATATTTGGGAGATAGTTTTGAAACTTTTTTTTTTAAGATTTTATTTATTTGACACAGAGAGAGAGAGATCACAAGTAGGCAGAGAGGCAGGCAGAGAGAGAGGAGGAAGCAGGCTCCCCGCTGAGCAGGGAGCCTGATGCGGGCCTCGATCCCAGGACCCTGAGATCAGGACCTGAGCTGAAGGCAGAGGCTTTAACCCACTGAGCCACCCAGGCGCCCTGAAACATTCTGTAAATCAGAAATATAACTACCTTAGGAAAGGAAGTGAGGTCACAGATTTGAGGATCGGCATTTCCCACATCAAATACAAAATGAAATATAAGAGAATAAAATAAAATAAAATAAAACAAAATTAAATTAAATTCTGCCTTGTCCCTTCCTTTTTTTTTTTTCATG
Organism: Ailurus styani; assembly: GCA_002007465.1. Lineage (NCBI taxonomy): Eukaryota > Metazoa > Chordata > Mammalia > Carnivora > Ailuridae > Ailurus > Ailurus styani. Next base: position 102,061 of record LNAC01001026.1, on the reverse strand, counting down.
CAAATTCAAGCACACAGCAGCAAGGAAGCAAAAACCCATAGTTCAAAGGAAGAAGTGGAAAGGGTCCTTGTCTTCATGATGCTCCTGTCCTCTATTAATGACTTTATTTCGAAAAAGATTTTCAAATCGTGTTTTTATTCCAAAATAATCATCGGCTCTTTTTCTTGCAGGGTTTCTGAAGGCCTAAAATGGTATCATAAAGGCTACATACCTGGTAGCTGTGTCTGGAGTATGTCAGAATAACTAACCGGAAATTGGTCCAACAGAATAAATTGATGCTTTATTGTGAGGAGTAACTTTAACCAAACCGAACATACACACACACACACATGCACACACACACACTCATACACACATACACACTCACACACAAGAACAGAAAAATTATTTGGCCCCACTCATGTGTTTCTTTTTTGTTTCTACATACTGATTTAGTAAAATAGGTTTGCTTAAGCTTCAAATGATAACCAAGAAAAAAGCTAATCTAAAAAAAACAGATTTGGGGTAGGATTATTCTTCTGTTATTAGCTTCTTTCGTTCCAAAGATAAGAAAAAATAATTAGAAGTTATAATTTCCCTAAAGTTAAATACAAAAATGATTAATAAAGATTTAAGTGAAAAGTAAATATAACTTTCAGTTCTCCACAATCTACAGCTCATCAAATTCACAGCAGAGATAACCGAACATATCAAAGATTTTTAATTGGATTAGCCATTGATATAATCTCCTGAGTACATTCATTTGTCAGATGAAGGCTTTGTCTGTCAACTCAAAAGAAAATATTACCCTTGAAAATGTGAAGTTGGGAAGCATTTCAAAACTGTCCCTTATTCAAATTGTAGCAGACTGTTTTGACAAGGAAGTGCAGAGAGCATTTACAGACAATAAAGGGCCTTGCCTTTCTCCTGCTTTGGATGAAGGCAAAAGGAACAGAGAAAGATTGTAATTTATCTCTATGAACATTTGTCTTCCCAACAGGACATTAATTCTCTTTGAAACCAGTGGTGTATATACTGGGTCTATGATGGGTTTCGTGATGGTGATTATTCAGCCATTATGTTAAATTCTCCTCTATGGCTCAAGATACCCCTAAAATATCTATAACTCTTGTCCAGGGGTGACACCTAGTCTGGCAAGGTGGAACGGCCATAAAGACAAATATATATTTTTCCTTCCTCTCAAAAGAAACAGTGATATGGCCTTTGGGACCAAGGAGTAGGCCACTGGGCCCAGAGTTTAGGTCTCCACATGAGAAAAAAGACAAGTATTGCCCCTCGCAGGGACCATGCCCTGAGAATCTGGGCTATGTGCTTGTTGGCTATCTCTGAGGAGGGAGCTTTTTTCAATGTGACACCAGTGCTGCCATTCCCAAATCCCTCTCATTTCTCAGGCCATTGTATTAGTTTTCTATGCTGTGCAGTAAATTACTGCAAACTTAATGGTTTAAAACAGCACCTATTATTACTTTACAGTTCTGTAGAACACAGCTCGGCTGGGTTCTTTGCTCAGGGTCATGCAAGTCTGACATCCAGATGTCTGCAGAACTGCCTTCAAGGTCTTTCACTTCCCATTCATTCAGGTTATTACAAGAATTCAATCTTTGCATTTGGAGAACTGAGCTTTCCTGTTTTCCTGTTGTCTGTCACCTGGGGATCTTTCTCAGGTACTAAGCAGCTGGCTTATGTCACAGCCATGTGGCCCTTTTAGAACACAGCATCTTCTTTCTTGGATGGGCCAAGATGGAGTCATATAATGTAACTCAGTCACAGGAGTGACTATCCCATAACCTTTGTCACATAACACAACCCAATCAAAACTAAAACATTCAGCCAGAATTGGAGCAGGGGGGTCCAAAATGAATTGTAATGCTAGTCTCAAGTGAGTCTGGTATTGAGTTAGAGGCACAATGCTGCCAATTATGGAGGTTACAGAAGAAGCCACTGGAAATGAGATAGAATGATGGTTCAGGCTTACTGAATGCTTAGTACATGCCAGACATTCTTTGCATATATTGACTCATATATCCCTCACCACGACTCAAGGACATCTACTTCTGGTGATGTCCTTATTTGATGGCTAAAGGAATGCGGCCCAGAGAGAGGAAGTAACTTCCCAGAACTCAATAGCTAATGAGCGGAAGCACCAGGATACAACTGAAGGCCATCTGACTCTGGGGCCTGTGCCTCTAACCTCCATGCTTTACTGCCTTTCAGAACAAAAAAGTGAAACAAATCCCACACCCTCCCCTGGTATGCATTTAAAAGTTTGCCTTGTCTCCAGCCTAAGGCAAGGAAATATCTAAATAATTCTCTGTTGATTAGAAACTGTTTAATTTAGAAAAGACTTCTCATGCAAGAATTGATTTTAAATTTTAGGTTCTTGACTAGTAATAGAATGCAATCAGGGATCTCTTTGTACAGAAAGTTAGGGCTGGGCTAGATGGGGGTTATATTAAGGGAAAAAAAGTGAATCTGAATCAAGAGTTTCAGTTTTGAAAGGGATGTACTGAAGTTTGGCTTTGGACTTTGCCTTGGCATCATTTTAGGCTCCCCTGAACTTTATATTGTCAATGATGCTGTGGTCGTGTATTTAACATAGTTGATCATATCTACTTAGTATAATGTCTAAAATATGAACAAGGCATGTCATTCAGATTTATTATACCTTTCTCTTGGAAAATTAGAAAAAATTAGAACATTTTCAGTATGTGCTTTAGATGATAAAATTCTGCTGAAGTATAAAGATAGAGTAATTACTGCAAGAGAGAATCCCGTACTAAATTTATGACAATGGTTAAACTGTTAATTTCATACATGAACATATTATTAGGAACTCTCAAATATATAACTAAATAGAGAAATAGATTGGCAGTTAATACTAAAAGAAAATGAGTTAGCCAAATTCAGGAATAATATGATTTTTTTTTTTGAGGAACACATGCTAATAAAGAGTGTAAACAATATCACATTCCTGTTTCATATATCTTTCCTTACAGGACGTTTTCACTGTAAGTTGTCATAACATCAAGTAAGATATTATTTAAAACTACAATCTTTATTCCTTATGGATTTTGTGTTTCCAAATTTGTCTACTTGCTAAAATTTATCAGACCCTGTACTTTCAGGGTCACATGCAAACATGCCCAGAGCAGTGAAAAGTCTGAGCCACCCTATGCATATGTTCCCAGCTGAGGTTGAATGAGGCGTGTCACGCCTTTTCATTTCAGTTCTCATACTGCAAAAGCAGCCCTTTTCATGGTATAGTCAGTGCCATATTTTTTGCATTATTAAAAAAAGTTTGTTGATGATTTCACTGTTGAAAATAGCACTTAATGTAGTGCTGAAATGCTTTCTAGTGTTCATGAACACGAGAGGACTGGGATGTGCTTATGGGAAAAATATGTGTGTGAGAGGAGCTTCCTTAAGGTATGAGTTGGAATGCTCTTGGCTGTAAGTCCAATGTTGGTGAATCAACAATATATGTTAAATAAGGTGTCTTTAAATAGAAACACACATGAAACAAGTTTACGTATCGATTGGTTGATGAAAATATCGTGACCAGAAGCTCATGGGAACCTAACCTTGTGTTTTACTTAAGAGCAATGGTTCAGCATTTGCGATGTCTTCATAGAGCATAGCTACTGCGAATTATAAGAATTGGTTGTAATTCTATTTTTTGGTTATTTAATTCCATCGGTCAATGAGTCCAGTTGTGGGAATTCTTTCCAACTAGTGAATGATTTAAAAATTGAATATCTGTTTTGTCACTTGAAAGCTAAGAAAGGGAACACTCCCAAATCATGCATAATGACATCCGTTAGATCTCTTTAATCAGGATACAATAAAAATGTATACAGTATATGTTCAATATGGGGAAGAAATTAAATCATTAGGGACGTATGTGCCACCCTCAAAATATCTTTCTTTTCTTATCCCTAATAGGAAAAAAGACTCAATTTAGTTTATAATACAGTGCTTGTAAGAGCAATAAAAACTCTGATAGTCTGTGACATTTTGTTCCTATACTATAATGCCAACTTAAAATTAAGTGATTCTATTCTCATAATCAAATTGTAATGATAATTAATTGCTTTCCAAAAAAAGCTTCATACTTATTATATCTCATAGTATCATCCTGTGATGGCGAATTTCAATGTTGTGCTTAAAATAAGAGATACCATCCAGATACATACAGATAATACACATAAGTCTTAGAGTAACTTGAAAGTTCAATATAACTATTTAATACTTGTATCAATTTCTATTACTTTTTTTTTTTTTTTTAAAGATTTTATTTATTTATTTCACAGCGGGAGAGAGATCACAAGGAGGCAGAGAGGCAGGCAGAGAGAGGGCGGGGGGAAGCAGGCTCCCTGCCAAGCAGAGAGCCCGATGCGGGCCTCGATCCCAGGACCCTGAGATCATGACCTGGGCCGAAAGCAGAGGCTTTAACCCACTGAGCCACCCAGGCGCCCAATTTCTATTACTTTTTAAAGATACATGTCTATCTTCCCAACTCATTCATTCAACAGAGACTGCTGAAAATCTGTTGTGCCACGCATGGTAAGACCTATGCCGGGAGTTGAGGAGCGAACCATATTACAAGTCAAGGTTCCTTTCTTGGGAAACTTACGGTCCGGTGAACTCCTGCAGGGCAAGAAAAGGTCTTATTCAATTTTGTCACTGCAGTTCCTCCAAAAGTGTGTGCTTTATCATTAAAATAGAAATAAGAAAGACATTGTTAAAAACCAGGACCACAGGACCAATGTGAGCAGGGTTATAATGTGGCTGCATGAAGAGACATTCTACTGTCCACATTCTACCTTGTGCAAATTGTGCTATGAGGTCTTCAGTTATCATCTCCATATATACTTGAAACAAACACTTACAAATATTCATCGGCCCTGAATGTGTATTTTTCATGCTTTTGTCATCATTTAGAAGAATGAGGGAATTTATTGAGATGATTTAACAATGAAGGGGTTTATTCTAGAAAATTTATTCTCAATTTAAGAAGAGTAAACATTTGGAACAATACTTGGGAAAGTAAGGAAAGACATTCTTATTCATTAATAGGAAAAAAATGAGTATTCTAACATATCAAAACACTCCCATAAATGTTGACTTTTTTCCTTTCCCCAAAATACCTGCAGATCTGTGTAATGAATGATTGCCATCTCAAACGTTATGTCTCAAATGCTATCAAAACATGTACTAGTGACACCATGTATAAACTATAACTTATAACTGCTTTATTGTTTATAAAGTGGTTCCATGCATAATTTATTCTTTATAATTGTTTTCATCCTTTCAAGCTCCTATAATAAATATACTACAGATTAAATATACTACAGGTAGCTTATGAACCATAGAAATATATTTCTCATAATTCTGGAGACTGGGATGTCCAAAATCAAGGTGCCAGAAGAGTCAGTGTCTGGTCCTCACATAGCAGAAGAGGAGAGGAAGCTCTCTGGGATCTCTTTTTCAAGGGCACTAACCCCATTCATGAGGGCTCCACCCTCATGACTCCTCCCAAAGGACCTACCCCCAGATATCATCACATTGGGGATGAGGATTTCAGCGCATGCGGGAAGACAAAAACATTCTATCTGTAGCAATACCCATCTTACGAGTTTGAGATTTCTACCCCTTTGTAAAGGTCAAGATAATCAAGAGTCTGAGTTTTAAGTAGTCTGTTCAAGTGATTCAAATAGGGAAGATGTGAATTATACTCAATTCCAGATTTTTCCATTCAACGTTTGTGGTTTTTTTAGTTCACATACATGCCAATTCCCATCACTCTTGTGGAAATTATTAATCATCTGTAGGGACCCAAATGTCATTCTAATAATATTGAGTCAGCCAGCACTGCCAAGCTACTGATTGGTGTCTCCTATCTGCAAAGTCCTACTGTCCCCGCTCCAGGGCTCCTGCAGCCCCATGTTCCCACACCCCCATCTCAGCTCTTAAACCTCACTGGAGAGACTCACAGCCCTTTCTGGTGCCTAATCTGACATCGGTCTCTAGATTGAGATCCCTGAGCTGTATTGCAGTCCATAAGAGAGCACACCCATCCCCAAGTACACTTCAGGGGATGAGGTCAGACAAGACCGAGGAATGCAGAATTTATGATGACAGCTCAAAACACAGAATAAATAGAAGTTAATTCAGGATGTTAGAGTTTCTGACATGACTTTATATTCATTTCACTTATTAGCACTTGCTCAAATCTTGAGGTTTAATAAAGGAAGGTTTTTCTCCCTTTTTAAGTAGCAACACCCACACACTCAGCAAATGAAACAAACAAAACAAGAACATTTTTTTTGTTTCTTGAATCAACAAAGTGATGATCAGATTAAGGGCATATATTAAAATATAAGATCAGGGCATTTTGTTTGCTTTGTTTGTTTTCTATATCCAGGAGCCCAAAACACTGCCTGGCTTATAACAAGTGCTCAATAAGTATTTGTTGCAAAAAGTAAATTAAAACCAATTCGACTACTATGTCAGTGTCTGTTTCCCACCACAGCCCTACCATGACAAATTGACAAAGTTAATTCAACAACATGATGTATATTTTCCCATCCAAGTACTAACCAGGCCCGACCCTGCTTAGCTTCCGAGATCAGACGAGATCGGGCGCGTTCAGGGTGGTATGGCCGTAGACATGATGTATATTTTCAACAACATGATGTGTATTCTATAAAGACCGTCCCATATACTATTTTTGAGGTTCTTTTAGTCTTCGTCAGGAGTCTGGAATAAGGACCATATTACCTCCTTTTAGTTGATAGGAAACCAAAATGCAGAGGTTACATGTCTAGGAGGTAAAGGAAAACATCAAGGTTAAGATGTGGGGAAAAGATACATAAAAAAAACATATATCTACGTGAATGCAGTGTTGTTCATAACACACTAGGGAATTCCCTTTCTGTCTCACCTTGTTGCCCTAGAATGCAGAAAATGCAAAAGACTATTTCCTTTATTCAGAACCCTTCTCTCGGCTCCCCTGAGAAGCTGAGTCTCATAACCAACCATAGCCTCCTGAGCTTTTGGTCCCATGTTGAAAGAAATGGGCTCTTTCTCAGCCCGATTCCCTACCTTTACTCCCTGGCTTGTGTCTTCCTCCAGAGATGTGATCCGTTGAAGTCAGTTGCACATCACTACTCTGGTATGATTCTCATTACCATTCAGAAGGGTTTTACAGGTGACTAGAGAGAGGTGCATGGCCACTGGCCCCGAGTCACCAGGCAAGTCAGGTACAGGATTAGGAGTGCCATCTTGGATTCCTCCTCCCTTGCAAGCATTTTAACCAGTCTCATTCAGTTAGAAAGTCCAGCCTTAAGTCCCAAACCTAAGCGGCAGTTGTACCTGATGAAAATTAATACTATGTCAAAATTGCATCCGTGAAAACATCTGTGACCATGTAAACCCATGACTGCAGTGGACAATGTTGTACACAAGCAACACTGGGTGAAACAGAACATCAGTATAAGGTACTTAATGTATATACCTAAATGGCGAAAAAAAGTAGCACAAAGAATATTACTGCTTCAAAAAATAACACTTCTTGTAAGAAATGTGTATAAATATAGGTTGCAGGCATACAGTCTGAAATATTACTATTGCAGGCTAAAATTATGTGGCGGATGTAGATATTTTCTCTTCCTTTTCTTTGCTCTATAATTCTATTAATTCAAGTGGCCCTCAGAGTTCGTGATAGTCATTAATGGTTGTTGATTGTCCTTCATAGAACTGGACCATAGTACCTCTAACTTGTGTAGAAGAAAATCATATTGCCGGGGAATAAGTGAAATTCCAATATGTAGCAGATAAAGATAATCACAAGGACAGATATGGATAAGTGGCAAAAATACATCGACTTGTCTCTTCACCAATTAAATTATTATATATATTTAAAAAAAGAAAGAAAATCGGATTCACTCAGAAATTTGGTTGAAAATCAGCCTGGAAAAATATCACAGTGAAAGCAATATGTTGGAGGGCCCAGATTAAAGTAGTTCTAGAAGTAACTTGAACATAATCCCAATTTCATCCTGAACAGTTTCTGCTAAAACTAACAGTGATTACAGTGAATAATCAGCCTTTGTGTCTCCCCACAGTTCAGCAAGTAGAATTTATCGTTCCAACATGCAGACTTTCCAAAGAAAAGAATGTTTGTTGGACCTACCTGTGTGTCTTGAAATATGTATTTAGCACAGCTGTTCCTGTGTGTTAGACTCATCACAAAGTGCGGCTTTAATGTAACCCACCATTGATCTGCAGTAAGTGGAAACAAACTCTCTCCTTAATTAGTATCATCCAATCACTTTTTTGCATTTCTACGGACCACACACTGTGAACTGTTTAATGGACTATTATTTAGAAAAGTGGCAAAGAGCTCACCAAAAAAAAAAAAAAAAAAAANACCCAAAAAAAAAAAAAAAAAAAAAAAAGACATAGGGAAAATAAAAACTAGCAGTGTCAATGAAAAATATGTTGTGAAATAATGGGAAAAAAAAGATGTTTCGTTAAGATGAGCCTTCTTGGCATTTCACTGTAGAGATGAATGGTGTCCCAATTACTGCCAACAATGGATCCGGAGATAGAGAGATTCATTACTTTCAACACCCTTAACTGTCTACCAGTGAATTCGCTTATCTGCTCCTTTTTCCACAGAACCTGCGTGGAGGGGGGAGGAATAAACAAAGAACTGAGTGGAGTAAATGTGTCACAAATTACCACAAACACACTGTGACTCAATGCACTTTTCATTTCTCTCCTCATTAACTGTGTCTTGCTCAAAATGAGCGACGGGGTCCAAACATAATCACGTCCCACAGATAACAATTGACTTGACTGCTGGGGCAGCCACCACCTCCTAGCTACTGGGAAATAAATTCAGAAATAAAATGAGTTAAAATAAAATTCACTCCGCTCCGTTTTCTGCACTCAGATAATTTGAAGACCATCAAGGCCCAAAGAAACAATCCATCTCCCTGAGAAAAAGAAGGCCTCTGTGCCACCGCCAGTAAGGGATGTCTTTAGTGTTATCAAGAGTGAGTATAATTACACGGGGAAAAGGCCATCAGAGTGTCGTGGGCACTGGCATTTTTTTTTTCCTGAGGTCTTTATCCATAGTGCTACCTGAACAATAATAAGAGTCCTGCTAAGGATCCAGGGAGCAGGGAGGGAGGATGGAAAGAAAAGAAATAACCCCTCGGATGGGCATCACTGACCTGTAACTTGGAGAGCACGTTATAATTTGAAAGCAGGGATAAAAACTGGGCTGTTGTTGAGGTTGTATCTTGTTTTAAAACAAGAAAGATGGGTCTGAAGAATTTTTGATTGTGTGTGTGTGTGTGTGTGTGTGTGTGCATCTGCTCCTGTGGCCCTGGTTTTATCAAAACTGATTTCTCAGCAAAGCGGTTGAAGGGCTTTTTTTCCTGTTGAAGAGATTTTCATGCTAACCAGGGTATTTTCTCTCCCTCTAAACCTGAACATGAAGTGCTGGTAAGAGATTCCGTCACTCTGGGAGGTTGGGGGCTGGCCTCTTGGGAAGAGAAATGCAGGTAAGAAAGCTTTCTCCCTCTTGAGCAGAGGAAATGGAAGGGATTCAGAAACTGTTTCAAATTAAGACGCAATGAAACAGCGCCAACAGGTGACTCTGATTCTCCCTCTATTTCATGTGAAATTTCAGTTGCCTGCCTGTCCTTTATGTTGGTGTGACTGAAATTGGTTATTAAGCTCCGCCCCCCTCCACTCCATCCCTGGAGTCCTTCTCAGGTACCAGAGACCCTGAATCTTGCCTCTTGCTTCCACTGTATCACGGAGCCTGAATGGGCTGTTGGGTTACTTCCCCCCAACCCATTTCTGTTCTTGAACCTAGCTCATCTTGGAAGCCCAAAGCCAAAAACTTGCTTTCTCTACCTTTACTGAGGTTATTATTTCTCTGAACTGGACTTTAGATTGAATACAGATGAAGTGAGTCCCTGCTCATCCTCGCGGTGATCGAAACAAAGCAGAAAAAACACTTATACATTACATTGTGTCATTAGCGTAAGAGGTAGTCGGGCAGTTTTATAAGTGAAACCAAGTTCTGGTTATGTCAATAGCGGAAACCTCCTTCAGCAAAGCCCATGTTTCTAGAGGGTATGCTGAGAGTTTCATCTCTGCAGTGAGTTAGCATCTTGCCAACTGTTGCATTTTGTTTTATGTCCTATATTTTGGTGCCGGGGTGCCATGTGACATGGGAGCTGAAAAATAAAAGAACAAAATGAGAACAACCCCTATTTCAATAGCGGAGTGCTTTTCAAACATGGAGAATTTCCCAATCACCTGGAGTGTTAATGAAGACCGTGGAGGCCAGGCCCACGGAAGTGTGGCAACAGAAGGGGGCCAAGGGGGAGTCCACAGAGGATGCTGACGTCTCCAAAGTCTGCCAACCACAGCAAAGCTAACTTCATGCTTCTAAGTGTGATGACAATAACAATTCACCAGCTTAGGAATCATAATTTGCTTAGGAAGCATTATGCTTAGGAAGCATAAATTGCTTCAGAAACTAAAACATACAAATTAGTGAATAAAACTCTAATTACTAGAAATTAAATTCATTCTAGCTGTTGTAGGTTCTGGGATTATATTTCAATTTGATGCGATCTACGATGTGGGTTGTTAGATATCATAGGTGTCTTGGCATTAAAATTCTCTTTTTATTAATCTAGGGTGAAGTCAACTTATTGAACCCCAATATTGCCAAATGGTGCCACTTATTATGGATGCTTGGAACTCTATAGGAATCTTAACAAGAATAGTCCAATTCCTATTTTTTGGAAATGTAAAGATTGGATCAGTATCTAAAGGTATAAATATATATTAAATTAAAATTTTATGTGTAGATAAGCATGTTTTCACAAATTTAAACCAGTTTCCTTCTTGCAAGAATTCTTCCAGGACTTATGTTTCCCATGTGCCGGGTAAATCCAGGAGAAGGTAGCATTTCCCAAATTTATTTCATCATAGAGAACTTTATTCAAGGAATATGTTAGTAAATGAGGCTCCACTAAGGCTCCTTTGGAAGACATCAACTAAACACTAAACATTTTAACACTACATCGTGAAAAAAATTTTATTTTACATAAAAGGAAACAAATTGTAGTTTTAATTTATAATCTCAGTCTTTAAATAAGGAACTCTTAATAAGCAAAAAAGGTTAAGAGGACAATTTTTATGTGACACTTTTATTTAAATTGCACAATATCAATCATCTCAAAACTTATGAACATTTCTCACAGTGACCATCGTTCATACTGTAGCAGAGTGTTTAAAAACAACAACAACACAACTACTAATAGACTACTCTCCCTCAAAAAAATCAGAACAAGGAAGGGCGGGCATGGAAATGGGAGAAATTCTCTGCTCTAATGCTGCTCAAAGGCTCCTGAAACATATTACATTCCCTGATAAGTTACCTGCTGCATCTTCTTGGGTCTGGTGATTGCCGGGCTGGTATCAAGCGAAGAGTTGGACTGTTCTTTTCTTTATCCCAATACGCATTCTATGATGGCATCTACATATACCTGCACTAGAGAGAGAGCAGAAACAAATAAGCTCAGAAAAGCTGGGTTTGAAAAGTGGGCAGAGGTAAGCTTTGAGCAAGACCCCTAGCAGATGGAAAATGTGTCTAAAGTCTGATGAAAGTTGCATTTACTCAGAATTGTATGCACTTAAATTTAAATTTAGATTTTCTGTTATTGAATTCCCTTAGATGCCAGCCATATCAAGCTATAGTATGTGGACATGTGGAACATTTAAAGTATAGACATGTGGAACATTTAAAAATACACCCATTTTACAGAACATCAGAATCATGCTGAAAGAAGGTGAAAACATGTGTCACGTAACTTCCAGGTGGCAAATTTGAAGTCATCCTTCTCTGGGTCTTTCGTACACCCCCACTGGCTTGTTTTCTCATGCCTCTTCCGGTTGATGAAAGATGTCATGCATTGACCAAAAATGTTTCAGTTGTAAAAAGGCATGTGAAATCCAGAGGGACCATCCAGCAGAGAGGCCAACAAAATAGTGTAGCCAACAAAACCTTCCAAAATTCCATCCCCAAATTGGAGCTTTTTAATTTATACCACATAAAGGTGCTTTGAAGAACTTTAACTCAGACCAGAGCTCTCAGATAGCTGTATGCTTTATAATACTGTGAAGGTCCTGGTAGTTCTGCTTGGATTTAGGTGCTAGAGTTGAAAAAAAAAAAAAAGATTATAGTCAATCTCACTGCATTTTTATTCAAATAATACATAGAAATTTTGAACAACTCTGAAATTTAGTGGCACACAGTTATAAATTCAGTGAGCTAAGCCATGCTGATTTTCATTATACTTCCATTTAATTTTCTAATTAATCTCAGAAAACATTAATTAATTTTGTCTTTTCCACAGTCGGCCTGGCACCCTTGGGCCTGAAACACACAAATATTGCTGGCCTCGAGCAGTAGTAATCAAAATTTCTAATTTGTTTGAGCAGTCCACTGTCTTTTTCCTTACTTCTCTCTCTGATACGTACTTTCACCGTCCTTTAACCCCTTGGCTTTAGATTTTCTATGAATGCATATTGATTTTTTTCATTCAAAAGAATCAATAGATATCTCCGGCCAAAGAAAAATGATAAGAGATGAAGCGAGTTGAAATTTTGGTATGAAGACAAGAGTTGGACTCTGTACTGTAAAAATTACTTGTCTATGTTCTGGAGGTATCATAATCTGGTGCCATTTTGAGTGTGGCATTACCCTGATATCTGCCCAGGCACCCCTCAGGATCACCTGTTTGACTCATCACACTGCTTTTGTAATATTAATTCACAGTGAAGTATTGCATAACCACAGAAAAATGGACACCCTTAAAAGCTAAAGGCACTAGAGTTGGTAGTTGCCTCTTAGCCTTTTTCTGCAAAAGAACATGTATCTCTTGGGGCACCTTGGTGGCTCAGTTGTTAAGCGTCTGCCTTCGGCTCAGGTCATGATCCTAGGATCCTGGGATCCAGCCCCGTTTCAGGCTCCCTGCTCAATGGGAAGCCTGCTTTTCCCACTCCCACATCCCCTGTTCATGTTCCCTCTCTCCCTGTGTATCTCTATGTCAAATAAATAAATAAAATCTTTAAAAAAAAAAAGAACTTGTATCTCATAATTTCACTCGTTTTGCCTCCCCCTCCAAAAAACTCCCCCCCCCCCACCAGCACCACCACCACAACACACAACAACAAAAAAAATACCAGGAGAGGAAAGGCGATGTCCATGAGCCAGGAGCCCAATTTTGGAAGCAACAAGAAAAGTGTGTGTGAGATATATGTTACATTGCAGTGGGAAGTGACTTTCAGGAGAGATATTTGAGCTGTAATGCCAAAACATGATTTAAAAAGAGTAGTTGGTCTCTGTTGACTCCAGAGGACATTTAGGCTTTCTATATTTCATACTGTATATGTTGAAGAAGTTATCACATCATTCTATTTAAAGTGCCTTTGAAATTTTACTGTGAAATACACTATACTTATAAAATGAGTACACCCTACGCTTTTCAAAAGAATAAAAAATACACTTAATGGCCTTGGACCCACAGCCAAGATCAGGAAACAAAGCATTTTCTCTCCTTTGAAATTGCCCCTATACCCTCAACAAGATCTACTCCTTCTTTCTCAGAAGAGATGGCCATAATATTATCTTGATTTGTGTGCTAATTCTTTAGCTGTTTTTTATTTGAGTTATATTCATGTATGTGTGTCTTCATGCACTACCTTACTTTTTCACCTGTTTTAGAACTTTTAATCAGTAACTATACTGTATTATATTTCCTTTTGTTCAATGTTATGCTTTTTAGATCCATTGATATTAATTCATGGAGAGTAATTAATTGATTTTTACTGTTGTACTTCATTGTGTGAATGTGGTACCATTTATTTGTCCATTGCTGTTACTTAAGGTTATTGGTTGATTCCAGGGTTTGCTATTATGGATAATGTTGTTGTGAATATTTTAAATATCCCTTGGCTATTTGTGCAACCATTTCTGTGGCTATATATCTAAGATCAGACGTGGGGGGATTGAAAGGTACATGCATGTTCGGCTTTAATGCCAAAGATTTTCCCAAAAAATGCACCAATTTACCCTCCTACCAGCCATAAATTTTCTGATATTTCACATCCTATTCAATGTTGGATATAAAGTGACTTTTAAAGAAAATACTTGACAGCTCAATAGGTGGGAAAAGATGCCTCACTGTAATTATAATTTGCCTTTCCATGTCTCCAAAGAAGATTGAGACCCTTCCCATGTATTTAAGAGCCTTTTATATATCCTCAGTGAAATGTCTTTTCATAGCATTTGTCTTTTTTAAAAACTGATTTGTTTTTCTCTTTTGGATAATTTTAGGAGTTCTTTACTTATTCTGAATACTACTCCTTTGTCAATTACATGTATTAGCAATATCTTCTCCCATTTTATGGTTTATCTTTTCATTATCATCATGATCTTTTTATAATTAGAATCTTGTAATATTAAAGGATTTAAATTTATCAATTTTTATTACAATTCCCACTTCTATGACATGCATTCTTTTTTGCCTTGATGTCATAAAGATTCTCCTAAAAGGTCATCTTGAAGTTTTAATTATTTGGCTTTTGCACTTAAGCCTTTAATTAACCTGAAATTGATTTTGATGTGTAGTTTCAGATGGGAATCCAATTCACTTTCTCCCATAAGGACAACTTACCTGTGAGTTAACAAATGAGTTTGCCATAGTTACACAGATGCTGACTGAGACCATCTTTGACATAGCTAATAGAAGTAGCCAGAATGTCATCATTTCTGTTTAGGTTCTCCAAGCCCCAGGATGATGTGAAGAGGTTATAGGGATGCCTGCACACAGCGTGAGTTGTGTCATAGGAGAGGAAACGCAAGCTTAAGGCACTTGAAACTTTTATAATGTGCAATGAGCCCATCTGAGCTTTGCCACAAAAGGACACATTGTTTTTTTTTTTTTTTGTATTAAGCTCATTGATTTTTTTTTGATACAAGTGATATCTTTATTTTTTTATTTTTTAAAGATTTTATTTATTTATTTGACAGAGAGAGAAACAAAGCAAGAAAGGAAGCACAAGCAGGGGGAGTAGGAGAGGGAAAGCAGGCTTCCTGCAGAGCAGGGAGCCCCATGCGGGGCTCAATCCCAGGACCCCGGGATCATGACTTGAGCCAAAGGCAGGCGCTCAAAGACTGAGCGACCCAGGCGCCCCCAGTTGATGTCTTTAAATATTAAATCCTGTAGATAAGATACGTCTCAATTTATTCCAACCTTTCTTTATGTCTTAATAAAGCTTTCAAATTTTATTCATAAAGACTGTGGATATTCTTGTTCAGTTAGTGCTTGGACAATGCACAGATTTTTTCCATTTGTTCTTATAAATCAGGTATTCGTTTCTATAATATTTTCTTATTGGTACTTCTGTCATAAGGAGATGTTATTAGGTTAATTGTTGATTTCAAATCCAACAACCATGCTCCTCTCTGATTTTTCCAACACGCTTTCTGTTGACTTTTTTAGTTTTCCTATTGTAATTTAGTTTTCCTATTGTAGTTTTCCTATTGTAATTTCCTAAAAGGGTAATTCTTTTTCATTCTTCCGTATTTTTTATTCTTTTTTTTTTTAATTTGTGTTAGAGCACTCCTCAGNAGTTTTCCTATTGTAGTTTTCCTATTGTAATTTCCTAAAAGGGTAATTCTTTTTCATTCTTCCGTATTTTTTATTCTTTTTTTTTTTAATTTGTGTTAGAGCACTCCTCAGCCCTAAACCTTACAACGACTGCTCATCTTACTGAGATCAAAGCTAATTTCCTTGCAATACGCAGGGGGCTTAAGGTGGCCTTACACCTCTGACCTCAGCCAGCTGCTCTCCTATTGGTTCCATTGCTCCAGGCATGCTGAACACCTACTCTTTCTGAAACTCACTAGGTACAGCTTGCCTCCAGGGCCTCTGTAGGATCGACTGTTATTATTTGCCTGAGCTGGAGTCAGTGGCTATAGTGGGTTACATTTTGCAACCCAAGCATCTCATTTGCTTCTCTAGTCCAGGTTTTGCTTTACACTTAATTTTATGCCTGCCTGAAAAGTTCTCGCTCAGATATCTGCATGCCTTAATCCCTCACTTCTTTCAGGTCTTTGCTTAGGTATTCCTTTATCAGAACATTTAAAATGAACAGTATGTACCTCTACAAGCACTTTCTTTCCGTCTTTCTTCCCCCCGACCCCCAGATTTTTTGAGAAATTGACATATAACATTGTGTAAGTTTAAGGTGCATAATATGATGATTTGATATATGTGTATATTATGAAATGTTATCATAATAAGGTTAGTTAACACATCCTTCACCTCATATAATTATCATTTTGTTGCTGTTGAAATGTGAGAACATTAAAGCTCTGCTCTCATAGCAGTGTTCAAGTATACAATACAATATTGTTAATTACAGTCACCACAGAGTACATTAGGTCCCCAGAACTTACTTATCTTCTACCTGGGAGTTTGCACCCTTTGACCAACATCTGCCCCTGCCTCCCACTCCTCTGCCCCTGCTTCTGCTCCCTGCTTCTATGAGTTTGATGTTTTTATACTCTGTATATAAATGAGACCATACAGTATTTGTCTTTCTCTGACTTAGGTCACTTAGCATAATGCCCTCCAGGTCCAGGCATGCTGTCTCAAATGGCAGAAATTCCTCTTTTTTTCTTTTTTTAAGATTTTATGTATTTATTTGTCTGAGAGGGGAAGAGAGAGAGAGAGAGAGAGAGAGAGAGAGAGGGTGCACAAGCAGAAGGAGGGAGAAGAAGGCTCCCTGCAAGGAGCTCAATGTGGGGCTCCATCCCAGGACCCTGGGATATGACCTGAGCTGAAGGCAAACACTTAATCGACTAAGCCAACTATGCATCCCCCTCAAACCCCCCTCTCTTTTTTTTTTAAAGATTTATTCATTTATTTATTTTAGAGAAAGGATGGGAAGGGTAGAGGGAGAGAATCCTCAAGCAGACTCCCTGCTGAGTGCAGAGCCCAATGCAGGGCTTCATCCCAGGTCCCTGAGATCATGACCTGAGCCTAAATCAAAAAAGGGACATTGAACCAACCAACTGAGCCAGCCAGGTGCCCCAGAACTTTCTTTCTTTTTTATGGCCCAATATTATTCCATTGTGTATATATATACCACATCTTTATCCATCCATCCATTGATGGATATTTAGGTTATTTCCATGTCTTGGCTATTATGATTAATGCTGCAATGAATAGAGATGAGAATACAGTTATCTCTTCAATGTGGTGATTTCATTTCTCTCAGATATATACTCAGAAGTGAGATTGCTAGCTCATATGGTAGTTACATTTTGAATATTTATTTCACAGAGGGAGAGAGATCACAAGGAGGCAGAGAGGCAGGCAGAGAGAGAGAGGGGGAAGCAGGCTCCCCGCTGAGCAGGGAGCCTGATGCGGGCCTCGATCCCAGGACCCTGAGATCATGACCTGAGCCGAAAGCAGAGGCATTAACCCACTGAGCCACCCAGGCGCCCACATTTTGAATTTTTAAAAGCATCTTTGTACTGTTTTCCATACTGGCTGTACTAATTTTGAATTTTTAAAAGCATCTTTGTACTGTTTTCCATACTGGCTGTACTAATTTACATTACCACCAGAAGTACACAAGAGTTCACATTTCTCCACAAACTCAACAACATTTGTTATTTCTTGTCTCTTTGATAAGAGCCATTCTAACAGATGTGAAGTATTATCTTGTTTTGATTTGCATTTTCTTGATGCTTAGTGATGTTGAATATTTTTTCATGTACTTATTGGACATTTGTATGTCTTCTCTGGGAAATGTCTATTTAATTCCTCTTCCCTTTTTTTGATTGGACTTTTTTTTTTTTTTGCTATTGAACTACATGAGTTTCCTATCTATTTTGGATATTAAATCTTCATCAGATATGTGGTTTGCATTTTTTTTTTTGCTATTTCAAATGCTTTTCCATTTGTTCATTGTTTCTGTGGATGTGTAGTGATTTTTTATTTTTTATTTTTTTAAAGATTTTATTTATTTATTTGACACACAGAGAGAGATTACAAGGAGGCAGAGAGCCAGGCAGAGGAAGAGGAGGAAGCAGGCTCCCAGCCGAGCAGGGAGCCCGATGCGGGCCTCGATCCCAGGACCCTGAGATCATGACCTGAGCCGAAGGCAGAGGCTTTAACCTACTGAGCCACCCAGGCAACCCAGTGATTTTTTATTTTAATGTAGTTCCACTTTTGGACTTTTGCTTTTGTTGCTTGTACATTTGATGTCACATCCCAAAAAAATCACTGGCAAGACTGAGATGAAGGAATGTGTTCCTTGTGTTTTCTTCTAGGAATTTTACAGTTTCATGCCTTGTGTTTAAATCCTTAATCCATTACAAGTTAATTTTTGTGAGTGGTGTCAAACAAGGGGTCAAATTTCATTCTTTTGCATGTGGATATCCAGTTTTCCCAGCACCATTTACTGAAACAGCTATTTTAAGCACTTTTGTCCTTTAAGCTTTTTACTAGAATTAAGTGAGTCAGAATATTCTGAATCCAAATACTAGAGTTAGAATATTCTGAATCTGATATATATTTTCATTACCAGGGTGTTGTATAGTATTATATATTCTCATGTTACTAATTAGTGCCCTTCCTTTTAGCTTGAAGACTTCTTTGCAGCATTTCTTATAAGACAAGTCTAATTGTAATGAACTCCCTCAGCTTTTGTTAGGGAAAGTCTTTATCTTGCCTTCATTTATTAAAAAGATTTATTTATTTATTTGAGAGAGAGAAAGAAAGAGAGAGCACAAGAGCTGGGGGGGAGGGCAGAAGGAGAGAGAGAATCTCAAGCAGACCCTTGCTGAGCATGGAGCCTGATGTAGGGCTTGATCCCATCACCATGAGATCATGACCTGAGCTGAAATCAAGAGTCAGATTTTTAACTGACTGAGCCACCCAGGTGCCCCTTGCCTTCATTTTTCAAGGACAACTTTGCTGGAAAAGTATTATTGGTTGGCAGTTTCTTTCTCCCATAACTTTGTTTATATTAACACATTCTCTCCTAGCCTGAAAAGTTTCTCCTGACCTATAAGATTTCTGGCGAGAAATCTGCTGATAACATTAGGAGGGTTCCCTTGTATGAAAACTTATTTTCGCTGACTGTTTTTAAAATTCTCCTGGTGTCTTAAGTTTTAGAGAGTTTTATTATAATATGTCTCAGAGAAAATCATTTTGTATTGAAATTTTGGGGTGACCTACTACCTTTATCAACTCCAATGTCAAAATTTCTCCCCAGGTTTGAAGTTCTCAGTCATCATTCTTTAAATAAGCTTTCTGCTCCCTTCGTCCTCTCTCTTTTACTTCTGGAACTTCAATGGTGCATGCTTTGTTTCTCTTAATGGTCCCATGCCCATGGGCTTTCTTCATTCCTTTCTTTCTTTTCTTTTCTTTTTTTCCTCCTCTTATTGGACAATTTCAATCACTGTTGTCAAGCTGATTGATTCTTTCTTCCTCCTGGTCAAGTCTGCTGGTGAAGCTCTGTATTAATTTATTCCATTCAGTCATTGCATTTTCAACTCCAAAAATTCTGTTCTTTTTCATGTTTTCTATTTCTGTGTGGAATTTCTTAGGTTTTTTGTCTTGATTTAATCAAATTACTTGTGTTCTCTTACAATTCTCTGAACATGTTTAAAACAATTATTTTGAATTCTTTGTTGGGCACTTTATGTATTTTCATTTCTTTGAGGTCAGTTATTGGAAGTCTTCTATCTTCGTTTTGTACTGTCATGTTACCTTGATTTTTTATGACTGCTGTAGCCTTGCATAGGTGTCTACACATTTGAAAAAGCAGTCACTTCTTCTAGATTTTATAGATTGACATTGGTAAGAAAACCCTCCCCCTAAAGTGGGGGTGTGCTGGGATGTGCTGTGATTCTGGGTCTAGTGGTGCAGGGCATCAAGTGTGGGGTGTGTGGGGACGCTAACTCTTGGGGGGAGGGTCCTTGATATCTCTTCATCTCAGTTTGGCGGGGTCCACAACATGGGCACCTGTGTGGTCCTTAACTAGCACTGTGGAGATCTACAGTGGTTTCAAGAGCTATCAGGATCCTCAGTGAATAGAGACTAGGGCAGGCAGTGGTGGAGGCTAGAGTCAGTGGTGTACACTCAGATGCAGGGACCAGTGTAGGTGCTTGTCTACTAGCAGGAACCGGTTATAGACATCCACGTAGTGGTGGAGTCCAGTCCCAAAGACAATGGATGAGGCTATATATAGGCAGCTCTAAGGACCCTGGCTGCCGGCATGCTTTACTGAGGATGATAGGTCTTTCCACAGGTGCACAGCATTGGAGGCTGGTGTCAGGAAGGGGATAGAACGAGTGAGCTCTGTCCTGCCAGCCAGTGACAAGGACAGGACAAGGTTCAGGCCCACACGTAGCTGCAGAGGCCTTGGATGTGAGTGTGAAATCTTATGGTTACACAGTTTCCCCCTAGATGCATGGCAGTGCAGGCTGGGGATGGGCACCAGGCTATCAGTGTGCAGATGCAGAAACCAATGCTCACATGATAGTGGGGGACAGCTGCAGGGGAGTAAGCAGGTGTTTTGCACTTGTATAGCCACAGAAACCAGGGCTGGCTGCTGGTGTGGTTGTGGCTCTTACAAGGGCAGTTGGGATGGAGGGAGCCAGGAGAGGATCAGGAGATTAATACCTGAACGTGAACATGAAAACCTGTAGGACCAAAACCCAGTAAAACCTTCAGGGGGCCTGTGGTGGTGTTGTTGGCCTTTGATTTCTTCTGTAGCAAAAGCTGGTGTCTAGTTGCCTGCAGAGCAGGTCACTGGGCATCTTGGTTGCTCCTGTGTGGGTACACATCTCAGCTTTACTGAACTCCAGGTGGAGTGGAAAGGAGGCAAGTCCTTTGTAGGGTGTTCTGAAAGGCTGGAGAATTTGGTCACTCACTCACTCCAGTCTCCCTTTGTCCATTAAGGGAAATTTTTCAGAGTGGGGAGCTTCTTCTTAGCACTGGGTCAGCATGGCCAGCCCGGGGATCAATAGTGCAGGCAAAACAAAGCTGTTTTCCTTCCATTTTTGTGAGACTATTATTAGGGTTTTTGTTTTGTTTTGTTTTGTTTTTGCTTCACTGTTTCAGTAAAGTTTGTTAAGTGGACTCCAGACCCGTCCCGGGGCTGGTTTTGGTCATGAATAAGTGGTCTAACTGTTGATCTCTGTGGAGTAATGGAGGTGGGGATTATGTACACCACCATTTTGGTTGAGCTATTATCTTTATTCTACTAAACAATAAACAAATCTGCCCTTTGGGGGAATTCACTATATTTCAAGGTTGTTGCAATATAAGCATCTTTGAAAAACATTGCCCAAAACAAAGGCAGCTAATGTGTCTGCCCACAAGATGTGCACAAATGTGAGAGACTCCTGGGAAATTCTTTTATTATCTTAAGGAAATCCTTTGGTCATAATTTGCTAAGATATTTGTTCTATTTTTAAATATAAATGGAAGTTAAATGTCATCTAAATTTTCTCTGCATGTATTGAGACAAGAATATGGTTTTTCTTGTTTAATCTTTAATGCATTGAATTACATCAATCAGTTTTCTGATATTAAGTTGACTTTATTTTCCTAGAAAATTGCTCTATTTTTCTTGATGAATTTTCTTATTTTTAAAACATACTGAATTTTATTTGCTAATATTTTGTTTATAATTTTTATATCTGTATGCATGTATGAGTTTGATCTGTGTGTGTGTGTGTGTGTGTTTGTATTGTCCTTTTTCAATTTGGATATGGAGTTTATACTGAGTGTTTCTCTTTGTTCCTATATTCTGAAAGTATTATTTGAGTGGTAGAATTCATGACGAAGATATCAAGTGACTGTTTTTGTATTTTGTAAGGAAAAATAGGAGAAGAATTTTGTTCACTGAGTCCATTTTTAAAATTGTTTCAGAATGATGCTGGGTATTTCTCCTTGATGTGGTTTCGGAAGTTTTATTTTTCTAGAAAATGATCTTTTCTTTCATTTTTTTCTTTCTTTTTATTTTCTTTGGGCTTATTTTATTTCTCCTTAGATAATTTCTAAGTTGTATAACTGATTCATTAAGTTTGAGACTTTCTTTGCAAGTGTTCAAAGCTACCACTTTCTTTTGAGAATTTAGCTTTAGCTACAGAGCATAGAGTTATTAGCTATTGTTCTAATTCTGTTTTAATTTTTTAATTTCCTTTATGATTTATTCTTTGACCCATGAGTTGTTTAGAACATGATTTGTAATTTCCAAATATATGGGGTATTTCTAATTATTTTTTTGTTATGATTTCTAATTTCATTTTATTGATGTCAAAGCAGGCAAAATACTCTGTGTGCTGCAGGTCCTTTCCTATATTTTTGAGGGTTTTCTGGACTAGCATTTTGTGAGTTTTCATAATTGTTCCATGTGTGCTGTTTAGGAACGACTTTTCTTCAATCAATGGGAGAAATTTCTATATATACTCATCACATGAAATTTTTCCTTACAATATTCAAATGTTTTATATCCCGATGTTTTGTTAATTCATCCTATTTGCTACTGCGCTCTATCATCTATTGAAATATGTATGTTAAATCTTCTCACTAGGATGGCAGATGAATCCATTTTCTTTTGAAGCCTGCTGATTTATTCTTTATGTATTTTCGAGACTATTTTATTATGTGTTAGTTTAAAACTGTCATGTGTTCCTGGTGAATTAAATGTTTTATTATCATTTTATTGATACAGTTTTTGTGTTAAGTGATAGTTGATTTAAAATTACTATAACTACACCAGGTTTCTTTTTGTTTATATGCACCTAGTGTCTCTTTTTCCTTATCCTGAAATTTAAATTTTCTCTACCCTATTCCTCAAGGTTTCTCTCTTGTGAACAATGAATATGTTTGTTTTATTTGTTATTCGTTTATTATATTGTTTTTAATCAGACTTAAATCTTTGTCTTTCAACTGGAGATGTAGTCCACTGATACATATTGTGGTCCCGGTTTAATTTAGATTATTTTTAACTTCTTACTTTTTGTGTATTCTTATTTGTCCTTTTTTTGTGTGTGTCTTTTTTTCCCTTCTTATCCTTTCTTACTGTCTTTTGGATTTTTTTCCTTGTTCTTTTTTCATTTTTTCCCTCCCCACTTGTTTAGAGGGAAACCTAAATATATACCCCTTTAGTTAATCACATGGGAGAGTAGATCTGCTTTTATAGGTTGGAAGCAGGGAGTAGGATATGGGGGCCCTACATGAGTCTAGGTATCTTTTCGTACTCTCTTGCCCAGTTGTAATTATCGATGGAAAATTGTAGCCAGTGGGATCTGAGGAGGATGTAATAAGCAAGGATCACTCCCTAACAATGGATCTTAGGGCCATACTACAAGTAAGCTCCCCAAAACTGCAAGGGTGAGAGCTGAGGGTGAGGACAGGAAAGGGAATGGGAAGGTAAGGGGAAGACAACAAATACTAGTTGTAGCCTCACAACGAATGCAGTGATGGCGGGGTGTCGTTCCTTCTAAAAGCCTCCCTCTTTTAAATTCTGCTCAGGAAGAGCGGCCCATGAAAGAGCTCCTCTGGCAGCTCCAAGAGCAGACAGCGCTGCTCAGGTAGTCCTGCGAGAGAGAGATGCTGTGGGGAGAGAAGAGAGCTAGCTGGTCCCTTCAGCTGCAGAGCTTTGGATCTGTCTTAAGTCACATTGTCCCTGGGCAGCTGAATTGTAGCAAATGGCTGAACAGGACGGAAAAGCAGAGTTTGACCCTTTTTTCCCAATGAAGGGCTCTTTTGTGGGCAGTTCTTTCATCTGAGCTCCCTGTTGGACTAACAGAGACTTTTCTCAGAGCTGTAATCCTGTCTGCCCTTCTCCTGCCTAGTCCTTCCTCCTTCCTCTCCTTCCACCAGAGTTACTAGGCCTGCATCATAATCTCCACGCTTTCCCTACTTACTTCTCTTCCTCTCTCCTTTACTTATCACAAGCATTACCCCCAGTGCGCCTCCCATAGTTCCAACTCTGTAATGGCATCTACTTCCCAGAGGACCCAAATTAATTCCTGTAATGAATTCAAAGTCCCCAACCAAAAAAAGTATCTGCTAGTAGGTAAGTCCAAGCAGTTTCGTTAAGTATTTATATTCCAACAACCAATGAACTGTTTGAAAAAAAAATTCACATTAAAAAAAGTTTCCATAATTAGTCAGATAAATAATGACATAATTATTATTCATACTTTAAAATGTATATTATTTTCTAATTATGTAAGTAAATAGCATAATTAAAATATTTCTCCATAATTAGTAATCACAACTGTGTGCTAATGAAATGTGTGCACCACTGGGTGGGGTACAACTTCTCAAATCTTGGAAAAAGATGGGGCACTGACTTCTCCATTCTGGTTTTACACTGATGCTCACACGCATTTGCTTTTTTTTCTTTTTAAATCATGCAGCTTCTCAAAGATATAATAAAGTCACTGAAAGAAATGTAGCACGATCGGAGACTGAAACTGTGACTAGGTTAGTTGCTCTCTCAGAGTCTGACAGATGCTAAGTATTGCTGTGCTCCCTTCAAAAATGTGAACCATCTTGTGGCATTCCTGTGGCTACTCCATGGCCCCCTGAGACACTTCAATGCATACTTCGGGGTGTTTACTGTGTCTGCTTTTTTTTTTTTTTTTTTTTTTTGGAGGCTCTTGTTCATGGTGACTTGTTTCTTTGCATGTTTATTATTTTTAAACATGAACCACTCCTGTTTTAGAAATGTTCCATGTGAGAATTCTGTGAGGCCTTAGAGAGGATTTGCTTTTGCTTCTACTAGTTGCCTGGGTGTGCTACCAATCTAATTTTACTTTAAATTCAATTTTGGATTTCATAAATATTATGAATTCAGAATAAAATCTTATGTATGGGACCACTTGCCATTCCAGATTCTAAGGAGCAAATTTATTCTCCTTTAAGTCAGCAAGAAATTTGACAGAAGATACTTATCTCTCTTCTCTTTTTCCCTGAGGGTAAAGCCTTTGAGTCCCCACCTTTACACGGGAATTGATTAGATTTCCTCCTGCTTGAAGTGGTCATAGACTTACCATTTGCCTCCACAGCCCATGCTGTTCTTAGTGTGAGAGTTGGAGACTTCGAGGTTGTTCTGACAAAAGCCTGCATGATGAAAGCTAGACTGTCTGTGGTCCTAGGGTTCCTGGTTTCATTTCTTTTTTTCTGACATGAATGTTCTTCAATACCAGGTCAGCTCAGCAATGCATTTAAAGAGTTGTGGGTTTGGTGGGTTTTGCTGTTGTTGTTGTTGTTTGTTTTGTTTTTTAGTTGTGTTTTTACCCAGTATATTCATTATTCCATTAAGGAGGTTCATTCAGGGTATCGAATTTGCCCTAGTTCTAGAAATGTTCTAGACCTTCCATTTACTCTTTAATTCATTACGATCTGGCTTCTGCCTCTCCAACACATTTACAGTGCTCTCAGTAAACCCACTCAAACATTTTTTGTTACCAAATCCAATGAACAACATATGTCTCCTTCACATCAACTTCTCTGATGCTGCCACATCCCCAGAAAGTTCTTATTTCCCTCGTCAGCACATTGGCCTTCCCGAGCTTCTCATGTGTATGTTGTCCCTTTTAATATTCTATCAGAACATTTTTGTTTTGATTCTATATCCAGGTAAAGGGAGAAGGTAATCTTATCTGCTTCTCTGACTTTAGTTATCATTTAGATAACTCGCGAATCAGAATCTTTGAAAATCCAGGCATGTAATTGCCCTTACGCTTGAGACCTGATAAGGGTTATTTATGGGGAACTGTCCTTCTGGGTTCAGTAGAAAGATGATATTCTAATTCTCATAGAGTAAAGGAATTACAACCTAGAATAAATAACACCCCCCCTTCCACTTCCATCCCTGCTCACATGACTACCATCCTGTCTTCCCCTAAGTATCTACTTGCCACTTAGACGTTTGAGGTTCATTTGTATTTGAGAAGCTTGTAAAATGCAATCCTGGATTTGAGAGTTAAGGTTTTTAGAGGGAATTTTGGCTGTTCTGGAAGACTGGGTGAGAGAGGGGAGAATTAAGAAAAAAGGCAGGACTTCAAGGAGTGACAAGCAAGCATTTGCCTGGGAAGAAAGGGAGGGCCCCAGTGAGTGTGGGAGTCATTGCAATCCCGGACATGATCTCAATTGTCTGAAAGGAGAAGTCTCGTGGTCTTATATAGAGTATGGATTCCCAGCACCAGGACTTGGGCAGGATGTCCACTTTTCCATTTTTCCTTTCCCTCGGTTGAAACTTCAGAGTTTAAAACTGGAGTCT
The DNA here is from genome assembly GCA_002007465.1 of Ailurus styani. Lineage (NCBI taxonomy): Eukaryota > Metazoa > Chordata > Mammalia > Carnivora > Ailuridae > Ailurus > Ailurus styani. The sequence goes on along the minus strand of LNAC01001026.1, from coordinate 75,634 downwards.
GGAGGGAAATAGCCTCTTCTCACATGCCATGTGCAAGGATTAGAGAAAACTTCACCCATCATACAGCACTCCTCTGTGATGCAATCACCCTCTTCTTTATTTCATCCCTTTCAATATTCTTTTTCTTTCTTTCTTTCTTTCTTTCTTTCTTTCTTTCTTTCTTTCTTTCTTTCTTTCTTTCTTTCTTTCTTTCTTTCTTTCTTTCTTTTTCTTCCTTGATAAAGATTTATTTACTTATTATAGAGAGAGAGTGCATGCATGGGGTGGTGGGAGGGGTGGGAGAGAGAGAATCCCAGGCAGACTTGGTGCTGAGTACAGAGCGGATCTCATGAAACTGAGATCATAACCTGAGCTGAAATCAAGAGTCCATCACTTAACCGACTCAGTCACCCAGACATCCCTTACAGTACTCTAATTTAAAAGTGGGGACTGGCTTTTTTTTTTTTTAAGATTTTATTTATTCATTTGACACAGAGAGAGAGATTACAAGTAGGCAGAGAGAGAGGAGAGAGGAGGAAGCAGGCTCCCCTCTGAGCAGAGAGCCCGATGTGGGCCTCGATCCCAGGACCCTGGGATCATGACCTGAGCCGAAGGCAGCGGCTTTAACCCACTGAGCCACCCAGGCGCCCGGGGACTGGCTTTTGTTTGCAATTATCATTGACTAGATTCTAGTGTGTAGAAGGTTTTCTCAGAAACCAAAAAGTTTTGTTTTGTTTTGTTTTTAAAGATTATTTATTTATTTATTTGACAGAGCAAGAGAGAGAGAGAGAGAGAGAGAGAGAGAGAGAGATTACAAGTAGGCAGAGAGGCAGGCAGAGAGAGGAGAAAGCAGGCTCCCTGCTGAGCAGAGAGCCCTATGTGGGGCTCCATCCCAGGACCCTGAGATCATGACCTGAGCCGAAGGCAGAGGCTTTAACCCACTGAGCCACCCAGGCGCCACCACATAAACCAAGAAGTTTTGAATATAGTCCCTTTTTTTTAAAGATTTTATTTATATATTTATTTACTTTACAGAGAGAGAGAGTGAGAGCACAAGTAGGCAGAGTGGCAGGCAGAGGGAGAGGGAGAAGCAGGCTCTCCGCTGAGCAAAGAGCTCAATCCCAGGACCCTGGGATCATGACCTGACCTGAAAGCAGACGCTTAACCAACTGAGCCACCCAGGTGTCCCGGATATATTCTTTAAAAACAAACAAACAAACAAAAAAACTGCACATAAACTAAGAATATTAGAAGAATTTGTAATTATTTTACTGAGAGATTTCTGAAAGCTCAGCTGGGTTAACTAAGAACACTTGATCTTCCGGGTCCGATGGCTTCCCCCTCTGTGAGTTTTTAAGGTTGCACTTCTTAAGAATAAAAATTTTAGGGATGCCTGGGTGGCTCAGTCCATTAAGCGGCTGCCTTTAGCTCGGGTCATGATCCCAGGGTCCTGGGATCGAGTCCCACATCGGGCTTCTTGCTCAGCAGGAAGCCTGCTTTTCCCTCTGCCTGCCACTCCCCATGCTTGTGCTCACTCTTGCTCTCTAGTTCTCTGACAAATAAATATAATATTTAAAAAAAAGAATAAAAAATTTACTTTGTCTTAGGTATTAAAAGGTTATTTTTCACACATAGGATCAACGAGTTATATATTCATCAACTACACACATAGCACGAAATTTTACCATTAAGTGGTTTTTTATATTGTATTCAACAAAATTAGTGAGCATGTATGGATTGAGTAGCAGGCTAGCTCCTGGGGATGGGGGGACTGGAGGAGGGAGAGGCTACAAACAGAGACGATATGATTCTCCATGTACAAAGAGTGCCCTGAATGAGGTTTCGACAGATTTATATAGTGTTATAAAGTCATCTGCTTTCATAGAATCAACTTTGTGCTTATATGCCTAAACCCTCCTCCTCATTTTCCTACCTGACTCAATTTGTGCAAGAAACAGCCCCGTGTAATCTGCTTTGCTTCATATTTTCCCTGGATAGAGGAAGAGAGCAAGAAGACCTCTTTCTAGCATGTGTGGTGAGAAATGCCCCAGGCATTGAGCCATAGCCAAATTCTACAGAACTTTGGGGGACACTTAGAAAAGAGGCTATAAGGCCCCAGCAAAGCACAGGAGAGGGAGCTTACTGTGTTCTTGGACCGCCTCCTCCTCTCTCTTACTACTCCCTGCCTCCTACTGTCTACTTGGTTAACCCACGAAAAGGGCCCTTCACCTATGAGGTAGTTTTTTAAGGACATGACATTACTGAAATGATGTCAGTAGAGGTTTATTTGAAATTATAATACTATTCAGAACATATAGAGTATGTCAAATACCAGCTTGTCCAAAATGTATAAAATGGACTTAGAATTTTTTTTTTCCTACAGAAGCTTAGTGCTTTCGTGAAGTCATGAATATTTAGTTTCAATGTGGGAAATTCACACCATGACATGGAAAATAGATTCCTCTTAGGAGATTCTAGCCCGAGTATTCAAAGGATGTTCAGGCTTTGGAGGTGAAAGAGATACAGGGTTTTTTGGGTTTTTTTTTTTTTTTGGTTTTTTTTTTGTGTTTTTTTTTCCATTGACATGGTGTACACTTGCCTAGTTATCTTTTTCTTTCAATCCTACACAGCAAGAGGCATTTCGGCTGCCAAAGAATGATACTCTATCAGGTCAGCTTTCACACGCGCACACACACACAAATGTTAGAGACGCAGTGAGACAACATCAACCGGTGACGTTTTCTTGGGGTTCCTTTCTCCCTTCTTATTTTCTTCCTTAAGAATGATGATGCCATTCTTCTGTGCCATCAAAGGTGACCTCATCCTTATATGCCTTTGATGTGTTTCACCCAAGAAGAATGACTAGAGATATTAAAGTCTACTACAAAGCACTGGAATGGGAGCCAGGAATTTTGATTTATTTCTTGTCTTTGTATCTGTGGACCATAAATTTAAGCAAATCACCTGTGTCTCTGTGTCTGAGCTTCTACAGTGATAACAGGAGCGAAGCAGCGCCCATTCTCCTTTCGCCTTTGGAAAATTGGGCTGCAGACGTACAGAGTATATGGGTGCGTATGCATGTGAGTGCATGTATGTGTGATGACGTGCATTGCGGGGGTTCAAGAAGGTCAGGGTGGTACCAAAGCCTATGTCACTATGTGATCGTTTATATGATTTTATTTTGCTATAGGATGGCTTATAAAAATGATATGACCTGCAGTTTTCTGAACATAGGCTGGGTTAGTGAGCCTTCACTTACCTTAGAATGTTCATGTTTGAAAGTTTCAAAACAACTAGATGATCAAACTTTATTCATTGCCATGACATGTTGGTGACTTGTAGGAGCCCTTTACAGATTTGTATTTTAATTGCAGAATTTTATAGTTGTCTTACTTGAATGTCCTTGACTGCCATTATTTTATATGGAAGGAGACAAAGGGCTCTTTTTTTAAATTAACATATAATGTACTATTTGCTTTAGGGGTACAGGTCTGTGATTCATCCGTCTTACACAGTTACAGTGCTCACCATAGCACATATCCTCCCCAATGTCCATCACCCAGCCACCCCATCCCTCCCACCCTCCCTTCCAGCAACCCTCAGTTTGTTTCCTGAGATTAAGAGTCTCTTATGGTTTGGGAGACAGAGGGCTCTTACAATTCTGTGATTTTATAAGTAAGAAGTGCCAGCGCTGGAACTGGGAAACCCCTCACGTCTTGAAATCCTATTTCTGGGTTGCTTCTCTACTCAGCAATTGTTCACTTTATCCTCATTAGATATGGTCAACAGCTCATCCCTCAGCTATCCAGGAAGGGTGTCCCTTCTCTCCCTAACTTTCCATTCTCCAGACTGAGCATTCCTGCTTCTTTAGGCTTAAGCATTATAGATAGCTGATTCTTCTTTTTTTCTCTCAGAGTCCCCCACAGAATCTATGGATGTCTGGGGTGGGCTACTGAGAGCTGCCATTTTTAATGTCAAATTAAAATGTATTTAGATGTAATTTCCATCTAAAATAAGAGAAGTCACTTAAATAGGCAGAGGGAGATGGTCACCATCAGAGGGTGACAGGGGTCCTATCACAAATAACAGATTGCATCTGAGCACAGATCATGGATCAGAACATAGATCCTGAAAGAAAATCCATGATCCAAATTTTGGGAGTAACCATGGAAATCATCATCAAATCCTGGTTCCTTAAGAGCTTTATATGTTTGAAATTTGGGTTGATGACATTTCTTTAATTACTAGTTTTAATAATAATATAAAAATTCTGAACATGTGGTTATTAGTGTGCTTGGGCTTCAAAACAAAGAACCACATCCCAGCAGCTTAACCTACAGAAATTTTTTGTCTCACACTTCTGCAGGCTAGACGTTTGAGATCAAGGTGTCAGGGAATTAGTTCCTAGTGAGTCTATAAGGGAAGTATTTGCTCAAGGCTTCTTGTAGATAGCTGTTTTCTCTGCATGTGTCCTCACATCACCTCTTCATGCATGTCTGTCTCTGACAAAAATTCCCCTTTTTATAAGAATATGAGTTATTTTGTATTATGGCCAACCCTAGTGACATCATTTTAATTTTTTTCCCTCTATAAATACCCTATCTACAAATAAGTCTACATTCCGAGGTACAGAGAATTAAGACCCCAACCTATCTCCTGTAGGGGAACACGATTCAACCCACAGCAATGTTTTTTGTTGCTTCCTGTCTTCAAAGTGTAAAATACAACAGTTCTCCCCTACTGTGAGGGACTCATGATAAAAAGTAACATCCTGGAGGGAGTCTGGAGTTCCACTGAGGCGGGAAAGAAGGAGGGCTACTTGGAATTCCTGTATTGTTGAGATTGTCCCCGAATCCAGCCATTTTCTCCAAAGCATCAGAGAATCAGAGGGGGGTTTGGAGGGTCTGACATCTCTCGAACATAGTGTTGCTCCAGTTTAATATCCGTCCTCTAGAGAGGGCCTATTGGTTTGGGTGCTGTGCACAACATCCCTGCATCCATCTGAGAAGGGGATTCAGCCCTGACCAGTGATGAGAGATCAGAGACAGAAGGACTTTGCCTACGTTGTGTGTTGGTGCCCAATGCAACCAAAGCAGACTCTCCCCTTGTTTAAGGAGGGGCACGATGGTGGGGATAATGCAAAGATCACTCTCCCCCCTGCTCAAGGAAGTGTAAAGATTAGTGTAAAATGGGGATAGCAAAACAAACAAGAGCAAGTTGAATTATTGTCGATAATTGGGTGGAAGGAAAAAAAGATAAGGCTCAGTGAGAGAACAGGAAGTCTTGGGAGAGAACAGGAAGTTTTGGGAGAGACAAAACATGACACAATTAAAAACAGAAGACATGTTAAATAAACCCATATAAAATGTCCAAACTGCATTCCAATGTAAACTTGTAGTAATGTAAGGTAAGAGGCTACCAGTAATGAGAAATATATTAGTGTTATTGCTCATTAAAATGTTTATTATTATAATTTCCCTTTATAACACTGAGTTCTTACTATAAGTTAGAATAGACCAGGAGGGGAACAACCCACACATCGCCCTGCTTGGGAACAATGAAGCTTATTTCTTGCTCATGGGACAGGCGTGCTGCTCCAACAATATGGTTGGAGACTCTCTCCCACGATGCCTTACTCTAGAACCTGGGTGAGGAAGCAGCTACCCTCTCAAGTGGCAGAGAGCTCAGCAGGGTATTCCGTCTGCATGTCAACACTCTGGTCCCAAAGTCATTGCACCACCACTTCTGCTCACAACTCACCAATCACAACTAGTCACACATCCCCACCCGACACCAGAGGACCAAGAGCTCCATAAAACACTTACCCCTCCCTTAGGGAGCCACCCAGCTCCACTTCATCTAGGGACTAGAGCACAAATTCCACCCTCTGGGCAGGTCTTGCTTCTCATCGTTCCTCTCTGGCAATATCTGGAATGGGTGTTGGAGAATATGCTTTCCTTGGTGCTAAACTCCTTTTCCAGAATGCTCCTGTCCATAGAATAGGCACACATAAGCCATTTTATGTCTTATTATTTCTCCCATATTCTCTGTTTATCCTTGCACCCACATTATACTGTTCTAAATGCTATTTCTTTATAAGAATAGGTCTTGTTACCTGGTAGGTATTCTAATTTGTTCTTTTGATTTCCATAAAAATCTATCTTTTGGGATGCCAATTTTCTCATCCTCTGTCTGATGTCCTCCCTAACCCACCCATTAGAGATTTGAATTTAATGAAATATTTTTATTAATAGACTTTTCTTTGGTTCCTTTTCAAATATGTTTAATTTTTAACACTGAATTTCTCAAGTTTTGACCCTATCTTAATTTTCTTTCCCTTATTTTAAACGTAATTATTTAGAATTTATGGCTGATCATTCTATTATCTGAACTTCTTGAGGAGTGAGGCTTCTGTATTTCTTGGATCTGTTACAATCTGGGATGGATTTACATGTTAATTTCTCAATTTAAGTTTTCCTGGACCTTGTAAATCACATAAATACAAAAACTAAACTCAAGTGGAAGTAATAATATGGTTATACATTCTCGGAATAATTGTTTTCTTTTTTTTTCCAGGCAAAGTCTGGACCATGACAAACTGTACGTATCCTTACCATATTGGTTGAGGGATTTGACTTTTTACCTTCTCTTCATGCTAACGGTAAACTCCAACCCAGTTTTAGGTCACTGACTCACTTCCAATTCCTCACCTTGTCTTCTGCACTTCATGGCCATTGAAATACACGCAGCTTGATTATAGACAAGAAAATGCTGTTTTGATTGTTAAGTCATTAGTACCTGCTTATCATTCAGATGGCCAGTTTCTCTATTTTTAGATTCATTGGATTTTTTTCTTTCTTGTAATGTCAGCTATATATTTAAAATGATATGCCACATTTTATTTAAAATGCTTAGATATAGTCAGGTGGTAAATAGCTATCCTTTAAAAAGTCGTAACTACTTCATTATTTCGTTTCTTTTGATAGCTGCATAGTATTCCATTGTATATATATACCACATCTTGGTTTGTGCTATGGTGAATGCTGTGAAAGGTTAAGCCTGATGATTCACAGACCTGTACCCCTTGGGCAAATAATTTAAAAAAAGAAAAAAAAGAAAAAGAAATCCAAAGTGAGGATTATAGGTGAAACACACACACACACACACACACACACACACACACACACACACACACAGCTAGATGATAACACAGGGTGTCCAGTTCACAACTCTCTCCAACATCTATTTGAAATTTTTTTCCATAATAAAAGGCATTTTTAATATTAAAAATAAACTTGTAACTACATAAATCAAAGTACGTGTACTGCTTTAAGGAATAAACCTCAAATATTCTAAAAGGTGGAACTTATATTGCTGGGAAACTGAACTTCTCTTTACCCAATCTCAGATGAAATACTCAAGAGTGTGTTTGGTGTTGTTTTGACAAGACTTTACACTTGGAGACAAGACATAGTTCATACAGAAAGAATATCCAAGTAGCAGAGAAAAAGTCAGGAGAGCAGAAAGACCTACTAAGCTCACCAAAGAGAGCTTCTTCTGCCCAATGGGTCCCCATTCAACAGCAGAGGTACTGTCCACACTCATATGTGCCTGTGGGGAATGTCTGAAGATCCCTGGGGGGAGCTGTGCTTTTCTGGAAATATACTGTTTCTTTCTTTATAAAACTGCCTATTTTTGACATTGAAGAAATTTTATTGTTGACAGTTTCTCATAGCTTACATCAGTAATAACTGCACTCTTTGAGCTAGCAATTTTATGTATACGCAGTAAAGTGATCATCATAGGCATGATTGACAAAAGAAATCATCACCATCATCTTTTAATTAATTGATTCATTAAATTAAAAGGCCAAACTGGGTTTTGTTAAACACATCACGATACAAGTACAGGATGGAATTGGTAGCAGTGGCTGGGCATGCCAGGCCTGATGATACATTACAAATTCAGACAATACATAATAACATTATTCTTATTATCACCATCATCATCATCATCCCAATAAACATTTTACCAAAAGAAGGACTTCACTGATGTACTTTTGTCCCCATTAAAAGCCATTTCCTTGCTCTCTCTTCCCCTCCCTTCTTCTCCTATATTTGAATGTCTAATGACTCTTCCTAGACCAAAAATTCTTATTGAGACAAATATACACAAGACAAGCAAGCTGCTCAAGGAAAGAGCCAGCCACAGTGCCTGCATTATTAGTCAGCCATGATTCCCTCACCTACAGACTGTATGTCACACAAGCCCCTGCTCTACCGTTGGCTTCCACAGCATCACAACACAGGCTCCAGAGCGCCCTGAGAGTCAGAACGGCAACACACGACGCCATGATCTGGTTGCAGGAAATATCACCTCTTACTTGAAATGGCAGCCAACAATTTTTTTTCTTCCCAACCCAAATCTCATTACTTATGGCCTTTAATGCTGATTTAAAAAGCAAAACAAACATTCCAAGCAAATGTCTTTCCCTGTTCCACGTTCTCTTATCTTCTCTGGTGCTTGCTTCTCAAATCTTACTTATGATGCTTGAATATCTGATACATTTTCTTTTCCTCTTTTTCTCCTTTCTTAATTATACTTTTTTCTAAAGCTGAACTTCTCATTCCTTCACAGTGTTGATCTTCTGCCCTGGGACGTGTAGGTCTTATGCCTTCTGTTCCTGGCGCTGTTGGAAGGAATCAGTTATTACGAAGCTCTTCAAAATGTAAAGTGGAAAGAAACAGGTTTAGAATAATTAAAAAATCATTCTCAATTTCCTGCCTCCTCCTGTTTGTATCCTTTCAGTTTTGAGGATTTCCTCACGCTCCTCCAAGTCCTTATATTTATCCAGCTTAAAATGGGAGTGAAAGCATTCTTGAGTTCTCAATCTCCTTTCCTCTGGCACTAGGCTCCTGTCTTTTCATGCATTTTTCATCTTCCATTAATATTTATTGAGCATCACAATATAGTGGGTACTGTATAGCAGGGAAAACCATATGAAACCACTTCAGCCACTGACGATGCAGAAAACATCTCCTCAGTAGCTCTTGACTTCTGTAATACCTTCTCTCTCTGCCTACTTAGAATCCACTTCCAACAGTCATTAAGCCTTAAGAGAAGCTGTATCACCTTGCCTGGAGCTTTCTGTTCTCCTTTGGATTATTATTCACCATAAAACACTATCTGTTTATTCCTTGTTGCCATGAACAATATTTACGGGTTAAGAATTGAAATATGAGGGCGCCTGGGTGGCTCAGTGGGTTAAAGACTCTGCTTTCGGCTCAGGTCATGATCCCAGGGTCCTGGGATCGAGGCCCGCATCGGGCTCCCTGCTCGGCAGGGAGCCTGCTTCCCCCTCTCTCTCTCTCTGCCTGCCTCTCTGCCTCCTTGTGATCTCTCTCCCTCTGTGAAATAAATAAATAAAATCTTTAAAAGAAAAATTGAAATATGAAACTAGAAAAGGATCTACCTGTGGTTGCTACAAATAATCACTCTGTTTCACGACCTTGGTTCAGGGAAGAGAATATTAGTTTGTGAGGGATTCCTTTTTGTTCCGGCCCCCGAATTAGTATTACGTTGTTCTTTATCAAAATGTTCTTTCAGTCCACCCCTGTCTTCCTCATGGGCCACGGCTGCCAGTTTTTATCACTAAAATCACAGTCCCCTGACCAAAGAAGGCAGGAGGGAGGGTGTTGCCTTGGCCTCTGGGATTCAAGGACTTCTTCACATTCTCAAGCCTCCTTTGCCGCCTTCCCACAGGGAGAGAGCTCTGCTTCAATTGTGTCCCACTGTACTCACAGCACAGCTACTGGGTGAAGGCAAATACCTACAGGTCTTCCTAGCTAAGCTTTACTAGAGATTCATGGGGTGAGAAAGAAAGAAACGAGGGAGAAATTTGGCCCTGTCTACCCCAAGATGTATTGTTCTCGCTTTCCTGAGTGGTCAGTGTAAATCTCTATGCCAGACGCTATTTTCAGGAGGCCTCATTAAACTGTCAGGAAAATTCCCGAGAGGAATAACCAGCATCTCAGTAAACAACATCTCATAGTAGCTTTATTTATTTATTTTCCTACTGTTGAAAAATGCAGATGAATCCATATTTGGAAATCTGTCTCATTCCCACACCCCCAGCTAAATGGTAATTATGTTATATTTACGAGCAGCGTGAAGGATAATGTTTCGAGTTCAACGTTGATGCTCTCCTTTTGTGAATGTTGTCTGTGGCCTGATTTGAACAATTTGATATTTCAGTATCAGGTGAGGAGGTAATTAAAGGAAAACTTCATTATTCGGTTTTATTAAAGGTATGGTGAGTAGGGATTCTGGCTTTTAATATTTTTTTAAGTTTTTATTTTATTTGGTATAAGAGGAAAAGAGAATGAATAAACAGAAATTTATATACAATTATGGTGAAAAAATATGAAGAGGAGTTTGTTTTGATAATGGTAAAGCTACATGTACAGGTAAAATATAGGGTAAATAAGTAGTATGAACATATTTAAATTGGATTGAGCTTTTTGGAGACACTCAACAATTTTCTAGAAGATCCCTGAGAAGATTCTGGCAAGTGCTAGAAAGAATTTCTTCCAAATGGCTCTGAGAGGCTAGTGGTTCTCTGAGATGATTTACTTTTATTTTTATTTTTTTTTTATTTAGGTTATGTTACAGCTAACTTTAAAATGGACCATGTTAGTGCCACAAGTTAAAATTGTTTAAATGGGTGAGAGAGGCCAATAGAAAGGTGAGAAATGACAGCAAATGATTGGTTTAATTTTTGTCCCTACTTTCTAACAAGTTGAGGTTTTGTTTATATGTGACCTTGATTTCTCTGGAGGATAAATTAGAAACATATGGGGAAATTAATCTAAAGAAGCAACACAAACCAATACTGTGAGCAGAAATTGTGGCTTGGTGAATACAGAAAAGAATAGAGGAGTCTGGGACTCAGTACATCTCAAACAGAACATTAATCTAGACTCTGGTTTAATGATATTAGGTAAATTATCACAAAGACAAATTGCATACTGTATCTGGAAAACATTTGGACTCATCACATAGTTCCTTATTTATGGTTTTAACGTAGTTATGATGAATTAGGACTTTAGATAACATAATTAAATCTAACTTCATATTCTACCAAAGTTCTTCTCTTGGCCTCAGTGAAATTACAGAAGCAATACTAGTAGAAAAGACTCAGTAGAAAGTAGAGGTAAAATAAGAATGCATGGAGAATACATTTAATTAACTTTTTACAGTGCATATATTTCTCTAGGACCAGTTGACTATTTTTTGAAGTGAATACTACACACACACACACACACACACACACACACACACACACTTTCACAAATGTTTTAATTGAGCTTTAAGCCATGGAATCCATTTTATGAACCTTTTAAATAATAATCGGGAAGTAGAAACCTGGGAAATAAGCACGTTTTTATGCCATTAGTTTTGAGATTTTAGCCCCAAATTCTTCCAATTCAGGATCCTGGCCTTCAAACATGCTACTGAGTTGCGATCACTGGGTGGAATTTAGATGAGCTACTCAACATAACTTCTCAGTTCCCCAGTAACAAAGTTATGAATATCCCCATCCCCTCCGACCTTGCCCCAGCCTCCACCCCAACTATCCTGTCTGTTAGGGGCTCAGGCACTGAGCCCAGCCCTGCTACAAATGTTCTCGTTTCATTTCCACGAGAGTTTGATGAGATACATGAAGGTACTATTCCAATTTTACAGGTGGGGAAGTGGAGGCTTACGATGGATGAGTAACATGTTGGAAACCACACAGCTAGAAAAGTGGAAAGTAGCATTGTATCCATGTTGGCTAATTACAGAGCTCTCATTCTGAACCTCCAGCCCTTTGCAATGCACTTACTTCATGACCGATGTTGGGCTGGGAGAGTAGCCTGGTGCTTTGGAGCAGGACCTGCTCCAAAGGAAAGGGCCTGCCTGGGAACTGAATCCATGACTTTCACATAATTATTAGCATGGGGCTAATGAACTAACCCAATGTAGAAGCATATTATCCAGACTCCTCTCATATGATTTTATTTTTGTACAGGCTATGAAAATCAAGTAGGGAAATATACTAAGACACACACATTGGACCATTTCGATCCCTTTTCTAGATTATTCTAAAGACTTCGATTTGGCATGTGCATATACTTGTGTTTGTACACATGTTGATATCAATGTGAATATATGCCAAGACAACAGGAGCTATGGAACGTGGACCTCATCATAACTGTATATTGATGCATGTCCATCTATTTATGTTCCTATATAATTAACAAATATGGGTGTGTGGTGTGTCTATGTATGCATGTAATGACCAAGGCATCATTGATCTTGCATTTCTCTTCTGGACTTTCCACTAGGAACTCTAATGACACAAACATTGAATATTTTTTGAAATGAGAAATTCACATTTTACACATTTAAAGTAAAAACACAGCGAATCTTTCATTTTGCAAGCAAATATGGGGAAATTTGAAGTTCCAGTCTCCTTTCTTCTTGAGCAACTATAAGGGTTTCTGCATAAAGCTTAAAAAATATCTTTTGCAGAATAATATATGTATATATATACATATATATATACACACACACATATATATATATATATATATAGAGAGAGAGAGAGAGAGANTAAAAAATATCTTTTGCAGAATAATATATGTATATATATACATATATATATACACACACACACATAGAGAGAGAGAGAGAGAGAGAGAGAGAGAGAGAGAGAGAAGGTATCATTTGTTTCAGTTAGGCACAATGGTTTTATTTATGTTTCAATCAAATCAAAACAAGAACACAAGATGATGTTAGAAACAGCTGAGCCTGGGGCTTGGGTTTGGGGTGGCAGTGGGGGGGCTCAAAACGAGCAGCACTAGAGCCTTCCCAGAGCTGTCATTTGCTGATGAGAATTCTCCTCACATCATGCTAACCGAAATGGAAGACAATCCTATGTCAAGGAGAGAAGGGTAAGAACCATTGTGACTATTCCTCTGTGATCTCCCCTGAAAAGGAATTGCTTTCTCATCGCCAAGAATTTCTGAATCCAAGTTAGAAAGGAAAAAAAAAATTAAAAAACGCTTGCCATGTTCTTAGTACCATTTGCCTTGACAGGAAAAACAACAGCATCTTGCCTCCTCAGCTTATTCCTCATCAGTGAACTCTTCCCCAAACAAGACACTCCACATCAGCCATTTGGGATCGCTTCCATCAGTGTTGTAATGAGCTCTTCTGTGCAGTTTGTACTCACTGCAAAGTGTACGGAAGCCAAGAGCAAGGAGTTGGTAATCTGGGCACCCACAGTTGTGATGAGGCATCTTCAGTGTAATCGTCCAAATCAAATATTTGGCTGTGCTTCTTCAGATGCGATATCTCATATTGTCACTGTGGAACTGGCAGGGGAGCAGAGCCCGCGCTGGAGGAGCTGCGCCCGAGGGAGACGGGGGCGGGGAGGAAGAGGGCTCGCTGCTGCCACAGCCTTCCTGCCTATCTGTCGCCCTTTGTTCCTCTCCGGCTCCATCTAAAGCTGCTGCGCCGCTTGGACAAGGGCCAAATCCACATCAAGCTAATGAGGAATGAGGTCGAATTTTCCTTCAAGCAGTAAAGACTTTAAAGTCATAGCCCTCCCACTCCTAGTATGTTACCATTGGATGACATTATCCGCTTCTGTGCTGTTATCCACCATGGGGACATGGTGACATGCTTCTGAGAAGCACCTTTTCGTCAACATGGCAATGTTCACATATGTGGTTCTTAAGACCACTCAAGAAGATGGGTGTAAGAGTGTAGGTCACTTCTGTCAGGGAAGGGATGCTAAGGTCTACTGAGCTCAAAAAGGAACTGGGAGGATAATCTCAGGGTCTGGGTTCACTTGTCCCAGTCCACCATGCTGCTTCTCCATCTGCAGGGATGGCTTATGGAGAAAAATGAGCTGATGCTTTGGGAAACATCCACTCTCGCCTCACAAATGTGCCACCCTCTGTCACAAATGTTTAAAACCTGAAGGCTTCTGTGGTTCTCTTCAGAAATTGCGGCAACATAATATTTTTATTTGTACATCTTTTCTTTTCTGGTTGGGAGAGAAGACTGATTAGGTAAGCCCAGTTTTTCATTACCATTCCTGTGCCCCTCCGTGATTCTGGTTGTGTCCAACTTGAAAGGACTGGGCTGATGGATTTGGTTTCCAGGTCCCCGTTGCTCTCACCTCCGTCCCTTGGTGCTCAAGCCTTCTAGTCCTGAGCTCTTCTCTGTCTATTCTCATGGGCCCTACAGCTCATCCAGAAAGCCTAGAAGCTCCTCCTGAACTTTAGCTCAGTGACTCATGTTTTTCAATCCCCTGATGCTCTTTCCTGTGTGGCCTGCTTACCCGAAGTTCAGAATATCACCTGTCCTTTGACTTTCCATTGGTGGGTCTTACCCGATGGGACCCATTGCTGTTCTTTCTAGACCTCCTGATGCAAGGTTTGCATTTTCCTGAATGCAAATGTTTCTGAAATGTTTTTCTGCCTGCTGGTGCCCAGAAATTCACCAGGCCTACTCCTAGATTTTGTCTATCTAAAAATACATTGTTAATTTTTAGATCCTGCTGTCTCTCAAGACTCCTTCATCTTAATGTAGCTACTCATACAGGCCAAGTCCACATACTGCTCAGGATATACTGAAGAAAATAGATTCAGGTTACAATAGATCTTGAAAATAAATCGGGTTGTTTTAGGTTTGATAAAGTAGGAGAAAGTAAGACATTGTAGATCCTTAAGCACATAAATGAACTGCTGTAAAGAGTGTTTCAGAAAGAATAATGTAGCCACAAAATGAAGAATAGATTGGAGAATAGAGCAATATAGTAGAGATTGAGATAAAGTTTTTAACCAGAATGAAGAAAAGAGCAGATGGGATGAAGAAGGAAAGGAAATGGAGGGATATTTCCAAAGATGGAGTAAAAACACTTCATTGATTTATTCCTTCATCACACACTCATTTAATGATTCAATACACATTTAGTTAACATGTTTGTTATGGATTAAGATTCATCTCTCAAAATCCACATGTTGAAGTCCTAACACCTAGTACCTCTGAATGCGACCTTATTTGGAAGTAGGGTCCTCATGGATGTAATCAGTCGAGATGACGTTGTACTGAATAAGGTGAACCCCTAATTCAATATGACTGGTATCCTTATAAAAAGAGGAAATTTGGACACAGACATATGCAGCGGGAAGATGATATGGCAAGGCACAGGGGGAAGATGGCCATCAGCAAGTCAGGGAGAAAGACCCGGGACAGACCCTTCCCTCACAGCACTCAGAAGAAACTAACCTTCTAATGTCTTGACTTCAGACTTCCAGCCTCCCAAATTCTGGAACAATACATTTTCATTGTTTAAGCCATCCAGTCTGTGGTATTTTATCATGGCAGCCCTAGCAAATCAATACCAGATTGCAGGTGACTCTTCTAGATACCGAGGACACAGTGGGAGCTGGGGGAAGAGCATGTCTCCTGTTTTGAAAAAACAACTTGAGTGATTATAAGGGCAAATCGGAATGTACTCTGATGAGTGACATTACAGGGAGAGGAAGCAATATTGTTTGGGGATGTGAAAGAAGTTCCACTAAAGGGGCGACATTTGGTCTAGATTTTAAAAGATGGCAGACATTTGTAAGAGGTGGACTAGGGAACAGCAAGGACATGAGTCGGGTGGAGGGTATGAGTGGCAGAAGAGAGTTAAGAGGTGAGGATGGATAAGCAGGCCAAACAAAAGGATAGTTTGGCTAAGGGGTTCAAGCTTTTATCCGATAACTAATTAGAAATCATCAACGTTTTGACATCAGATCCGTGATGTGAGTGAATCTGATTTTTGGGGAGGCTAACTTGAATGGGAATGGAAAAGATGGAAGGAATGGGAAAAGCCTGGCAGCAGGGGGCTCAGACAGGAGGCTCCTTCGGTGTCTAGGTGAGAGATTAGCAGGTGAGGATGAAGGCGGTATCAGAAATGGATTGCAAGAAAGGACAGGAATCCAGGCACGTCTATAAGGAGAATTAGCTAGATTTAGAACTGTGGGTTATAGCTGGTGAGGGATGATTTGGAGACAATTTTAAAGTGTCCAAAGTTCTAGGATTTAGCCCAGTACCTGGCAAATAGGAGAGACTCCACTTATGCTAATTATGTGGCTTCTGGTCTCCCCAAGTGGACACTGAGCTGTAAATACAAGAGACAGGATTTGTATGGAGGATGATTTGGGAGGCACGAGTTTGATTTGCACCTTTACTCATTCAAAACATACGTGAGTGTCTGCTCTGTGCTGGAGATAGACAATGGGTAGGGCTTTTCTTTGAAAACAAAATAGATTATCAAGAATATTTTGAGAATCAGTAAAAAGCACACATTGCAATGCTAAGAATATTCTGACTTGTAGTTGACTCACAAAAACAGAGAAACAAACAAAAAATAGAAACAGATAATTTCCATACCACATAATTTATTCCAAAGCATTGAAAAAGTTTGTTTTTTTAACGACAAAATTCATTTTAAAAAAATGTCCAATTCAAATCTTGGATACTGAAACTTAACATAAATACTACATATGCCAAAAAAGCCACTAAACCAAATGAAAAAGAAGAGAAAGTCCAAAATAACTGTAGACTAATCTGATCGAGGAGAAATGCAAAATATCTTGCCCCCGCATTTTCAAATGCAAGGGACTCTAACCCACCTGTCTCTTCTTTTGTCACAACAGACGGGCTACTGCTTTTCATTCTGAAACCAATTTCTCTGCATCAGAGCTGTAACCCATCCTTCATCACACTGAACCCCAAATCGCTTGACCCCCGTCCTGTCAATTTCCTCCCCATTAACACTTAAGGGTCCCTCGTCTTATAAAAGCCCCACCCCCAGCTCGCCATGTCTGCATCCATCATTTACCATCAAGTAACCATACTTCCTGAAAGCATCCACCAGTCTATGTACTCATTTTCCTCTAACCACCTCTGCCCTCCGTATCTGTCCCCACAATTAATCCAGAGAAGTCTGTCTCCTGTGCTCCTGACACCAAGAAACTGTTTTTCCAGGGTACCAGTGAAATGCCTGGGTTGGCCACAATAGCCGTTCCCAACTTTATCTTACTCAAACTTTCAATCACCTTTGTTACTATCAACCACTATCTTATTTTGGTATAATTTCATCCTGTGTTGCTTTTCATTAAATTTTTTCCAGTTGTTCCCTTTTAACACTTCCTTCCTGATCTTTTTCATTCAGCCAACATTCAGGTCACTGTTTCCCAAGCTTTAATATCAATACAGATCATGTTGGCCTCACTGTAAGAGACCCTTACGTAGATTTAACAAGCATCGGTTAGATCCAAGGTCAGGTGAACTCTTTAGAATCTCTGCTTTAAAGTTAATGTTTGTCAGCTGTGATTCCCAGGCCCTGGTCTGTCTTTACTCCACAAGCCCCACTGAGAGATTTCATTTACTCCTGTGGCTTTCATTCCATTCTAGACCTGGTGACTCCCAAAATGCTACCTCCATTCTAGAACTCCTCATAGCTTTTGAAGTTGCTAGCCAGACCTGTACAGAGCCCCCAACTTGAATATATAGATCTATATAGATTATAGGCCTCTCAGATACCCCAGGCTAGACCCTCGATGGTCCCTTCTCAGCATGTGTTTGCTCTATGACCCAAATGGAGAACAGCCAGTTGTCTGGGACAGATACTTGTGCCCCCTGCCAGAGTCACCAAGTCTTCCTGGGTCACTAGTTAAGGCCTCTCAAGTTGACTTTCCTCTGTTATCTCAAGGACCTGTTCCAAGTGTCTGCATTTCCAGTGTGGTCTGCCTTCAATTCATTTTCCACACCAGGGCCAGAGTGATCGTCATAAAGTGACCTGACCAAGTATGTCCTCTGCTGTAGGGGCCTCCCAGTACTCTTCAAGTAAGGGATGGCATCTTAACAGGGCTTGTCCTGTCCATGGATAAGCTCTTCTGACCTCTGACATTGTACTTCACAGCTCTCCCACCCCATGTCCTCCATGTAATATTAAAGTCTTTTGATTTTTTTTCAGATATGTTATATTCATCTTACCTCAAGGACAGGGCTTTTCTTTGTCTAGTACATGTTTATTCTGATGCATCCTTCAAAGCTTATCTTGGACTTCAGTTCCCCTGGGAATTTGAAATCAAGGTCTTGATTTTTTAAGCCCCTAACACATTGTTTCCTTATACCTTAAGAATCATTATTATAAAATCTCTTCTACTTTATTATAATTATTTATTAAACCATCTGTAGATGGAAATCTCACTAATGGGAGAGTTCCTTTATGTTTATTTACTATTATCCTGTTAGTATCTTGCATCATACTTAGTTTGGTGGACAGTCAATAACTAACCATTGGATAAATGAATAAATAATCCACCATGGCAAATGACATGTGAATAAAAGTCCTTGTGCATTTCTTTGTCTTCCTAGTAAAAAGACAAAATCTTACCAGAAGAAATCCTATTGTCCTGTGTCCTATCTGAAGTGTGGAAGGGATTCTTGTAACTCCTTCTTGTGAACTTGTGAACATGAGGATGAAAGTAAAAAAAAGAAAAAAAAAAGTTGAAGTGAGGAGAGAGCCTGGGTGGTTGTGGCTGACATCTTTACACAGCTTCTCAACCATGGATTACTACATCTAGATCTGATGTTACATGAAAAGAATAATTCCTTGTATAATTAATTAAGCCATTGTCAGTTGAGTTTCTCTTATTTGCTGTCAAAAATATTGCCAACTTTGCCCCCCTTGTTCCAAATCATGGATGCAAATGTTAAATAATAAAGAATATGGTTGTTTAATAAAATATTAATTGCATAAAGAGTGCCACATAACTCAGGTGCCAACACATTTTTTCTATAAAGAGCTAGAAATGAATATTTTAGACTTTACAAGCTAAATGAATGACTTAGCTCTGCAGTTGTAGGAAAAATGGTCATAGACCAAAGCTGTGGCTGTGTGTCAATAAAATTTTATTTATAAAAGCAGGTGGCAAACCAGATTTAGCCCATGAACTGCATTTTCTCACTGTCTGATCTACACAGATGTTTTTTAATTCTTCATAGTCATTGAAATCTTTCTTCAAATAAATATTAGGAGTTACTATATACAGAGTTGCTCTAGTTGAAATAACATAGGCAAATCTTCCATCCACTAGTTTTGCCCACCTTGTCCTGAATGATGCTTATAAACTTATGATAGATTTTTGTCAGATGTATTGCATAATTCAGGATCTGCTGTACACAGAGAACATTCATTCTTTGATCATTTAAGAAAAACTGACTTGTCCCTAGCAAACCTGTGTTGCTTACTTGTGATCAGCATATTTTGCAAATGTTCACAAATTATCTATTTAAAATTTTAAGGGGAATATATTAAGCATTCTAAAGTTTCTACAGTACACTTTCTTTTCCTCTTTGAGAGTTTGGTAATTTGGCCTCTTATAAGGTTCAAGGACTTTCCTCTGAAAGGCTTCTGTCAATGACTCTGGGAGGGAGTTAATATGTCTCCTTCTGTTCTCATAGGATACAAATGACAATTATTTTAACATTTCTAATTTGAAGAAAAGTGCATTGATCTTAAAAGAAAGAAGTAAAGTTCAAATCATATACTTGTTTTTTCTCTTTATCACTTACTGAAATCATCTCAACAATTCCCAGTGAAGGACCTATTTCATTTCTTAGACTAATCTGATAGGAAATTTTATTCAACTTTGGTGTTATTAATTGGCAGAGCCACCCAAATACCTCTGCTGTTTTTGTATCCTTGGATAAGGACTTTTTAATATTTATTCTTATTTTAATTTTTTCATGTAACCAAAGTAAAATATTACTGTAAGTCTCACAATGAAAAATGACCAGTTCCTTGCCTTTCCTGTCTTTACCCCCATTCTCAGAGGCAATGATTTTCAACACTTTAAGCGCTAATGATATTCACCTCTATATTTTTACCTTATATTTTTGTTGTTATTCCTTTATTCTCTATGCTGTATTTCCTTAATGTTTCCATCTTAGGTACGATCCAATGACTTCCTGATGTAAAATATGTAGATTTCATTCAATATATTACTAGAATAATATAAGGTAATTACATTTAATGATTTTACAAGTATTATTTACAACTGAGCTATAGGATATGCAATAATTGCATTTTATTTGCTTTATCTTCATTATTTTTACATTTTACCTTTAAAATAATTTTCTTTTTATATATGTGAATATGCATGAATTTTCTTTTTATTATGTAACTTTTCTCCTTTTTATAAATTATGTTACTATTGTTTTAGTGAATATCCACATCTAGAAATTAAGCCTCCTTCTTTGACTTAATACAGTCGAATATTAATTAGTATTTCCATAATTTTCCAAAGGGTCTTACATTCTTTAAATTCAATTAGCCTTCTCTCATTGTGTTATTTTCATGAATTTTTAAATCCATCTATATTTGACCTCCATGAGACTTTGTTATTGCTATTATTGTTTTATACAGTTAAGATTCCTATAGATTGACCAATATGTCTACCCTTTTGTTTGTTCTTTGTTCTTTCTTTCATTTTGATTTCCACTTAGGTTCATTACCCTTTTGCCTGAAGTCAATTACTTTTAGGATTACTTTTTCTGTGGGTTTGCCAACATTATATTCTGTTTTCTCTTTTCTGAAAAAATCCTCTTTCATTTTTGAAGGACTGTTTTGCTGGGTATAGAGTTTTAGTGAAATGTGCTCTTGGAATATGTAACTTGGCATCTCTCACTAGTCAGTATCTCCAGGCATTGCTTCTAGCTCATTCTGTTCTCTCCTTTTACAACCCTAAAAATGCAGGCTAGACTTTTTAACATAACCTGTACATAATTTTATGCATTTTTCAGTATTTTCTCTTCTTTCTCTTTTTTCTCTGTGCATTACTCTGAATATTTCCTACTGAATTGTTCTCTAGTTCATTAATCCTCATTTTAGCTGCATACATTCTACTATTAAACTCACTCGTTAATATCCTGATGTTATTCATTGTATATATTTTTATGGTTCTAGAGTTTCCATTTTATTTTAAAATGCATTTAATCTTTAAATTTTTTTAAATTCTCTAGTTTTTGAGCATACAAATAGGAGTTACTTAAATGTTTATTCACTATAATAGGTGTGCCTGTTTACTCTGGGGTTTTGTTTGGTTGCTTGTGGGGTTTTTTTTTTTTTTGGTTCATTTGTTTATTTTTATGTCTTGTTTGTTGGTTGGTCTTGGACTGCTCTGGAAAATTCCCTTCTAATCCAAGATTTGAAGGGATTCACTATTGTGTCACAATTGTAAACAATTATGGGAGCTTTCAAATCTAAAGATACAGAGGAGGTCACTACTGACAATATCAAGTTAGTGTATGATTTAGGAAAAGTTTCACTCCCAGGAAGGCTCAGACCTGGGGACTCATAACTAGTGAATTTATGGTTTTCTGTGCAAAGTGTGTCTTCCTCTCATCTACTACAGCTAACTGGGACACAAGGCTTGCTGAACAGAGAGTGAGCTAGATTTCAGACCCTACTCATTCTCTCAGTGAGATGTCTTCGTGTGGGGTATAACCTAAACAGACTTTCATTGGGTCCAAATACAGATTGTCATACAGTCACTCTGAGCCACAAAGTCCATAAGGACTCCAGAAATTTCCCAAGCTTGCCTTGAGAATGTGAGGTCTGGATCCACTCAGTCTATAAAGGTTATTAGTTTTTTTAATATATGTACAAGCTATCTTATACCTTAATATTATAAATATATATTTTTAAAAATGATAGTAAATTTTGTGATATAACTAAAAATGTAAAAAAAAACCCCACATTTAAATATTTTAATATGTATGACCAAAAATACACATAAAATGTTTTCAGAAATGTTAGTTGGGAAAATTTTATACAGGAACAGGTAGTTAATATCAAAAGCCTCTGCCAATTTCTTCCATTCATAGGATAGTCTTTTCTGTTGAGCAAATAAATAACACTCCTAAAAAGACAATTGCAACAAAAATGACAATTATATATGAGAGAGAAAATTACTGGAGCAGTTTCGTGGACTGCATCCAGTTGCAGGAGCCCATTTATTGAAACTGAATATAGAGCCAGTGCACTGAGCCTTTTAGACAGTTTCTAAAAGGAAATAATAAATAACCAATATGAGCAGAAATGATTTTTAAAGACTATCCCCATTTCCTGATGAGTGGCTCTTACATATTTATATGCTGTCTAAATATATTTATTCATAATTTTTTCTTTGATAATTCAGCGATGGAGATGAAATAAACTGTCAGAATATCAGACTCTAGGAAATCCTAAGAAAAAACCATCTAAGGCCAGTTTTCAAACTCACTAAGGACTTTCTTCAAATAGCTGTTTCCTCCCCTTTCCTGTCATCTTTAAGAATTACAAAGGGTCAATTCTGATGCCTGTTTAATCAAAACCATTTAAATGGGGGTGCCCGGGTGGCTCAGTGGGTTAAAGCCTCTGCCTTTGGCTCAGGTCATGATCTCAGGGTCCTGGGATCAAGCCCCGCATCGGACTCTCTGCTCAGTGGGGAGCCTGCTTCTTCCTCTCTCTCTGCCTGCTTCTCTGCTTACTTATAACCTCTCTCTGTCAAATAAATAAATAAAATCTTTAAAAAAAAACATTTAAATGAACAGATTCTTAGCATAATTAAAAAAAAAGGGGGCTGTTTCAGAGGAAGTCTGTAAGGAGACTCGAGGATTGACCTTTGTGCTGATATTAAATGAATAATTGGGAGGCACTTCTGGGCCTCTCACATCTAAGTGTAAAATGACATATTACCTTAAGTTTTGAAATTTAACTCACATGCTAACTCCTTTGTGAAGCCTTCCCTGATTCTCCTATTGCATTAAAATTTCCTGCCTCATGCTCTCCAACACTTTTTTTAGCTTGCCTTTTAAACATAACATAATTAAAAAAAATAAACTTACTGTTTTATTCAACTAGTTATTTGTACACTTTTATTGATCTTCACCTTCATAAGTAAAGTTTTAATTTTATATGCTTTCCTTTTTGAATAAAATTATGCCTGGTATTCTTCTATGTCAGGATTGGCTAGGTCATGCTTAAGTTAAAAATCATCTCACAGGGGTGCCTGGGAGGGTCAGTCCATTGAGTGTCTGCCTTTAGCTCAGGTCATGATCTCAGGGTCCTGGGATCAAGGCCCACATTGGGCTCTCTGCTCAGCAGAGAGCCTGCTTCTCTGTCTCCCTCTACTTAATGCTCTGCCTGCTTGTGCTCTCTCTCTCCCTGTCAAATAAATAAGTAAATAAATAAAATCTTTTTTAAAAAAATCATCCCACAGATTCTAGTTCCTTAATCACAATGAAGACTTTTTTCACCTAGACCGCCTGTCTGGTACCAGCAGAGGTGCACATTCACAGATGTGGGCTGAAAGTTTCTGGCATCTTCTAGCTTCAGCATCTTGAAAATGGGCCCTCCTCAGTTGCCAAGGAAGAAGAGGCATCTGTGGAGTTCCTTGCCAGTTTACAAATATTTCCACCTGCAAGTGACCCATGTCACTTCTGCCTACAACCCAATGTCAGGAAGTAGTCCTATGGCTCCCCCGTGTATCTGAGAAATGCGGAGGAATAACCGAGTCTTTGATGAGTGTCATCATCACTGTCTATTTACACCATCTATTTACAGCACTGTTCTCTTTCTCTATTGGGAACTCAGACCCAGAAATTCACTGGCACCCACTTTACCTAGGAGACTAAGAAAACTGACTTGGTGAAGAGAATTGTGCAGAACTGGAGAAAAAGTAGCTCTGAGCTGTTAAAATAGTTACTGCCATTTTCCCAAAGGGAAACTACTCTTCTTGAGTGATAAAGAACAGCAAAGATCCACCAAAAATCAAAAGCTGTAACAGGAGCGTGAGCTGCAATCTCTTCGTTAGTCATCACACAGCCTTTTCCCTGGGTGTCTCTGTCTTATCCAGGAATTATCCTTTCCTTGTAAGGGTACCAATCCTACTGGATTGCAGCCCACTATAATCAAATAAAATTGCATTCTTCAGTATCGGGAAGAGTTAGGACTTCAACATAACTTTTTGGGGTATACAACTCAACCGTATTATTAACTATATTATGTATATATATAATTTTTTCAAGAGAGAAAGTGTGTGAGTGGGGAGGGGCAGAGAGAGAAGAAGAGAGAGAATCTCAAGCAGGCTCCGCACTCAGCATAGAGCCCAATGCAGGGCTCGATCTCACAACCTTGAGATCATGACCTGAGCTGAAATCAAGAGTTGGATGCTTAACCAAGTGAGCCACCCAGGTGCCCCTATAATATAATTTTATTAATATATATTATATTTAAGAAATATATACTTAAAACTTATATATAACATATAAGTATACCAACAAACAGCAATGAAAGTAATGATAAAAACCAAGAGAAATGGGTAAAAATCTGAATGTCTATCAAGAGGAGACTAGTGAAATAAATTATGGCATTATACATACTAAGGATATTATGCAACTACTTAAGCAAATGAAGTTAAATCCCTGTATCTTTCACTAGAATCATGTCTATGACATTTCAAATGAGGGGAAAAAAAGCTAAAAGTGATATATAAAATATAGAACTTCCAGTTACATCTTGGTGATGTAAGAAAGCTGAAAATATCCCACATTTATTATTTAAAAAGATCTGGACGAGATGTATATGAAAAGCTTTTCTTAAATTCATCAGAGAAAGGAGGCTGTGGGACACACAAGTAACAGGAAATCTGGGGGAGAAATAAGTACTTGCAGGAATATACAAGACTCCTGCAATTGATAATCTGGGGCAGACACTATTGGCCACATTAAGTTAGTAAGAAGATTCAAAACAATTTTCTTCATGAAATCTGACCAAGCAGTTGTAGCTAGGGTGAGGGTATGGACTAGTTTGTGATTGCAGACATAGGGAGTACTATATTCTCTTGTGGGTTTTCCCTTCCTCCCTTATTCTTTCTTTCTTTCTTTCTCTCCCTCCCCCTTCCTTCCTTCCTTCCTTCCTTCCTTCCTTCCTTCCTTCCTTCCTCTTTCTTTCTTTCTTTTCTTTCTTTCTTTCTTTCTTTCTTTCTTTCTTTCTTTCTTTCTTTCTTTCTTTCTTTCTTTCCTTTTCTTTTTTCTTTCTTTCCCACTGGGCCCTGACAGAAGGGGGAAGAGTAATAAAATTCTCACCTGATAGTACTGGTAGAAATTCACTGAAGCACAGAGAAGGACCTGGTGGTGGGGAGTTACTCACAGGGCAGAGCAGGAGTACGTGATTGTCCAGGCATTACAGCTGGGAGAGGGGCAGGAACACTTGTGAAGGCTACATTCTCAGGAAGCACATTCAGCATAACTGTCCTGTAATGAAGCTTCAACAGAACATAAAAGAGCACACCTCTCTCCCATCCTCCATTACCATGCTAACAGGCATAAGGCAGAAATAGCAGGAAAACCAGCAGGGAGAACTGAAGAGACAAACTCTCCAGGGAGCATTGCATTGGTGGCCTGAGGGCATTTGGAGCAGCCGTTGAGAAAATGTCTCTGCCAAAGCAACCCAAAGGCCCCTCCCCTCGATCTGAGGAGACAATACAGTCATCATAATTAGAGTCAGACATGACAGAGATTTTAGAGGTATCACGCAGGAAATTTCAAATAACTGTACATAATATGTTAAAATCTCTAATGAAAAAGATAGGCAATATGTAAGATCACATAGGTAGTTGAGACAAAGAGATCAAAACAATCGGAGGATAGAAAAATGCTCAACATAAACACTGTAATAGAGATGAAGAATGTCTTTGAAAAGCCCATCAATATACTTGACATAGCTGAAAGAAGACGCAATGAACTTGTAGATATGTTCATGGATATTGCACAATCAGAAACTCAAAGGGGGAAAATACTGGGGAGGAAGTAAAGAATAGGGCGTCCAAGAGCTGTGAGACAATCTCATAAGGGCTAAAATAATTCTGTGGGGCTGGAGAGAGGATGTTTTTATGTTTCTGCAGAGTTAGCACTTAGCAAGTTTTCAAACTTGGGATCTAAAACTTGGAATGTGGCCTAAAAGACAGGACTTAGAAGTTAACTTATGACTCAATAAATTTACCTTCCTGGAATATTCAGATTCCAGTGCTGGTTGGTGGTAGTTGGGGGGTGGAGGGGAAGACCGAGGGACATGGAGATAATCCTAAATTGTAGAGCTGGAGATACTGATTTTATCTTTCTTTTGATGGGTTATTTTACATTCTGAAGAGTTACAGTAAGAACCTGGGATCCTTTCTACTATGTTTCCAAGTATAATCTTAACACTGCTTTAAGGAGAAACAGTGTATTTATATAGTCTTAAAATATCACCGTCAAATATCTATTAATTACTGTGATGTCATTAACATATGTCCACAGATTCTTTTGAATTTTTCCCTTCAGGAAGAGGAACTTAGTCTCTCTTTTCTTGAGTGTAGGTTGGACTTATTAATTCACTTTTAATGAATTGAGTCAGAAAAAGTAAAATCAGTAACTACAGTGGAGAAATCTGGTAGACTGCTCCTTAACCAAGCTATCAAGGCTAACATCACCAGTAATAAATCATGTTTATACCAAATATTCCCTGATATGATATATTGAATAGGAGACTTCACATTTATAATATTTTCCCCCAAATTCATAAACTAGTCTAAAGATGAGAAAACATCAAACAAACTTAAATGGAGAATCATTCTACAAAATAACTGACACGTATTCTCCAAAAGTGTCAAGGTCATATAAGACAAGTGAAGATGGAGAAATTATTCCAGTTCGGAGGAGAGAAAGCAAATGCCACATGCCATCTTGGAATGAATTCAGGAACAGAAAAAGGAGATACTGAAAAAAAAAAAACCTGTGGAAAATAAAATTGTGTCTATACTTCAGTTGATGTTAATTTTTAGTTTAGATAGATATGCCACAATCATGTAAGAAGTTTAGCATTAGGGGACTTGAGTAAAGAATATACAAAACCTCTCTGTGATATCTTTGTAATTCATCTTTTGATCAAAAACAAAAAAATTTCAAAACAAAAAGTCAAAAAGGTAAGTATAACATAATCTCTTTATTTCTTTTTTATTTTTTTAAGATTTTATTTATTTATTTGACAGAGAGAGAGAGAGAGATCACAAGTAGGCAGAGAGGCAGGCAGAGAGAGAGGAGGAAGCAGGCTCCCTGCCAAGCAGGCAGCCCAACGAGGGGCTCGATCCCAGGACCCTGAGATCATGACCTGAGCAGAAGGCAGAGGCTTTAACCCACTGAGTCACCCAGGTGCCCCTAGCATAATCTCTTTAAAAAAATAAACCAAAAATTAAAAACATGAGTATATTTCTGTAAGCACAGACAGTGGTGTAGAAATATACATATGGAAGTATAGAAACAACTCTGTATTGCTTGACTTAGTGTTGGGAACATAAATTACCTTTTTATGAATAACACCCAATAATCTTCTGTATTTTTAACCTAAAATCTATTGAGAACAATATGTAAATATAATAGTTTATTGCATTAAAATCATTGCATTAGAACTAGGTTTGAGACATCCTAACTCCATCACTCCCTAAAACTTTGAGAGGTCTCTAAATAGGACATTTTTCATTGCATGTTTACATATTTGCTCTTAAGTTTACAGTTATGTCACCAAGAGTTCTCATGAATAATATTCCAATAAATAACACTCAGGTAGCCATAACATTGCAAATGTGGTTTATTGGGTTCAGGTTTTAGAACCATGTCAAAGCACAAATGGCTTAATAGGAATAATTAATAATAATGGTAATAACCATAACCCAGAATATAATAGTAAGAACAGAAAAGTAACTTTGAGTCTGAGAAGAACTGAGTGTGCTAGTGAGGACAGAGGGGAAGTGAAAGGAAGTCCAGAGGAACTGGTATTTTTCTTCTATGTGAGGAGTTAGAAAATGCTGTGCTGAAATTATGGGTAGAAAGAAGGCTTAAGTATATTGTTTTAAGTTTTATGGGTCACACATTTAACTAAGAAACATTGGAATGAACAGAGGGTGATAAGTTGGGCCACAGGTCTCATTTTTCATGGTAAGGCTCTAGTAGATGATGCTTAAAGTTAGTATATCAAGAATTATAATTTTTGGCATGTGATTACAAGTAGCCACCATAAGAAACTGAAACCAAAACACTCAAAAGAGATGACTCTGAAGGTTGGGTAGGTCTGTGGGAGATGTGCTTTAATTGTGTGGGCTGGTTACCAAAGTCTTGTTCTCAGCTCTAAATGTTCCCTTCATTGCCTGGTCTATGAGAATGGATCTGGACCCTATAAATATTTGTTCCTTTGCCATCTAACGCGATGTCAGATTTTGTCAGTAGAGGGCGCTAGAGAGACATTGCGGGAGGAAAGTGTGCTGCCTACCTCCAGTGTCCTTGTCTGTAGGCTCCTGAGTGCCTACAGTGCCCAAGGCTCCTGCAGGATCAGTCTCTCTAGTGCTGGGTCCTGCAATGCAAAAGGGCCAGAAACACCCAATGGCTAGCAGCTTCCCTAGCACCTTCTTCAGGGTGTTTTGTAGAAGATTCCCTCTAAGGAGATACCTCCCCATGGACAGTTTTCCTTTGCACCCTAAGATGGTAAATTTCTTTCTTTCTTTCTTTTTAAACTTTTTTTAATCTTTTTTAAAAAGATTTTATTTATTTATTTGTCAGAGAGAGAGAGAGAGAGAGAGAGAGAGAGAGAGATATCACAAGCAGGCAGAGTGGCAGTCAGAGGCAGATGGAGAAGCAGGATCCCTGCCGAGCAAAGAGCCTGATGTGGGACTCAATCCCAGGACCCTGGGATCATGACCTGAGCCAAGGCAGTTGCTTAACCAAGTGAGCCACCCAGGCCTCCCAAGACAGTACATTTCTAGCAAGTTCCAGACAGACCTGTCAATTAGGACCCAACACCCCAATCTCTACACCACAAATTCAGCCCCTTATAGGTTCTCATTGGACATTTGTGGAATGCGTTGTACAGTTAGGGTGAAAATATGTGCTGGTGTGGTAGGCAGGGCAGTGTCCCAAAGTACACCTGTTATCCCAGCATAATTATCAGTAGAAGTTTTTTACCTTGAAATGTATCCCATTAGGGCAATTTATCATAGGCTTCCTCTAATTTTGCTCTTTGGTGAGAGTATGAAATATTTTTCTTTGTCTGTGAATGTTTAGTCAGTGCCCGTATAATACATATGCTGTTTTTTTGTTTTTTGGGTTTTTTTTTTCCTTAAAAAGAACTTGACCCTACCAGACACATGCATGACTTTGTCTTTGGTTCCAGTATTTCCCTGAAGCAAACAAGTGAAGCCAATTCTCCCTATATTCTGAAACCATTGCGATGTCTGGGAACTACCTTGGATACATCTGCATAATGATTCCTGCTGTCTCTCCAACCAGTGCTCGGCATTTTGTTGCCCTAACATTGTATGTACTCAAAAGTCATTGCCTTTCTCCTCTTGCAGATTTCTAATATCTGCTAAAGCATACTTGGGCAACTTTCTTTGTCCCTTGAGGGGCCCAACCCAATAATTCTGAAACAAGGAAAAACACACCTTAGCGAGTAGCCACATGTTCTCAGGGGCAGAATGGTGCTGTCTGGAAGGGAAAGGAAACATCTGGCAACAGAGGGTAGGGGAAATGGGTACACAGACTTGGGGATTAAAGGTGGTCTATGGTTGGGGCATGTAGGGGTTATGTATCAGGGAGCAGAGTTGAAACAAAGGAGAATGAGGTAAAGGCAAAATAAATAATAAAGAAAACATGTAATGGGAAATTCAGATGGTGGCCAGGTGGTTCCCTTTGGTCACACATGAGGCCTCTAAATAGGCAATAGAAAGAATTTAAGAAGCCATGATGTGTTGTCTTTGTCCCTGAGCACTGTCCAACTATAGTTGCTGAAAACCAACCTCCACACCTGACCACCAGGATGGAATAGTGTCCGGACAATAGTTATGCCATCCGTTGAGTAAAGATGGCTGAATCTCTACAGTCAGCCTTCACGAGCTCCTCCAATTCATTTAGCGTGAATGGATCACCTTCTTTCTTACCTATACGTTTACCTGAATTCTTGAAGACAAGTCAAAGCAGTAAAGATCACAGGCGTTGGGTTAGTTGTTTCGTGTTCTAGTTTTATTTGGAGAGTTGATGAGGAACATAGTTCCTTGCAGACCACGGGACCACCTTTTGAAACCATTTATACCCAAAAGCTGAGTGGAATTGGTGTTATTTGGAAAGATCGATGAGGAGATGGGTCAAGTTAGGACCTTTCCCTCAGGTCCGCTGATTACTTAAGTTGCCACTTTCCCTCTGTGGATGACATTGTATTTGACAACATCCTGAGGCCGGGTGTCCAGTTTCGTGGAATTATGCAGAGCATAAATTCACCTATTTAGCACTGTCATTCCCACCTTACTGGTCAAATGGAAAGAAACGTTTTGTTTTTGTTTTTGTTTTGTTTTGTTTATCAGAAGACATTGAATTCAATTATGGAAAACGAGCCCACTTAATCCCAGTAGCAGCATACCTGGTTCCTGCTCCGGATTGCCTCGGGTAGGGTCGTGTAGCCACATGACGAGCTTAGGAGGGACCGACTTACATCAGGCAGATCCCCAGATCTTCTTCTGCAGTGACTGCCCAGTAGGGGCCAATCTGAGCTAGCATATGAAGTTTGGAGACCAGGCATTGTGCGCATGAAGACCTGAGGATGTCGTACTCACTCCTCTCAAACCTGTGGCTGGCTCAACATATTTCAATGAAATTTTGATTAAAATTTTGGGCGTTTTCACGGACTCAGGCAGTAACCGCTTCTGCCCAGTGATGAGGGCCACTGGGGGCATTTGCCTATACAAGCCAATAGTGACAGCAGAATCCGTAATTTTGAATTTTTGGGAATATCTATCCCAATAACTTGAAACGACTTGGATCCGTGTCGAAGAGTAAGTGATATAAAAATGGATAACATGCATCTGATATACATATTGGAAGGAACCTCTGCTTTTTCCCCCCCCTAAATATTGAAAATATCTTACAAAAGGGTTTAAGATGACAAGTTCAGAAGCCCTCTCCCCCGGCACCCTCTCTAAAGAAAACTTACAGAAAAGAGAAACTTAGCTAACACAAATAAGAGCTCTGAACAGCATTTGAATTCCCATCACACCACACCTGGTAAGAATCAGTCTAGCACAGCCTCATCCATCATGCTGGGCTGTCAGTTTTGACATCCTTTAAGTCTACGTCGTGTGCTTAATGACTACATGACAGAAAATGTAAACAGACACCACACATACAGGTATGCGCTACATATATGTGTGTGCGTATCTGCCTCTGAATATTTGGTCTAAAGCAGTCCCCCCAAAATTCTAGCACCCAGCATTGTCCAGGAAAACACACACATTGAGCACGTATATGTCTGCCCCTGACAACAATCCGGACAAAAACCAACCGACCAAACAAACAAAAACCAAGCCATTTCTTACCTACAAACACAAAGCCCATTTCTAAATAATTTACCCAACACGAAAGGCAGTAGATCAAGAAACAGATATCAATGCGTGCCCACCAAGGGATAGGCTATAGACTTATTAGACATCCCCTTCACTCTTCGTGGTGACACATCAAATTGTGACTTCCTAATAGGGATTCAGGGGTACCTGGTGAGCCCAGCACAAGCCCTGTGTTAATAATTCATCGGGCACACACACAGAAAAAATGATGGTGGAGTACTTGAATATTTGAAAGCCCGTGTGAATTTTTGGTTCAAACAACAATCCAACAAACTCAGATTTCAATTTTGTCATTAGCAGACTGCTGGCTTTTAATTGATAATAGGAGAAATTTTATTCCTTCAGCAGCTTACGTAATATCCTTGCAGGGCACCGGGATTATTGAGTTTAGCCATTTTTCTCATGTGCCAGAGAAAGCCATCATTTGATGTTTTGCAAAGTGCCTATTTTGGGGTTTAGCCATAACATATTTATAAGTGGAAAAGTCTCCAATTCCCTCCACCCTCCGTGCAGCAACCTCCCCCACCCCCACCCTCCACTCAGGGCTGCAGATGTAAGGAAACAAGCAGGTTAAATGAGGAAAGACAAAGAAGAAAATGCAGATTCTAGCACTCCAAATGGTGTCGTTCTTTTTTTATGAAAAGGCACAGAGTCTGTTCTGCTACTGATACATTGCTAGTAACCCCCCAAATGCAAGGTAAAATAAAATGACTATTTCCTTTTTATTTTGATTTTAATGTTCTCTTCTTTAACTTAGTCAAATCTCAAGTGCGACAGCTTTGGTAAAACTGAATCATAGCATGAAATGTAGTATTCAAATTTCTTAAGATATTCTCGGAATGTCAGATGTATTTCATAGTAAAATTCTGTCAATTTAAAAAAACATTGGAAATGCAAAGAGAAAATTATGTATATGCACATACACGTTCACAGACTCACACATACACATTTCTCTGTGTATGGGGAAGTTTTCATTTCTATTTATTTATTTTTTTTAAGTTGCCACATCAGAAAGATGATGGTGCACTCTACTATTAATTCTGCATTGTCAAATTTTTTGTCTCAGGCAGAATTTCTCCAGGTTCTGAGATGACTAAGGTTCCTGGCCATCCTTTTGATTTAGTCTATGCTCCATCAGGTCTCCACATGGACAGAGAACACAGCAAAACAAACCTTCCTCCTGCCTCCAACCTCAGCTCCAAGGGATATTTACACGTAGACAGACACGGATGATAAAATATTCTCTCAACTTCCTCTTCACGTTTAAAATAATTAAGGCGCATGTAACTAATAGGGCTCAGATCCAAAATGGGGGCTGCGTAAAAGTGAATGTATGACCACACACCTTGAGAAGCGGGAGGTGAGTTTTTATTTTATTTTTGTTTTATACATGAGCCGATATTTAATTTCTAGAACGATGACGCTGTATGTTAGGGATCTCACAGCAACACCGTGTTGCTTTCAAACAGTTAATATCTTCTGTTCTCCTGTAAGTATTATTTTATTCTGCTTTTCCAGAAGATAAAGAGATGACGTTTGGTTAGGTAACTATTTGAAACAAAGTAATTCCACGTGGGGGCCAACCTACTGCCAGTGGCCACATTAATTCAGAGCCTGGTTTCTTACCCAGTTGGAATCTTTCTCATTACCTCATTACTTGATCTAACAATGGCAGCTTGCAAGAGAGACCCCCTCCCCCCAAAAAGGACATCTTTCAATTTTCACTTAAAACAACAGAATGTATCACGAGGGCCATATTCACAAGGCAACTTCACTGGGGAGGGGGAAACAGCATGCATCTGGCCCTACGAGCCGTTCTTTCAAAGGTTATCGACAATTATTGCTTTGAAAGCCCAGTTTTTACTGCATTTCAGATGCCAGAATATACTTCATACAGTATTAATAGAGGGTTACACCGGAATTAATGAAAAGGTTCCATGTTCACGTATAATAAATAAGTACCTAATTAAAGGCATGGTTGAGCCAGAAGCACAGATATTGTCTTTTATATTAATATCTATTATACTTCTCCAGCATTTACTGTGAGCCTCCTCAACTGACTGATGCCTGAAGGGAGAACGAACAAATCGCTCAGCTGGTGGCTGGCACTGGTCTTGAAGAAAACTAGTAAGGAACACTTTGCTGTTCTTTCAGAGCCTCGCCACCAGCTGTCACCAGCTATGGGTGCTGAAAAGATCCTGTCACTTCATCCAAAGGGATTTACTTGGTCAGAAGGAAAATTTAAATACAAAGCATGCAGCTAAGAAGCCAGTGAAAAGGATTATGAGCATACAAGAGCACATGTGTATAGGACACTAATACATCCTTAGGAAATTTCAGATCCCCAAAGCAAGGATTACTGCCAGGGGCAGTGTGGTAGGCGAATGCAGGGACCTTTACCACTAGAGTTATTATCTTCCAACCATTCAATTCAACTTTATAGGTCTTTCATCAAGGCCATTAAAAAAAAAAGAAGAAGAAAAGAAAAAAAGAAAAGAAAAGAAAAGAAAACAAAACAAAAGAAGAGGAAAAAAGAAAAGAAAGAAAAACTCCCATCCCTTCAATGGGCAGCTAAGAAAACACATTCAGGTTCTAATATTGGCGGGGCTCACCTGCACTGAAAATACCGTGTCGCCTTGTGTACATGGTCTAATTTTCTTACCCTGATCCAAGTTCACCAATGTGGATGCATCTGGTGGTTTAAGGAGGGGAAAGGCGAATCAAAGCATGAGCCGTTTTAGATTCACTAACCTGCCTGGCAATGGACTTAAGGGCACACGTGAAACCAGAAAGGGGGTGGCTGGCAAGTCAATGGCCGGGATGCTCAGGGAGGCGGTGGTGGGAAGCCAACCCCCTTTGCAGGATGGTATTCATGCTCCATTCTTGATGGAGTCGGGGGAGGAACTCTATGGAACTGGCTGAGAGAAAGTGCATTTCATGCAAAGAAGAAAAGGGCACAGTTCAGATGCCAGCACCCCACATTAAAAATGCATATTTCCTTATCCTGACTGGCAAGGTGGTCATATCACATTCATGAGAGCAGTGTTGGTGTGGCCAGTGTCTACCTTTCAGAGAAAACTCATACCGCGTCCGGACTGTCCTGGGACTATTCTGGGAAAGTAGGAGCGGGAGAATTATATAGAGCTCGATACAAAATGATCGCTGTAGAGACTCTGGTCCAACGTGTGTACGTACTTATGCCGGGGTTGGTCTCAAGACACGTCGCCAAATAATTTTTAAGGGCGTTAAGGTGCGGAGGAGAAGCTAACCTGGCAGGGGTGGTAGAAGGGATGGGATAGGGAACACAAGAGAGGCTTTCAGAGATGGCTAGAGAATTTCCAGTCCCAAGGAGAGCAGGCTGAGAAAGAGAAGATCTGAGGTAAAAACTGCTTTGTGCAGATTTGAGGAGAAATTTGTCAGAAGCTATGATCAGAAGCATTTGTAAAAAGGAGCGAGCTGTCCAGAAGTGCAGCTCAAGTTGAAGAGTCTGCCTTTAGATGTCACTACAACCTCACTCCTGCATTTCCGAAATTCCCATGAAGGATTAGACTAGTTTGACTCTAGCCCATACCCACCATAGCCAGTTCCAGGAGATGCTGTATATTATTATCAAAATGTCTTCGCAGAGGCTGGCTTGCAGTGGTCCCAGAAAAGCTGATTAGGGAAGCAGCTCGACTCTCCATAACCTTTCTGCCAGCCCCCAGCCCACTGCCCACAGTCCCCTTATTCACCATGGAGATAGGCCTGGAGCAGGCAGGACCATGACTGGAAGGTAGCAAATGCAAATGAGATGCACCGTGCCCCACCTACTGGGATGGCTTGGGTATGGACCAGCTTCCCGTGCACCCAGCGAGGTCCATCCTCCTCTTCCTTCCTCAGAGCAGTTTCATTCAATGACAACTCATTTAAAACTCCTAACTCTCATTTAGGAATTTGGCTTTTGTTTTGTTTTATTTTTGCTTTTATCCCAGAAGGGAAAAAAATCTATCTATATATCTACATCCCCAGATAATACATTTCAGAAAGAGTAGAGTAGCATTTCAAGATTCCTACAAACCCAAGCGGGTAATATTTCTTAAGTTCACAGCAGTTTCTTTGGAAAAAAACAGGCCAACGGAAATGTGACCACCTCATCTCAGCCCTTATTTTGCCTACTTAAAGCCGGCATTTCTTTCTGTAGCAACACGACATTTGGGCTTGAAATACTTTTCCACAGGGACGCATGGCAAATGCTAGCAATTCAAGAGCCATGTATCCAAGAAAGTCCAACTAACTATTAGACCAAGACTAACTCTGATAGCTGGCATCCAAACTAGAATCTGGGGAAAAAAAAACTTAGACAAATCAAATATCCAGTGAAAACATTACCAAATGCTACACAACGCAACTGCCTATACATTTCTCATCAGTATTCATTTCCTGTCCTTAAAATAAACAGAAAACAGATTTCTCCGTTTTCCCTAAAATCAATCTTTCGCAGTATCTGTCAGTAGCTTTTTCCCAATTAGTATTCTACATTCATTTATTTTCGTTGTAAGTTAATTTTTTTAACATACCTTGGCACGCATGTTTCATTCAATACTTGTAAATGAAATGACAGACTTAACACTGTGTTCCGCGAGGCCGCCAAACTTGTAACTTTGTTAATGAATTGCGATGAATCAAAGATACCTTATTAATTATTGCTTGCCTGGTAGGTAAAGCTTTGGCTTTTCACCTCACTGGCCCAGAGAACAAGATTGCCTTTGGCCATGTCCAAGGGGCTCATTAAGGCATCTCTGGGGAACACGAAGAAATTGTTAGTGGAAGGCACTGGTCAGTGCCTCTCCCAGAGACCCAGCAGGGAAAGGAAGCTCTCATCACGGAGAACTAACAAGGTTGTGTGTACTACACCTGTAATCAAACTGGCCTCCAAATGCCTGGAGACCACTGAGCTCTCTTTGTGATTTGGGAAGTTATCTGAAAATGCTGAATCCCATCCATAATTGATGCGTGCACGCAATTATAATCCTCCAGATAGCTAAAAACTGTTGCATTTGCAAGCCTCGAGGAGTGGTAAACTTTAACATGCGTGGCATAAACTAAGAGATTTGATATAATAAAAGAGAAAACGAGTTTGTTTCCTGCATTGGCAGCAGGGAGGTCTTTGAATAGATGCCTGTTTTTCTTAATGAGTGTAATTATGTACAACTTTTTGACAGCTAGTAGACTGGGGTATAGGCATTATTGTAAGAAATGTATTTCCAGTCANATGTACAGCTTTTTGACAGCTAGTAGACTGGGGTATAGGCATTATTGTAAGAAATGTATTTCCAGTCGTTTACATTGTACATATATCTATATATACCTTATTCCTTTTGTGCATGGAGTGGACAGGTCTCTTCCAAGTAAGGTGAGCCATTAGACACAGGCATTCATCTCTGAAAGAGAGACCTGTGCTCCTCCTGCTAGTTTGGAAGGATTGGGATTGGGAATTCTGGCAATGGACTCATAATCACCAGCTACTTCATTCACTCACTCATTGTATTAAAAATATTTGTTAAACTTTCAAAATGGCAGGTCTCCCAAGATGGCTTTGTAATGAGACTGCAAAGTCCATGGGTTGATGTGCTAGGTGCTCCAATGCGGTCAGTCAACAGTGTTTATTGATTGCTCATTGTGGGCTGAATGCGAGGCTGGGCCAACCTGCTTCAGCAGCAGGAATCGGTATTGGATGTCAATGCAAAAGAAGCCCGGAAATGTCACTGGTACACTGTGCTGGAGCTGCCGTTCTAGGGAATAACTTTCTGAACACAACAGACAAATGACATGGGGAAAGGGAGGACATGGCTCCCTACGCATATTGCTCCGGATGTAAATTTCCCTCAAGGTAAAGCCTCCAAAACTTCTTTCTCAAGGTCAGCAGAGAATAAATACTCTGAACGGTGATGATGCTCAGAAGTGTGGCCACTAGCTGTGGGACAGGCCTTGATAAGTTTCTGGTTTATTTGGCCAGACTGGGATTGGTTCTTGATCTTCATACAGCATAGTAATAGACTAAAAGCAAAATAATCCAAGATTTCCTCATGACTAAATATTATCTCTGAATATTACACATTTGGTTAAGTTAAAATTGTATGCATTTATCTTGGACTTTGAATTCAAAATGAAAACAAAACTCTTAAATTTAGGAGAAGAGGCCTGAATCAAATTCATCTGCCAATGGTCACGTAAGACAATTTTAATTTTTTTTTTGCTCCTCTCCTTAAAGATAGCTTATCACTTGAAATTAATACTTAACTATGTTAGCTTAGAAAATATGCATAGTTTGAATGGATAGGATAAGTTGTATCTATAAATCATGTAGCTCTACCAGGTTATTTTTTAAATCCTGTCTTTAGAACTTAACAATATTTCCCAAGATAGCAAAAAAAGAAAAAAAAATTAGAAAACCTGGAAAAATTAATTTGACTACTTTAAAAAATATATCTGAGCTTATGGACAAACTGTAATGGTTAGAGTTGAAATCTATTCAAGTTTTTCAGTCAAAATATGTAGCTGTCATTCCATCAAGAGTAATAAAATAGCAAAAAATGTTTAGTATGGAATTTGGAGATATAAAACATATTTGCAATAGGACCAATTCCACCCAAATTCAAAATATGAAATGCACATGCTTGAATTAACTTCTGGTCAATATACAATTCATATAATATGAAATTCATGCTACTTTCTAGAACTTTGCAGACACCAGTGATCCTCAGTGTTTTGTTTTGTTTTAAATTTTATGATATCCTCTGAGGAGCCTTTTCAAGTATTTTATTTCTAATTGTTCCCTTCCCATGACGTTTTATTAGCAAAGATATACTGTGTATCTGGTGATGCATTGTGGCCTTCTAGATAGCTCATAAACCATTATAATGTCCAAGATTATTTTTTCATCCCCCAAGAATCAACTTCACCCCCTTGGGGGCGATATTGCCCCTGTTGAGAATGGCTGGCCTATGCTAATTCTTATTTCCAGACGGGGGTATGGATATGATTTCTGGAACAGTCACATCTCTTTTTCCTCTTATCAGTACATCATAGCTACGTGATAAACAGAGAAACTTTAAAAAATGTTTTTGAATGTCCTGGAAGGGGGGAAGGCATGAAAGAAGGTGAGCGTTCAGTTGGGGGTCATAGGATCATTCTGCATGTGCTGTCAAGTGCAAAGTCTTCCAACAGCACCCCTCAGCTGGGTGTGCCCTTGCACACGACCAGTATGTTGGAGCAAGGCTGGACGTTAGCAGCCCAAATAAATACACACACACCCACCCACCGCCTTCCCAGCTGGTCAGCTGACCTGCGACGCGGCTCTCCCAGTGGTCCAGTCCTGAAGCCCAGCAGGTGAGGAGCAGTGTGAACGCTTTTGATGTTACCAGCTCCCATTTGCCACCCAACTTTTTCCCCTTCCAAAACCTCTTAGCAAACTTCAAAGGCCTCCTTGCTTCTTGCCTTAATCCAGTGCACTGAGACCTCTAGTTCAAAGAACTTTCCTTAAACCCTCTTCTTAAACTGCAACCCAAACTTTTTTTTTTTTTTTCCTTTCCTTTCCACAAAGTAGCAATTACAGCTCCTTTGCGTGGCGATTGGGCTCGGCCGATCCGCTCCTGCTATTAATTAATCTCACAAAGGGGGCTCATTTCCTGGCATTCAAATTGACAAGAGAGCAGAGAACAGAAAACCCTTTCAAGCAGTTCCAGCTCACCGAGGGGAAGAGGTATCAGAGGGGAGAGCCCCACAGTATTTGAGGTGGAGGGCACATTTGATACTCCCTGTACATTCTGCTGATTGAAAGATTTTTGTTCACGGAGAGCCCTTTGCTAATCTTCTACCTGCAAAGCTTCACACAGAAGGCAGTGCGGTACAAACGTAGCTAAATTTTGACAGAGAAGATTTACAGGAGCTGCTTTCCCATCTCAGCCTTGGCGAATGCATCTTCTCGAGCATTACACTTCACTTTAAACAGAAAGTGTTCACTTTCCTCCCACAGAAAAGCCCTTGGAAGAGGAGGAGATGAAGAGAGGCAGGAAAGCAACATAACAGACAAGAGATTAAAGCTTTTTATTCAGTATCTCTTTCGTATTCAAATTGTGCTAAGGGCTCCGTGAAAGTTAGAAGCGAGCTTGTTCAGGAGGGCTTCTAAAGTGTGTACATGGATTTCATGGGAATAGAAAAGAAGCCACAGCCTGGGTAATGAAAGAAAGATAAGATGTCCTATATAAAACAACTCAAGAGTGGTTCAATTACTTCAGCAAACCATCAAGGCAAGCTTTGAAGATTTGAGAAAACACTGTTAAAATTCAACAAAAAACTCATGTTGCAGGTTTTGTACCAAAAAATGTTTGTGTACTCTGTGAATTGCTTAAGCTATATTCCCCTACATGAATATTGTTTACTAAACCAATGCGTTTTGCTGGTACCAGCTACAGAAAAGGAAGGTCTTCTATCAAAAAAGAAAAAGAAAAAAAAAAGAAGAAGAAGAAGAAGAAAAGAAAAAAGAAAAGATAAAAAGAAAGAAATTACTCCGAGTCATTCGTAGTCAGAGCTTAAAAAAATTGGTGTCTTTGAATAAAAGAGAATATGCTTGTGAATCAGAGGTCCCTCACTTGCAGTTTTAGTTAACATTGGGTGGTTGTGTTTTGACACAGATTTAATGCATACAGTGAAACCAAATGTTGTCAGCGAAAGTGAATAATAGAGAAAGGGATTTTCTTTTCTTTCTTTTTTTTTACACATACCTGCATTTGTAAGGTCAAAAATACTTTGGTTAGACTGAAGCCAAAAGCTTCTGCTTGTGTATGGAACAAGAGAAGAAACAGCCTCAAATATTCTTCTGGGAGAAAGCTGAACTGTGAGGGCCTCCAAAATTTTTCAAACTCAAGTCACGCTGAGCAGGACACTCTCATCCAATTTGGCGTATAGATGGATTCTGTAAGCAGAAGACAAGTACGTCTTCAAAAATATCCCCTTCCTTTCGTTAGAATGGACAGTTGTCTCATTTGGTATTCAACCCCACTGAGATCTTACCTATCGTGTGATACTGAATCAACCTTGGACCATTTAGGATTTTACTCTTTCTTTTTTTTTCCTGGTGGCTTATTTTTCCTGTTCATATATTAACCGTTCTTCATATCTCTAATCAGAAATGCAATAAAACTTTAATTCATGGAAAATTATTTTTAAAGAATTTTCAAAAAGCATTCTAAAGGACTTAAAAAGTGAATAATGTACCCCCTCCTTAAAGTTTTATCTGAAAACTATAGTAAAAATAAGCTTGAATGCCAATCCTCCTATGCAGTTCAAAGAGATTAATATAGAAATTCGATTTTTTGATTAAAAGTATTTTTTTTAAAGACGACCTAAAAATTGCCTCATAACACCTATGAAATGTTTTTGGTTCAGGTAGGGCAGGAATTCTGACTCGTCAAATGCAATAAGTCAATGTTACAGAATCAGTTGTTGTGCATTATAGGTATGAACAAATTGAAGTTTGATGCTGTACATGATGGGACTAATTTTTCAAAACCTTACTCAATGGATCTTAGTGTCTAGAAAAGTGACCCACATTTAGTTTCAGCTCTTTAACAAAAAAAAGTACCTTTTGCAAAAGCCCAGCCAAATAGAGCACTGTTAAGTTAAAAAAGGTAGCGAATTCAATTTTAAAAGGAAAACAGTAGCTTTATGATAAAGAGACCCTTGAGTAATTAGAAACCTTGGAAACCAGGAAGTCCCTGTGGCCCCTGACCCCAGCTGAGTGCCACATAGTATCGGAGTCACCGGAGTGGCCACAGGTGGTGGTCTGCAGGTGGTGGGGGGTGCAGGGGTCCTCCCCACTGGTCCCGGGACTCTGGATGGTGGTTGGATAGTGGCTTCACTACTGCCATCATGGGTTTCCTCTGGCAGAAACCTTAGCCTTCTCATGTACTCAGAGCCACCTTTGGAGCATGGCTCTGAAGACACACACAGACCAGATGCGGGAGGGGGTGGGCAGCTGACAGGAACACTTAGCGCCTCATGTTCTGGAAACAGTTTTCTGGACAGTGAACCGTACACACTTCACAAAGTCCCGTCTCCAATGTCCTGAAAGTGTGTTTCTGGGCTCATGTAGAGAGGTAAGATAAAATAAGAGATCCAGAAACAGAGACAGAAAGGTAGAAAAGAGAGGCACAGAGCTCAGAAAAGAAACAGAAACAGAAGGAATTTCAAGATTTTTTCCAAGATTTTTTTTATCCCTTTGCTGAGTCTTGGCCACTTCTGCAAGACAGGATACCCTGTATCATGTCCTTTGTCAGCGCCCATCTCGACATCGACCATGTTTCCTAGGAAGACACAGACTTGTCAAAAAAAAAAAAATTCTAAGCAGCTCTCCATAAAATTGATACTCACAGGATTGAAAGCGATACTTTTTGATAATAATAATCATACGTGAAAAATATTTTCAAAAAAAATTGGAGGCAGGGTGCCTTATTTTTCTATAATCATCACATGGTCATCAACCCAATGAGTTTAAAGTAGGAAATCTTCCTTGCAGCCTTACTGCACCAGCCGAGATGCATTACTGGGCATACATGTTGTGAATGCATTCATGACTTTGGACCTAAGTATTACACTGCATTTGCCAGTCTCCATAATCAATATTAAATGCTGTGTGATCAAATCTACTGCAATACTCAGTATCCAATATAGAGAGAACTAAATGAAAGAAATGGCTGAGTGTAATCCAGCCCTGCCGTAGCCATGGAAGAAAATAATCAAAAAGTAACTGGAGAAGATAGGGTAATATATTTTCCCTCTGAGAAATCAAGCTGTAATTAGATTGTACAATGAATTAAGGAATTCGCAGAATCTTGTGTGCAACAATAAAATAAAATCAGGTTTAAATATTACTTATCATAGGCCCATCTTTTAGCTGATGCATTTAGGGGAAAAAGCCCAGGCTTGGAGAACATGAATGATACCACACCTGGGGACAAGTACCTCTGACCTTGAGTTCTTAGAAGTTAGTTTCCCTTGCTGAGAAACATAACCACCTCTTTCTTTTTGTACTGCTTAATTTTTTTTTTCAAAATCTCATTGTCTCTCTTTTGCTATTTCTCCGTGTCTGTCTCTACCTCTCTGTTGGTCTTGGTCTCTTTCTGACTATCTCTCTGTGTCTGTCTCTGTCTCTGTCTCACACACACATACTCACACCTCCCCCCCTATACACACATACACTACTACGTGAGGACAGAAACTCTGCATTGCAGGTATTTTTGCTCATTAAATTCTCTTAATGTTCTTCCTGGTTATACTTAAATGTACCCAAATCTGTCTACATATTATCAATAGAGCCAACA
Source organism: Ailurus styani (assembly GCA_002007465.1). Taxonomy (NCBI): domain Eukaryota; kingdom Metazoa; phylum Chordata; class Mammalia; order Carnivora; family Ailuridae; genus Ailurus; species Ailurus styani. Next base: position 32,718 of record LNAC01001026.1, on the reverse strand, counting down.
GAGCTCTGATATGTAGTATTTCAACCTGTAGGGCATTTCCCTGCAAATATGGGAGAATTCAGATCTCAGAGGCTTTTCTTCTATCATTGAATAAATAAGTGATATCCTGAGTCATTTAAAAAAACTTTTTAAAAGATTTTTATTTATTTATTTTAGAGAGAGAGAAAGAATGAGCACCAGTGGGAGGAACAGAGGGTCAGGGAGAGATAATGTCAAGCAGACTCCCTGCAGAGCATGGAGCCAGACATGGGGGCCAGCCCCATGACCGTGAGATCATGACCTGAGCCGAAAAACCAAGAGTCAGATACTCAGCTGACTGCACCCTCCAGACACCCCCTATCCTGACACATTTTTAAAGGTAATATCTAACTTCGTTGTTTATGAGAAGTGTGTTTGAAGAATTACGGTGATCTCGACTCTGACTATTGGACCTTTGGAGTACACAATACCTCTTTGCAAAGTATGGGTATATGGTTAAATCAACATAAAATGTAGTAGAAATTCCCAATTACTGTTAGTGTAACAGGGATATATTGTAAAGAAGAATAAAACAGTACAAGGAGGATTCTGGTGAAAATTTTCCTCTAAAACTAAAGTTGATTACATTCTATTCCTTTCTTAAATAAGCACCTATTATGGCCCCAAATTGCACACAACTTTTCTATGTAGGTATTAAAGCAATTTCCATGCTTCTGAACGTGCAGTAAAGAATAACTGCTGTACTAAGATACCCTAAATGGATACCCTTAGATCATCAGGTCACAGGGGGTACAATCTTACTCATTGTTAAAAAAGTCAAAGTTTTATTATTATTATTATCATTATTTGCCCCAGGGGTACAGGTCTGTGAATCATCAGGCTTACACCTTTCATATCACTCACCATAGCACAAACCCTCCCTAATGTCCATAACCCATCCACCCTATCCCTACCCTCCCACCCCCCAGCAACCCTCAGTCTGTTTCATGAGATTAAGAGTCTCTTATGGTTTGTCTCCTTCCCGATCCCATCTTGTTGAAAGCCAAAGTTTTTAAAAGTCAGAATCATATTGGTCAAGTTCGTTAAAACGAGACTCCCTCTGAATGATTCCTAGTATCTCCAGGACTTACAGAAGGGGTTTCCTCAAGGGAACCTAAGCCCTTTACAACTACTGAAAGAATGTAATAGATTCTGGCAGTAAGTGTCTTGGAGTTTTTATGCTTAATTTATTGATGAATCCTGATCCAGCTTGATTCCATCTTTATAAGGGTGGAGTGGATTCTTTTTTGTTGGGAAGTCTTGATGAAAAGTCTCTAAAACACATGTCAACAGGTCTTCTACTATGAAGGGACATTTGTCCTTCCTATTGTTAACCTGAAGATGGGGCCAGAAATAAAATCTTCTCATCGAAATATAGTTATGATGTAAGGATCAGCAGGAAAGTGAACTCAAACCTGAACAACCATTTGCAACCAAAGGTACTAGAAGCTCTGTCCTACTACCACTCCCTCTAGAATGTGAGCATCGTGTAGGCAGATGCCCCATCTCCTCACCCCAGATTTCCCAGAGCAGAGAAGAATACCTTCACTTAGCAAAAGCTCACTAATTATTTGATGTGTAAAGTCTAAAGATAGATTTTTCTGTTTCAGCTTATGTGACTGAATTCTCCAAATGAAGCTAACATGGTTTCTTTTATCTCCTTTCTAGGTGGCTTCATTAGCTAGAACGGTTTAAGTCATTTATTCAAGGAGATACCAATTAAAGAAGTAACAGGAACAACTCAATTATTCCTTATCCTCCCACTTGGCTACGCAAGCCATCATGGCCAACACGTTCTTCTTGTGGGACAGGGCATAGTCTTCTGACAGAGTTGCTTTTTGTCTGAGAGATTCTGGAACTTCACTTCAAATCATAGTGCTTTCTGCCTTTTAGCTAACTCAGAAAACGATCAACGTTTGAAGTAAGGAGAATGGAACTCCCCATGCTTGTCATCCCAATGGTACTGCAGAGAGAAATTTCTTATCTCACCTATGGGTAGAATGACATGTTGACACCAGCTTCCTGAAGCAATGGCCATCTTAAGCACAGGTGCATGCAGAGAAAATATTGGTGAATTTAGGCCTTCCCTTGAGATTCAGCATGGGTGGGTCACTTGAATACCCAAATAACTATGCTCAGAAATCTGATTTTCCAGTAAGGCAGGACAGTAACTCAGCTCAGAAAGCTATGTCAGATCTCTCAATATATCCTTATCATGTATGAGAATAATGTTTTAGTGCACAGATATCCTGATGTGTACTTTGGGATTTGCACTAGAATTGTGGAAGGATAACACAGGAAAATATTAAATAAAAAAATTTAACACCTTTACAAAGGTTTTATGTAGATTAAGATTTAGTCCAATCAGCTAAAAAATAAAAATGTAATAATGTAAGGTAGAAAATGACACTATTTTTTAAAGTATTTTCTTTATTTATTTTAAAGAAAGAGTGAGTTTGGGGAGAGGGGAGGAGGGAAAGGGACAGAGAGAATCTTAAGCAGACGCCACACTGAATGCTGAGGCCCGATGTGGGCTCCACCCCATGACCCCAAGCCAAAATCAAGAGTTAGGTGCTTAACCAACTGAGCCAGCCAGGTGTCCTGAAAATGACACCCTTGCCATGGGTTCTTGCCATGATTTCTTAGAATGAAAAAAAATTTGCTTGAAAGAATCTTTGCCTATTTATTGTGTGTCATCATATTATAGGTATAGACAGAGCTTTAATGGACAGTGGTTTGCATTTAAAAGCAAGAAGACTTACAGTAATCAGAATGATTGGGGTCATATTACCAATACCAAAAAAAATCATTTTTAATATGTCAAATTTTATTCCTCTCTGTTATGAAGTTTTCATAACTAACCAAATTTGTTATACTGTAACATTTTGCAAACTATAGAATATATTTTAATTAACCCTTTATTACAATATCCTTATTGAACAGAAACCTCATGTTACCATTTTCTGTTTCACAAGAAATATAGGCAAATTATGAAATGAGAATTTTTCAAGTGAAAGCTTTCATGTAATTTCAGCCATAGTTTTTAAAATAGAGATCTGCATGGACCAGTGTTCAGTTTCCACATTGTTATAGATAATTCTGGTTCAGCAAAAGTGAACTGGAAAGTTTGAATGAGGGAGTATTTCAAAGGGCTTATAAAAAGACAACTGGAAAGAAAACAGAACGTTTAGTTCCTCAATATGTTAGTAAAAAGTATTACTATGGAAATTCTTATTCATCTGTGTTCCCCTTAGCAAATAACAAAGGCAATTGTGTCTCCTGCTGGCACAACTGTGTGCTGTGGGTTTAAAGTGTGGGGTGGGGTGATCCAAGGGCCTTTGGCTTTTCGCTTGTTACTCTACCATTGCTCTCCTCTTCTGTAGGACTTTCCATCAGTACACAAAGTTCCTGGGTCCTCTTTTGATTGTTTTAAAAGTCATATATTGATGAAAAGTTACTCCACTTCCAGAACGGGCATTGACACTTAATGAAGTTCAATTTTTCAGTGGCTCTGTGATTGTGTTTGGTGGCTAAAGGATAGCAAAGACTGGTTTTACAACTGGTACACTGCCTTTAATGCTATCATTTATTTCTTGACAAAAGTATTTTGGTCAATCATATATATATATATATATATATATATATATATATATATGAAAAACATAGCTGCTGTTTCACAGTATTATGATTTACACAGACAATATAATTCCAGCATAAACATATGTAGGTTCCTTAACTTAGTAAATTGCAGTGTTTAGTTTCTGGAAGTTTTATTTGTATTTTGGAGAGAATATTTAATGCCTTGAATATCTGAAAGTGTTCACTAAGTGAGGAGCACTCAATCATGATGTGGATATTTATATTACCTTGGGAGGGGGAAGGCAAAGAAGGAAAGATAAAGATGGGAGAAGAGACAAAGAGACAATGTGAAGAGAACACATAGGGGCAGAAATTATTGAAGTTTAGGAACAAGCACAGTCCGGGGCTGACACCAGGCTTGGGTCATGATTCCTTGAAAGGACTGCCTTCTTGGTTTGGATCCCTCAGGCTTATAAGCCAGGGGGCAAAGGAAGATTGAGAGTGGAGGCTGTTCTGACCTTTGACTGGATGCTTGTGGAAGTAAGGGGGGTGAGCTGGGCACACGTGTGCCCCTTAACTCCCTAAATCCCCCAAGTGTTGATGTTTGTGTTGTACTCTCTATAGTCAATGGGCCTAATTTTTAATGTTTATGTTTGGAAAATATGCAAAATATGTGTTATCGATAAAGTTAAAATACTTACCTTGCATGGGGCACCTGAGTGGCTCAGTCGTTAAGCATCTGCCTTCAGCTCAGGTCATGATCCCGGCTTCCTGGGATTGAGCCCCGCCATGGGGCTCCCTGCTCCGCAGGAAAGCCTGCTTCTCCCTCTCCCACTCCCCCTACTGGTGTTTCCTCTCTTGCTGTATCTCTCTCTGTCAAATAAATAAATAAAATCTTAAAAAAAAAAAAAAACTTACCTTGCAGTATTTGTAAGTCCTACAATTTATTGGTTACTCAACATTCTTAATTTACTTTATAGGTCATATCCTGCTGATAAGTGAGAGGAAACTAAATGATCACACAGCATGAAGATGAGCAAAATGTGGGAGGCTATTGGTCAAGAAAGGTCTAAGAGCAGAAACAGCCCAGAAAGGGGGCTGAAGACCAAGACGTAGTACCTGGACACAGAGAAGACCAAACTAGCCCATCAAGAGGAAGTTAAAAGCACACAAAGCACATCAAACCTTCTGCTTAAAGCTGTGCATATAAATATATAAATTCACGGATTGTACCAATTCCTTTCTGCCTCTTTTTGCAACCATTGCTTTGGTGGACTCATTGAAACAAAGCATTTTGTTTGCTAAACATGGAAGTCTACTATACTTTCTGATAATTTTGTGAGGTATGTCTTCTTTCTTGAATACTTTGATTTTTTTTTCTAATTTAAGAATCAATCATCTCATTTTTGATTTATGGAGAGCTTGACTTTCTTAAGAAGTATGGATACTCTGGGGTGCCTGGGTGGTTCAATCAGTTAAGCCTCTGACTCTTAATTTTGGCTTTGTGCTCAGCAGGGAGTGTGCTTGAGATTTTCTCTCTCTCCCTCTCCCTCTGCTCCTCCCCTGCTCATACACACTCTCTGCTTCTCTCCAAAATAAATAAATCTTAAAAAAAAATGTAGAATGGACACCCTCTAAAAGCTTATAAACTAATACTCCAGTAAAGCAGAAAGCCAATTCCATCTTTTCTAAAGAGGAAGTATAGTTTTGGTTAAATAGAGTAAATAAATAACATTACATCATGACAAAAACAAAAAAACAAAAACAAAAGCAAAACAAAACAAAAAACCCAAAAACGCACAAATAAAAAACTACACAGGCAATTTTAGAAATCCATAAGGATACCTAAAGGGGCACCTGTGTGGCTTAGTCGATTGGGTGGCCAATTCTTAATTTTGTCTTAAGTGGTGATTTCAGGGTCATGGGATTGAGCCCTGCAATGGCCTCCAGTTTCACTGTGGAGTCTGCTTGTCACTCTCCCTCCCTCTCTGCCTCTCCCCCTGCTCACCCCTGAGCACTTGCTCTCTCTCTTCCTCTCTCTAAAATAAATAAATAAAATCTTTAAAAAAATAATAGCTAAAGAGACAGAAAGGTAACTCCTTTAGTTTAAACATAGGACTTTGATACTAAGATTTAAAATTATCTCACACTTTTTTCCAATTTTTTCAAAAAATTGGAACTCAGTGGAAAGGTCAGGGATGGTGATATAAATTTGGGAGTTATTTGGTGCCGGGGTGGCTCCGTTGGTTAAGCAACTGCCTTCAGCTCAGTCATGATCCCGGAGTCCTGGGATCAAGTCCCGCATCAGGCTCCTGGCTCCGTGGGGAGTCTGCTTCTCCCTCTGACCTTCTCCCTTCTCATGTTCTTTCTCTCAAATAAAGAAATAAAATATTTAAAAAAATGGGGAGTTATAATTTAAGGTTATATAAGTGGACAAGGTCACCATGGGTCGGAGAAAAAAGATTGAGAGACCAGAGTCAACTGCAAGGAAGCCCTTAGGAACACCTTCATTTCGAGGTCAAGCTGAGGATGTTAATGACCAAAGACTGAGAAAGAGCAGTCAAAGAGGTAGATAGGAAAACCAAGACGGCAGCCTAGATACCAAGAAAAAAGTCTGTTTCAAGAAGGAGAGATTGTATTTTCCAAAGATGGCCAACATGAGAACTCCCATTCCATATGCTGTAGTTACAATGTGACCTTGCCACTTCCTCACTAACAAGTGGGATATATAAATGATACATCTTATTCTTGACATACATATCTCTCTATATATAAAACTCTTTAAGTGATATAGCCTTGAAATCCAACATCATTTGTCATCAAAATTTTATTAAGATATTTATACATAGACAATTCAAAAGTGTACTGCCTTAAGTATATTAGGAATCCCAAAACTCTTTCTGCAAGAAGGCAAAGCACTTTTCAAGATAATTAATTTTACAGTTTACTTGTATTATTTTTACATTTCAATAAGTTGCATATTATTATGAGATCAGCAAAGTGCCCAGATGGAATTGCATTTGAACATTGTCGAGCATGGAATACTGTGCATTTTTCCAATGGACTCCAATTATGGAAACACCTGCACTGTATAAATTTGTGGTGACCCACTGTGAAATTATGTTGTGTTCAATAGGCCTTAAAATTTCTCATTTCTCACCTGTGGGTGAAGTGTTCTACTTATTATCAGCTATAGTATGATATACTTGTTTTGAAGGAGATAAACCATAGAAAGCTATTTAAAATATTTTGTATTATTCATCCCACGATATACTTCCTTACTTAAATGTGTTCTGTCATTTAAACTTACTAATTGCATTCTTCAGATCTAACATAAAATCGTGCCAAAATATGTAAAGAGAAAAAGATTTCCATTTGCATAGGCTGAGAAATTACAGGCCATTATTTGGAAATAGTCAGAGGTTAAATGTCAAACAGTTCAAAATGCTTCAGTTATTTTTGCTTCACATTTCTGTTCGAGAGAGGAAAACACATGGTGTCAAAGTAACTAACCAGGGCTAAGTGAATGCAACAAAAAGCTGGGGTAAAAAGAATCCATTATCTTGATATTTTATCTTCAATATGAAAACACTGAGCATTATAGCACATTTGTGATCATGATGATGATAAACTGAATTTTTCAGTTTTTATCTTGATGTTTGGAACTAAGTTGTTACATGCAGTTTTTTAGATTGCCTAAAAGTATAATATTACAGTTTTCATTATTAAAATTTAAAGAGATTGTCTTCAATTTTAATGTGAAAAGCTATGTCACTGATATTAACAACCCTGTGATGGGAAGACAAGATGAGGGGTTTTATTAGTGACAAATGCACCAAATGAATGTGTACTGAAAATCTCTGTTGCGTGTCTTTCATTTTTAACCCTTAATAACTTCCAGAAATACGTTCTCCTGGCTCTAGTTTCCTATCTCGAGTGAAGGAGTGCTTTGGAGAGAGAAATTGTTCATTGAAAGAAGGGTTCCTACTTAGGTTTGGTTTAGAAATGGAATAATAATTTCTGATCTCATCTTATACTTATTTTCTCCAAAGTGGGGCTACCCTGGATCTTATGCACCTACAGAAAGTAAACCATATGCTGTACTCTGGGAGGTCATTCAGACCATGCGCAGCTCCTTGTTACGACAAGCATAAATCAGTGTGAAACTCACAGACTATAACTTATATTCAATTTATTACTATAGACACATTTATTGGGATAGAATTTTTACAGTCTCATAATATTCTGAGAAGCTCACCATAAACTATTAACGAGAGAGGAACACTATTAATAATGAACACCCCAGAGTAGTTATTTTCTGAAAGTTTTTGACCCTGAGAATGAAATTAGTTAAGATGGGTTTGGATAATAAGCATATACCCTTAATCTGCTAAAATACCTGAAAAGGAATGTATCAACCTGATATCATCATCTCAAAAACATAAATTGCATTCGGAATTTTGTTAAGTGTGAAGGCTTTTAATTATTGATACCCTTGTATTATATTGTAAAATATTGATTCCCATTCCCATTTTTGAACATGTTAAATCATTTCTGATCTTCTGCCATCATTCTAGGGTGGTTTGATATTTTCAAAATTGTCCTTTGTGTTTTTTGTTTGTTTTTTCGAGTTGTTATTTAAACTCTAGTTAGTTAACATGTAGGCTAGTAGTAGTTTCAGGAATAAAACTCAGTGATTCATCACTTACATATCACAGTGCTCATCACAAATGCCTTCCTAAATCCCCATTACCCATCTAACCCATCCCCCACAAAATTTTAATTCATTTCACTTAATTTAGGTCACCTGGCTTAAATGGTTTTTAAAGTATTAACTTTTAATTGATATTTTTTTCAGTAGTATTTTTTAAAAATATCGACCACATCAGTTAAGTGTATTATCACTGGCTTCACGTGGTATTGAAACCTTAATAAAAGTGACTTAATTAACTTGTCAGCCTTTATCAACTGCTGAGTAAATAGATAAGCCCCATTTCAGTGGCTGTTTTTTTTTTCCTTTTTCCTTTTGCTTTATGCTGATTCTGGTTGCTGAAAGTACATTCATGTTTATAGGCCTCTTCATTGATCCATCACCGAAGAGCCCAGCTGACGTTGCCTTTCCTCATGTAATAGGACGGTGTCAGTGCGGGGGCATCCACGCACACACACCTTCATAAAAGAACACATCGTGAACTTTCAAGATCACTCTGCACAAGAACATATTAGCTTGAACCACATGAAATTGCCAATATTTGTTTTGACTCAGAAAGAATGTGTAATTTTGAGGTCTACATGCCTACATATTTACCCTCGTTTTCACTTATAACTAAGCAAGAGAAAAACAATCTTACTCTGACTTCCCATAACCAAAACAGTTCTCCTGATGCCTGATGGCCTGCCAAGCAACATGGACATTCACTTACTCGCTCCCTGCTCCACCTCTTACTCATTTGCTTAGGTTGTGCGGGATTTTTTCCTTTCGAGATTATGCCGGCAGGCATACACATATGTGTGCCCATGCATGCATAACGACACACATGCACACACACATGCGCACACACACACACACACACACACACACACATTTCATAACAATGGGATGAGAAGAACTTGTTTAAGTAACTTCATTGACCAGTATTGAAAAAGACTCTGAAAGTAAGTATAACTACCAGATGTAACCAGTAATGAGAGAGAAGCAGCAGCAAACTGGGGCAGAGGCATGGGTGCCCAAGAAACCCTCCATATCCTGAAGTGACACACTGGAAGCTAAAAGGATTTGGAGGTCAACTCGACTTTTCCAGGACACTTTCTACCTCTTGCTTAAATCTTAATTCTATCTGCAGCCTTAATTCCTATTACCATGCAACCTAGCATAGTCACAGGCTCTGGGGATGAGAACATAGATACCTTTAATGGACTATTATTCTGGGTATCACACCTCATATACAGATTGGGTCAGACCACGCAATGGCTTGAAATGTTACATAACCATTTGTTTGCTTTCTGTAAGGGTCTCTTGAAATAAAGTCAGATCATATGATTCCTCTGCTCAAAATCCTGCAGTGGTTTCTAGTTTCTCTCTGAGATAATAACAAATTAACTTGAAATGGACTCCGAAGTTCTTTAGGATTTGTCCCTTGTTAATGCTGTATCTCCCAGCACTCTCCCTGTTCCTTCCAGTGCTCTGGCTCTGCTGGACTCTTTGCTATTTCTCAACACATCAGAAGCCTTATTGCCTCAGGGCCTTTGCACTTGCTGTTTCCTCTGCCTGAACCACATCTTCGCCGACACTTATGCTGTCATCTCATTTAATCCTTGCTCAAATGTTGTCATCCCTGTGAGACCTTCCATGCTAGCCACTCTAACATGGCAGTGACCTTGCCATCAGTGTCTCCTGCTGTACTTCTGTTTTTCGTGACACTCATCAGTGTGTCACATTTTATTCCTTTTCCTTCTTCAAGATCTGCCTTTGCCACTAGAGTGTTAACTCGATGAAGGCAGAGATTGTTGTCTCTTTTGTTCACAGTCGTGTGTATCTCTAAGACCTTGAATAGCGGATGCTCACTAGACATATATTTAATTCATGTCCTATGGCATACGCCTCTTAGATATTTTCTCACATGATTAAATCCAATATGTATGCATGATAATCTCCATAATCCCTGCATATTAAAACTTACATCTAATTAATTATTTGTATACTGTAAATAGCAGTGCCCACAATTCAACATTCAGCAATATCATTCATAAATGTTTATTGAGAATTACTATGTCAGGCATTGTATTTCACATACTATACCTCAGCTAATCCTATTTTTTAAATTACCATCTACCATGGCATTGACAAGTGCTAAGGTTAAGTATTGCTTTGGGAAACGTTGGTCTTATATACAATTTATGTATGTGTGTGTGTGTGTGTGTGAGAGAGAGAGATAGATCGAGATTGTGTCTGAAATCTATAAAAAGTTTATTTCTCACTGTGTGGGTTGCCCAAACTTTGAAGGACACTTCCATAGAGACAGGGCAACTATGGGACAGTACAAAAGGGTGCAGAGAGGAAATAATATGATGGCCTTAACACGAACAGAGTTTCTGAAGAAAAGATATAAAAGGTATTAAAATCTGGATATCAATTTTTCAATTGAGCAAAATTATCTCTTTTAGTAAGAGCTTGTTTCAATATGTAAACATAATGCACTTCCCTAATTGGTAAGGAATCACGTTAGTGCTCTAACTTCTATTGAAAACTATCTGTGATCATATTACCATGGAAAACATCAGAAACATCTGATCATATGTGAGCCATTCATTTTTTAAATACCTGTCAATAAAACTAACCTTTAAACTTCTGTTACTATGGTTTCTTTAAGTATATTCATGGACTGGCCTTTTTATGAGAAAAAATTGGGGTCCTCGAACCATAAGAGATTAACAACATTTAAATTCATTCTGCTTCTGAAATCTATGCAGAAACCCATAAGATATTCATACACTGCTGGGTCAAATAGCTTTTTTCTAGCCCCAATAAAATAAAATAAAGTAAGTATTGATGTATGGATATGATCATACTATTACTGGAATATGCCCAATTTTCCTCTCAGCATAGAAATACCATTCTCTAACACAGAAATTTGACTGATGCACTGTCAAATTGTCATAGAGTATGGCTTTTATTTCGCTATTTTATTGGTAGAATTAACAATAGCTTTGATAAATAATGCAATTATTGATTTTTGTTATATTTTCCATTGTATTACTTTCAGTCTGACATTGGGGCAGAGATTTATTTTGAGACTTATTTATTTATATATTTATTTTGAGATTTATTTACCTTATTTTGAGGTAATTTGGAGTTGTTGAACTTGAATTGTTAATGCAAGTACCAAGGAGGTTTCCTGGGTGGCTCAGTTGGTTAAGCGTCTGTCTGCCTTTGGCTCCGGTCATGATCCCGGGGTCTTGGGATTGAGCCAAGCGTTGGGCTCCCTGCTCAGTTGGGTAGTCTGCTTTTCCCTCTCCCTCTGACCCTCCCCCCTGCCCATGCTCTCTCTCACACTCTCCCTGTCTCTCTCTCTCTCTCAAATGAATAAATAAATAAATTGTTAAAAGAAAAAGTACCAAGAAAATAAAAGTGTGAGATGAAAGCCCTAGTGTAGTCAATCTTCCAGTCAGTCAACTATCAGCTGAGACCACTCTTCCAAGCACAGTGTCTTACAGACTCAGATTCACACCTCAGCTAAACAGAAAGAGTCAGGTTCCCTCAAGGAGCTTCAGTTTAATAGGAGTAAAGGCAGACAATACAGTGAAAAGTCAATAAAGATGAGAGTAGACAGTATAATAAATTCTACTGATGAAGAACATGAAGTAAATGCTGGAGAATGACTGGAGCTGCATGGGCTATACTGATGAAGGAAGGCCTCTGGGAAGCAGGGGCATTCGTGCTAAATTTCGGAAGTAGATTTTGTCAAATGTTGTGTCACCAGAAGGAAGTGTAACATTGTGAGTGGATATCTGGAAATCTATCACAAGCAATGGGAGAGGGTGGAACACTCAAGGAACAGTGTTTCCAAAGTTGGTGAGGGTGTTTTAGTTGAATGTTTCAAATTCCACATGGAAGTTATATACATGGAATTGCTCCCTTTTTTATATTCCCGATGGACTTTGTATCTCTATAATAGCCATTGGAGTAGTCAGTGTTGAGCTATTTTACTTATACTTCTGTCTCTTTCACTGCAATTGAACTCCTGGAGGGCAGGGGACAGTATGCCCTGTCGTGTTCCCCAGTGTGCAGTGGGAACATTTTCTATTAAATGCTGACGTCCACAAATATTTCTTTAATGTAACAATTATCTCATTCTTTTAGAGAGTCTGAAGTTATTAAGTTCTGGACTTGCAATCTGTTTTATGTTAATAAGTTTTGATGAAACGAGAAAACAAGATAGAAGATTGACTTAGGTAAAATAATACATGATCGATAGACCATCAGAAATACCTTTTACAATGTAGAATAATGGATCTTGTATTTTAAATGATTTTTATATATGGTAACTGCACAGAAGAGCACGCATCTTCTTAGCATTCTATGTTCAAAACCAGAAGCAGTTGGAAAATCTGCCACAGACTTTATCTTTTAGATTTCCCATTTGAGCGCACTACAATGGATAAAGGAGGAGCAAGCAGCCTGACATGCTATTTATCTAGCTATAAAATTATCATAATTAGAGAAAGTGAGATATTTTGGTATTTAAAAGAGCTTATTAGTTCTTTGAATAATATTTATAAACAAATATTTGCATTTAAAATATATATAATTATATGAAGCATAATCGAAGAAACTAGTTTTAGGGTTGTAAATTAATGGTTATTTATAGTTGCCATGAAATTGATAGGGATTTTAGTTATTAAAAAAGGTGTCTGTTTATATGTGAGTCATATTTACTCCCCTGGGGGCACGAGAGGTATTTAAGGATTCTCACAGATGTTCCACGATTAATTTATATAGAGTGTGAAGAACTGGTGACATATATATGAACTATATGGAAGGTGAATTCATTTTTATACCTCAAAAAATGAATCAATGAACAATACGGCAAATAGCAAAAGATATATTCTGTATTTGCATATCACAATCCAGCTGTGAATATACCGCATTGATGAATGCCTGTCATGGTTGAATTTAGTATGTTAATAAAGATGCTGTCCATCACAAATCTACAAAAGCTTGATATTAAAACAAACCACAAGTTCTGTTAAGATTTTCAGAATTACATGCTATAGAATTTTCTTGTAGTTGTACACTTGATTTTTAAAAGGAACATATTTTACTTTTAGGGCAGTTTTAAGATTACAGAAAAATTGAGCAGGAAGGATAAAGTTCCCATACTGCCTTCTCGATCTTGCGTGTGCTTTCCCCTATTACAAACATCTTGGATTAATGTGGCACATTTGCTACAATTGATGTACCAATATTGATATATTATTATTCACTAAAGTACATAATTTATATTAGAGTTCATGCTTTGTATTGTACAGTACTATGGATGTTCACAAATGCATAATGTCGTGTACCTATCACTATTATCATATAAATAGTTTCACTGCCCGAGAAATTCCCTGTGCTCAACCTGTTCATTACCCCTCCCCTCTCTGAATCCTAAGCAACCCCTGATCTTCTTTAGTATGCCTATATTTTTCCTTTTTCCTGAGAGTCATATAGTTAAAATCATTCGGTTTGGCTTCTTTAGCTTAGCTATATGCATTTAAGGGACCCAAGACATTTTTTTGTGGCTTGATATTTCATCTTTGTGTTGCTGACGATATTCCACTGTATGGATATACTGTAGTTTTTCTTCCTTGTTCACCCACTGAAGAGCGTCTTGGTTGTTTCCCATAGCTGGCATTTCCGAATAAAGGTACGGTAAACATTCGTATGAAGGCTTATGGGTGGACATAGTTTTAATTCTTTTGGATAAATATCAAGGAGTGTGATTTCTGCATTGGATGACAAGACTATATTTAGCTTTGTAAGAAACTGGTGAACTATCTTCCTCTTCCGAAATGACTACAATTTTGTATTGCCATTAGCAGTGAATAAAACTTTCTGTTGCTCCACATCCTGACCAGAACTTGGTGTTGCACCTGCTCTGGATTTTGGGATTATAATGGGTGAGATAGCTGTGTAGTCCTATCTTATTGATATTTATTTCACAATTCCCTAATGACATGCAATGTTGAGCATCCATTCATATTCTTATTTGCCATCTGTATATCTTTGGTGAGGAGTCTGTATCTTTTCCCATTTTTAAATTGGGTTGTTTGTTTTCTTACTGTTTAGTTTTGAGGGTTCATTGTATATTTAGGATACAAGTCCTTTATCTAATGTGTTTTATAAATATTTTCCCCCACTTTGTGGCTTGTCTTTTTATTTCCTTATGAGTTGCTTTTATAGCACAGAATTTTTTAATGTTAGTAAAATCCAAATTCTTAATTTTTTCTTCATGGATTATGCTTTTTGTGTTGTGTCTTACAAGTCTAAGGTTACCTAGATTTTATCTTATCTTATAGAATTGTAAATTTTTCATTATACAGTTAGGTCTATGATCCATTCTGAATTAAGTTTTGTAAAAGGATATAAAATCTGCGTTTTTGGCATGTGGATGTCTAGTTGTTCCAGCACTGATTACTGAAAAGAATATTTATTCTTCATGAAAATTGTCTTCGTTTCTTTGTCAAAGATCAGTTTATTATATTTGTGTGTACCTATGTCAGGGCTCTCTATTCTGCTGTTGGTCTATTTGTCTATTCTTTGACCAAGATTGCACTATTGTGCTTTTTGTAGTCTTATAGCAATTCTTGAATTTAGAGAGTGTCATTCTTTTCACTTTGTTCTTCTTCAATATTGGGTTGACTATTTTAGGCCTTTTACCTTTTCATCTAAACTTTAGAAATTACTTGGTTGCCTTTCACAAAACAACTCACTGCCATTTTGACTGGGAATTTGTGGAATCTACACATGAATTTGGGAAGAACTGACAACAATATTGATTCTTCTTATCCAAGAACAGGGAAGATCTTTCCATTTAGTCAGATATCTTTGACTTGGTTGTCAGAGGACCATATCAGACAGGAAACCAGAAGTCCCTCTATACCCAAGTTTTAATACTTCTATACTAATGAAACATCATACTATAATTCCATAAACCCAGTGTCTGTGAAAACTTGTAAGTCCATTCTACAATGATGTGTACTCCAGCAAGAGGGATTGGAATGCTTACATTCGACCTGTGACCTTGTTAAGATTCCAGCCACCCAATCCTAAATATGTAAGCATATATGTAGAACCAGATATGTATTCTAAAGACCTCAGAAGAATATAAGGAGTGTCTTCCTTTGACTTGTTGACTTATATAAAAAAAATTGAGAGCATTAAATAGTTCACTATTAGGACAACCACTACTACATACGTACGAAGGACTCAAGAAAAACACTGGCCTTGATTTTGAACTTGGTTGGGTTTACTCACACAAGGAAGGTGTAGAAGTAAAAATACCTCTCATCTAAGCCACTTCAAGCATTGTCTGTTGCAAAAGAGAAATGAAAGAGGAGACTGACAACATTTTTACAGTGACTGTTTCTTTTTCTTTTTTTTTTTTTCTGTCTAATAAGTAGCAGAAGGGAAGATGCTTTTCAGGTGCCATGGACTTCCATGAAAAATTCTTCTAGAAGACTAATTCTGTTCCTTCAGAAAACCTGGGAGAGAAGAAAACAAAATTCTCACAGCAGATCTACATAAATGAACTGGTGTCACCACCCAAATACAAAAAGAGAGACTAACCCAAACTCTCATCTTTTTGGATGAAATTTTTAAACCTCTGTGGATGTGACCTTTAAAACTGGAGAAAGCATTATGAATCACATGAGCTATAAGGAAAATATCTATATTACACAAACTAGTATATGCTGAAATAATTATCTTATTTTATTATTATTACTTT
Source organism: Ailurus styani (assembly GCA_002007465.1). Taxonomy (NCBI): domain Eukaryota; kingdom Metazoa; phylum Chordata; class Mammalia; order Carnivora; family Ailuridae; genus Ailurus; species Ailurus styani. The sequence goes on along the minus strand of LNAC01001026.1, from coordinate 16,630 downwards.
TTAAACATTAAGAACTCTCTCTTTCTTTTAAAAGGTTTTATTTATTTATTTGACAGGGGGAACACAAGCAGAGGGAGTGGGAGAAGGAGAAGCAGGCTTCCCTCCAAGCAGGGAACCCGATGTAGGACTTGATATCAAGACCCAGAAATCATGATCTGAGCCAAAGGCAGATGCTTAACGACTAAGCCACCCAGGTGCCCCTTAATTATTTTATTTTTTAAAATCACTTTTGTTCTCCTGTTCAGGGGATGTAAGAGGGCTGANTTTTTTTTTTTTTTTTTTAAAGATTATTTATTTATTTATTTATTTCACAGAGGGAGAGAGATCACAAGGAGGCAGAGAGGCAGGCAGAGAGAGAGAGGGGGAAGCAGGCTCCCCGCTGAGCAGGGAGCCCGATGCGGGCCTCGATCCCAGGACCTTGAGATCATGACCTGAGCCGAAAGCAGAGGCTTTAACCCACTGAGCCACCCAGGCGCCCAAAAATGATATCTTTTCTGTTCTACATCAGGGTACATATGTTTCTAAACACACAAACATGTACCAAAAAAGTGTATGAAATTGAGACCAAAGTTTACTTTTGCACAATTAATAAAAATAATCTGGATGAAAATAAATCCCAGTATGGAGAAAAAGAGGTTAACGTGAAATCTAGATGGATGGCTGGATGAATACAGCTGAAAAATTGCACAATTACATCTCTGATCATGTGTGTTTTTATAAAGCATAAGTCACAGGTCAAATGTAAGCATTCATTTTTATTTTGTGCAATGATCATGTCCAATACACTGTATAAAGCCAAACTAAGTAAGATTAATGCACAATCCTAATTCAGTGTGATTGGGACTTCCTGCTGATATTTATATATTGGCTTAAATACATCATTATTTTTATTAGATGATTTAATGAATTATATTTGTGAAAGCTAATAATCAATGTAAGTTTCATAACATTAAAAGAAAGGTAGATGCTTACATCTAAAATTAACACACTCTTTTTAATCTGAATCAGAATGGTCAATTTATCTGAACTTTACTCTTGTGGCCAGATGGTAAGAACTAATAAAAGGTTCAGTAATAATCCTATATTTATCAAATTTGCTGTTGAAGCACTTTTAATAGCAAGAATGTGGAAGTGATAGGAGAGAATAATTAATGGTAGTGTGGGGTGATATAAAGAACCTCAAGCTTGTCAACTACTTTCTGTTCTCATTTCTGCATTAACCCACCAGATGACTTTGTAGTAGCCGTTCTTATTTTTTTCCCTTTGAATCTTTGTTTCCTTGTCTTTCAGTTGAGTTCATTGAGTCTTTTTTGGGGAGGGTGCAGAGGGAGAGGGAGAGAGGGATTCCTAAGCAGACTCTATGACCAGCATGAAACTAGACACGGGGCTCAATCACATGACCCCAAGATCTTGATCTGAGCTGAAATCAAGAGCTAGATGCTCAAAGGACTGAGCCACCCAGAGGCCCAAGTTGAACAAGTCTTTAAGTTATGATTGAAAGGCTAAGTTTATGAGATTGTGAAGGAATCCAACTTGACCCCCATCTCCATGACTGCATATAACCAGGTTGAATGTAAGCTACTCATAGCAGGCTTGAAATATAATTTCTTTTGGAGTTTACTAGAGACGCGGGTATTGAGTTGCCTGTATTTCCTGCCATGGGTGCTGAACACGTACAAATTCTCCAAAATTTAGTGCCAAATAGTAAATTCATTTGAAACAGATTTAAAATTGATTTTTTTCTAAGTCAGAATAGGTGATGTTTTTATATATTTCTTGATATGCTTTTGATCTAGTTTGATTTCCTGAGACCCACTACACAATGGAAACCTTTATTCCCATTGGTTGTAATACATACTCACGGTCATCAGAGCTTCATGCATGCCAGAGGGGCTGTGCCTTATTGGTACAGAATTCTCTCAGTGTGTTCCACAGTCATAATGAAAATGGTAATCAGGATTCACTGAACACTGGGCATCTGTCAAGCACAGTTCTAAGTTTCCGTGTACTAACTCACTTAATGCTCCAAACAAACCTGTGAAATGGCTATTTGTTTTCCTTATTTTACCGAGAAGGAAATACAGAGATAGAAGGGATCGTTAACTTGCTTAAAAGTACTCTGTACTTTTTTGTAAGTGACAGAGCCAGATTTTTTTTTTAAGATTTTATTTATTTATTTCACAGAGGGAGAGAGATCACAAGGAGGCAGAGAGGCAGGCAGAGAGAGAGAGGGGGAAGCAGGCTCCCCGCTGAGCAGGGAGCCCGATGCAGGCCTCGATCCCAGGACCCTGAGATCATGACCTGAGCCGAAGGCAGAGGCTTTAACCCACTGAGCCACCCAGGCGCCCATAGAGCCAGATTTTTAACCCATTTACTGTACACTTGTCCTGGAGTCCATAATCTTAAGTATTTTATTTCATGATTACTCTCTGTGTGACCTGTATATTCTGGGTACCAATATAGTTCCTGAAATTATAAGTCAGTGTAACCTTATTCAGGTAGTTATCTATGAGAATACTATATGATAAACGGCCTTCGCTTTCTTGAAATTCAAGGCCAGTTTTTTGTTTGCTTGCTTGTTTGTTTGTTTTTGTTTTTTTCCTATAAGCCACTGGTGAAAGTCTTAGCTAAATGCAGCCAAGTGAAATATCCCAGTGCTTGCCCTCTTAGAATCCATTGCAACTTTTGGTGATGTTCCTGCAACCTTTGACAAAGATCTCTGTGCCATGAGAATTACAATCAAAATGGTCATTTTTGTGTGGGGGGGCGTGGCTTTTAGTACAATTAAGGAGAACCTTGCACCTAGCACAGAGCCTGTCACTGCAGATATGCTTGGTTATTAAACCTTATAATTGCTATGATCTACTTGAGGTGTGGTCCTCATGTATTATATGTGTGAAATTTTACTTATTCCTTATAGAAATTTTCTCAAAACTGAAGGAGTTCCTTTTCTTCTGATACACATGTTTCAAATGTCAGCTATAGTTACTCACTTAATATTCTCTCTTTCTTCTACATTGCTTTTCTTGGACTCCGTCTCTCCTTAAGCTGCTTCATGGTAAAAAAAAAAAAAAAAAAGAGAGGCGTTTAGACTTCCTGATAAGAAGACACTGGTTGATCCAATAAATATTTACTGAGCACTCACAATAGGCTAAGCCCTTTGGAGTTGAATATGAGTTAAGAAAGATTACACGACTCAGAAACAATTAAGTAGGCTCCATCTTTCATGTAGTGTTAGTCAATATTTTTCTTTCCTGTGGTATTTAACCGTGGTATCCCTGGTATGCTTGGGTTTCAATATAATCATAGAGACCTGCTGGTGGGCACAAATAGTTCTGATTAATTTATTCATTTCATGTTAGCAATGGGTTTTCTGAGAGTACAGATTTTTAGTGGAAGTACATCCTTAACAATGTATCCAACTAGCAGTGAATATTGAATGAGATGCAGCATCTCATAAGAAACTGTAATCATACTAGTCTTAATAGAAAATAAAAGGTTGTTTTTAGAAAATATGTTTTTTCTTCCTAGAAATATATTGCTCTAGTGAAGGGATTGACTCTCGGGCATCTTCAGAACTGACGGTGTCTTCCTCCTGAGGTAGGCTCTGTTTTCTCAGGCTGGGAATTGTGTCTTGATATGTTTTACAGATAGGGTTCAGTGTCAATAAGATCACTTGTGTGATCTGTGAGAAAACACACGTAAGCGTTCAAGTACATACCGAGATAAATTAAACCTTCTGGGGAAGCAACATGAGTATGACGAGCATTGACGAATGAAAAAATACCAAGCATTCCAATCCTTGTGACTCTTCCAAGAGCCGAGGCCATTTTGGTATTGGATTGTCCTTTAAAAAAAAAATGAAGAATATTCTGGCTTACTGAGTCTTGGGGAATTTTGTTGATGTGTTGGAAGCAGCCTGAAAACACAAACCTAAATATCTGTCACATGGCTCTTAAAATAAACTGTTAATAAAGTTTTTGTATTAAAAAAATGCTTTCTACAATTATCATATGATCTCTCTGATATGAGGAACTTGAGGGGCAGGGTGGAGGGTTGTGGGGGGTAGGGAGGGAAAAATAATGAAACAGGATGGGATGGGGAAGGAGACAAACCATAAGAGACTCCTAATCTCACAAAACAAACTGAGGGTTACTGGGGGGTGGGAGGGTAGGGATAGGGTGGATGGGTTATGGGCATTGGGGAGGGTTTGTGCTTTGGTGAATGCTGTGAAAGATGTAAGCCTGATGATTCACAGACCTGTACCCCTGGGGCAAAGAATAAAAAAAAATTGATTTCTTATTTTTCCACTGACAATTTTGCTTTTGACCCAGAGATGATTACCATTAGAAAATTCTTTTTCAGGAGTTTTGAGAACATTGCAACATGCTGCTCAAATTTTGGTCCTTTTTGCATCATCAAGCATCAATAGATTTTACATGTAATGATTATTACTTTTTTCATGTCAAATAGAAGATATTGAAGGGAAAATATTTTAAGATACTATCACAGACTAGATATATTTAATAGAAAAGCCAATTCAAGATGAAAGTGAATGTGAAGGTGTATATATATATAATAAATATTTATATATTATATATACACATATGTGTGTATACATACACATACATATATGCATACATATACATAAATGTACATTTATGCATTACATGCACATACATATATGTACACATATGTATGCATATATATACACATATACACGTATGTGTGTGTGCGTATATATATATACATATATATAATTTATATTCCCAGATAAGAAAGAGCAACAGAAAGCATTGTTTTCTGACCTTTATCATTTATGGGGAGGTTCAAAATCTCTCCCTCACTCAATTTCTGACTAAAGACGTCCTCAGCAGGCTTGACGGTGTTCTCCCTGTATATTTTCTCCTCCTCCATCTGCAGCTCTGAGCTTTGGGGATAGGATGTAGGAAGACTAATTAAGAAAAAGAAAATGTAAATGAACAGAAACTAAATGAATGGAGGGAGGCTGGAAAAGGAAAGTGTGGTGAGAGCAGCATAATTTTGTTCAGAAATAGGGTCTAGATTTTAAGAAACTGAAAGATCTTTCTTTAGATGTTCAGACTACTTCCATTTGTATTTTTCAAAAGAGGTAAAAAAATTTATGAGGCTGTAGGAGTAGTTAAGGAGGACTATAATGTAAAAGTTCCATGTTATAGTCATTAATAGATTTATCTCACTCTTTTAAATATAAACATAAGTCAGTGCCATGGACAATCTAAATTGTACCTGGTGGCCTGATGTATTAAATGACTCACTTTAAATAAAATATCTTTGATCACTCAGTGATTGGAAACAGAAGATTAAAGGGAAAACCATTTGTGGTCTCGGAATTTTCAAAGAATCACTGTGTCATTTGTTTGCATAAAATGTATTAATTTAGGAAAATTACAAATCATTTCTGAAAGGCCACTCAATCAAAATACAGAGAGTCATGTGCCACGAAAGACAAAAAGATCAAGCTGAATATAACGCAGTTTGAAAGAGTCCAATGATCTTATTAATAATGAAAAGATGCAAAGTTGTTATCATATGAAATTTATTCTAACCTGAAATGCTGGAATTAATTTATGACAAGTTTCATTCTTACAACTTTAAAGAACACTTTAAAGCGAAGTCTTACTCTTTCTCCTCATGCTAAAGGAATGAAGTCATGTTTGAATCTTGGCAACACAGCAATATGCTTATTAGCTTTCCCTTGGAATTAGGTTTCTGACTCTTTGGAAGTCTCTCTAAAGATTTTAAAGACAAGTTTCTTTTAATTGCCACACATTTTGTCATGACATAGAATTGCATAATACATTAATTAATTAATGTTCTTGACGAAAAATGTATTGTATCCAATGATAATCATAATAGCTCACACTTACTGAGTGTTTATTTCGTGTCAGGCACGGTTAGGAGAATGTGCAATGTATCGGTTTCTTTACTTTCCCAGTGACCCTATATTGCAGGTCCCTGGTGTGAAACCCATTGGGCAGCTAAGAAAATTGTGGCTCAGAAATAACTTTTTTTTAAGATTTTTATTTATTTGCAGAGAGAGAGAGAAAAAACAAGCAGGGGGAGCAGCAGGCAGAGGGAGAAGCAGGCTCCCCGCTAAGCAGGGAGCCCAATGCCGGTCTGGGCTCCTGGGATCATGACCTGATCTGAAGACAGACGTTTAGCCAACTGAGCCACCCAGGCATCCCTTAGAAATAATATCTTATGGGTGGGTAGAAAACAAAAAGAAGATTATGCCCTGGATACTGAGGTCCAAAGTGGCAGAAATCACAGTGATCCACACCAAGTAATTGTTCAGTGAAATTTTTAACTACTGGGACTGTTATACACTGTTCACTGGCTACAAGAGACTTACACCTCTCAGTCCCCAAGGACTATGTATATGAGGTATCTTGAGAAACATTCCAAATCACGTTAGATGAATGGAAAAGATATATACTTATCCCTGCTAGTCCTTTGGTTATCTGTAGTATAGACACCATTACTAGACTGTGAGAATAATCGAGGACAACTAAGCCTGAAAAGTGAAACATCCACAGTTTACTTGCCTTTCTTACTACCCTGTGAAATGTTCCCAAAATGCCCGGTACAGCCTTCCTTTACTTAAGGGGTTTTGACCTGAGTTTTTCACCATAGTGATTATGGCTAAAACACAGAACTTTATGTTGGCTTCAAAACATTCCCATGCTCTGGATTAGAATTCTAGCTTGTGATATTCAGATGACTTCCTTTAAAATGCCTTTATGGGGGCACCTGGGTGGCTCAGTCAGTTAAGCATCTGCCTTCAGCTCAGTTCATAATCCCAGGGTCCTGCGATGAAGCCCTGCATCAGGCTCCCTGCTCAGCGGAGAGCCTGCTTCTCCCTCTGCCTGCTGTTCTGTCTACTTGTGTGTGTTCTCTCTCTAATAAATAAATAAAATCTTAAAAAAAATAAGATGCCTTTATGTTACAGATAAACTGATTGGTGATAGGATTATGATCCCTCCAGAGGCTTTAAAAGAATAGGAATGTTGTGGGCGCCTGGGTGGCTCAGTGGGTTAAAGCCTCTGCCTTCGGCTCAGGTCATGATCTCAGGGTCCTGGGATCGAGGCCCGCATCGGGCTCTCTGCTCCGCGGGGAGCCTGCTTCCTCCTCTCTCTCTGCCTGCATCTCTGCCTACTTGAATCTCTCTCTCTCTCTGTCAAATAAATAAATAAAATCTTAAAAAAAAAAAGAATAGGAATGTTGAAATGTATGGAGAGACAATTTTTCCTTGAAAGGTGCTGCAAGCATGTGAGAATACTGGAGAAACTCAACGAGTGTTTGTTTCAATAAAATTGACAAATTTTTCTATAGTTTTCCGTGGTTTCCCCTTACAGGAGGTGGAAGATGTGGGGCTAGAATGTAACACAATGATTGGATTACTTAAAACATCTGAACTACATAAATCTACAAAGACGCTCAGAAAAGTTGCTGATTTTCTTTCATTCTAAAATATCAGCAGATGTAGACCTCCACTTTGTCATAGTGCCACATTTTAAGTGAAAAATGTCACTAACGTTTTCTTGTAAATTGAATACTTTCTTTTAAAAATGCATTAAAATGAAAAATGTTTTCGCTAGAGTTTCTTTTTTTGTTGTTTTCTTTTGTTTTACTCTTAATGCTTACAATAAAAAAAGGAAATATAAAGTATTAGGATTAACTTCAAAAGTGATATACTCTTTTCAGGACAAGGTTCCATCCTTAGGAGGACTTTTCTTTTAATTGCAATATAATCACTTTCACGTGAAATAACTAAGCCAGGCCTAAGTGGATGAGTGAATACATTGGAATTCAGTTTTTTCTCTTTATTTTTGCTTGACCTTGGACAAATCACCATGGTCTTCCTGGTTGTGAAAATAAGAGAACAGTAATCCTCATTATATATCATCTTAGGGTTGTTGGGATACCTATTACGATAAAGAAGCAGAATTCTTTGATAAGTAGCATTGGCAAGGCAAAATTTGATTCACAGCTTTTGGAAAAAGGCATTTGTCAGATACTAATTTTTTTTGTTTTAAAAATCTGTGATTTTGGGCGCCTGGGTGGCTCAGTGGGTTAAAGCCACTGCCTTCGGCTCAGGTCATGATCCCAGGGTCCTGGGATCGAGGCCCACATCGGGCTCTCTGCTCAGCGGGGAGCCTGCTTCCTCCTCTCTCCTCTCTCTCTGCCTGCTTCTCTGCCTACTTGTAATCTCTCTCTCTGTGTCAAATGAATAAATAAAAAATCTTTAAAAAAAATAAAAATAAATAAAAATCTGTGATTTAAAGAGGTACCTTGAGGATAAAGTATTTCTCTGAATTTTCTTAATTTCCGTAGGGTCTACCAAAGTGCCTTTAACATTCTAAGTTTCCAATAAATACGTTTTGCATCATTAGATTAGTAAAAGCCAGTTATTGACTGTGGATAGAGAACACATATTCTAAATGGTCTTGAGAAATAAAATTGTATGACATTATGGATTTCAAATCATCACTCGGCCCCCTACTATCATAGAGGAACTATCATTTTAGAGTGCATGTGTCTCATACTATGCCATGTCTGATGAAAGGAATGAACATCAAGTTCCCAGAGTAGGATTTGTCAATATCTTTTCTTTTTTACTTTACAGTATTTTTTAATTAGAAGAGTTTATATTTACAGAAAAATTGCAATGATAATACAGAGACTCCCATATACCCCACGCCTACTTTCCTTTATTAGTAACACCATACACTGATGTAGTACCTTTGTTGCAATTAACAAACCAGTAGTGATACATCAGCGTTAACTAAAAATGCACACATTACGTAGCTTTCCTCAGCTTTTGTGAAGGTTCTTTTTCTGTTTCACGATTCTATCCAGAGTACCACATCATGTTTAGTTGTTATGTTTCCTTAGGCTCCTCTTGGCTATCACAGTTTTTCAGCCTTTCTGTATTTTGAGGACCTTGAGAATTCTGAGAAATACTGGTCAGGTATTTTTATAAAGTGCCTCAGGGGGAATTTATCTGTTACATTTCTCATGGGTAGATCATGGTGATGGGTTGTTGGGAGGAAGACCACAGGGGTAAAGTGCCATCCTTATTACATCTTTCTAGGATATGTGCCATCAATATGACATATCACTGTTGATGCTAATCATGATTACCCCGCTGGGGTACAGTTGGTTAGGTCTCTCCACTATGAAGTCATTGTTTTCCCCATTTCCGTAGTTTGCCCTTTGAAAGCAAGGCACTATGGGCAACTCATTTAAGGAGTGAGAGGTTATGTACTGTCTCCTTGAGGATACAGTATCTGCATATCTACCTAAATTATTTGGAATTCTTTTTTCACAAGATATCTATTTATTCAAACATTTATTTATATCAGTATGGACTTATGGTTATTTTTAATTTGGGTTATAATTCACTACTATTTTATGTATTTACGTTCTCCAATCATTTTTTGTCAATTCCTTAGGTTCACACAAACAATAATGTCATCTGTGAAAAGTTTTTTTCTTCCTTCCCAACCTATATCTTTTTTATTTTCTTTTGTTTTATTTTATCTCATTGCACTAGTTAGGGATTCTAGTAGTAAGTCAATTAGAAGTGGGAAGCAAGGACATCTTTGCTTTGTTTCTAATCTTTGGGAGAAAGCTTCCCATTTATCACCATTAAGTATGATGTTAGCTGTAGGTTTTATTAAGATGTCGTTTACCAAATTGATAGCGTTCCCGTATATTCCTTGTTTGTTAAGCAATTTTATCCTGAATAGCTGTTGGGTTTTGTCAAAGGCTTTTCTGCATCTATTGATATGGTCCTTTGCTTTTTCTTCTTTAGCTTCTTGGAGTTATGGATTGCCTTAATTGATTTTTTTTTAAGATTTTATTTATTCATTTGACACAGAGAGAGAGATCACAAGTAGGCAGAGAGGCAGGCAGAGAGAGAGGAGAGAGGAGGAAGCAGGCTCCCCGCTGAGCAGAGAACCTGATGTGGGCCTAGATCCCAGGACCCTGGGATCATGACCTGAGCCGAAGGCAGTGGCTTTAACCCACTGAGCCACCCAGGCGCCCCTTAATTGATTTTTGAATGTTGAATCAGCCTTGCATATTTGGAATAAATCCCAATGGGTCATGGAATATAATTTTTTAACACATTGCTAGATTTTATTTGTTATCTTATTAAGGAATTTTACATCTATGTCCATGACAGAGATTTTTACATCTGTTATATGTATGTTACATCTATGTTCATGTACGTTGGTCTGTAGTTTTCCATTATTTATATGTTTTTATATGATTTTCATGTTAGGGTAAGCCGAGTTTCATACAATGAATTAGGTAGTGTTTCATATACTTCTATTTTCTGGAGAATATTGTGGAGAATGTGTATCTTTTTTTCTTAAATAATTCATGGAATGTACTAGCCAAATCATTTGATCTTACCCTTTATTTTTTTGAAAGTTATTCATTTTTTATTTGATTAATAAATGTCAGTGAATTCCGATAATCTCTTCTTATGTGAGTTTGGAAGTCTGTGTCTTTCAAGGAATTAATCAATTTCATCTAAACTATAAAATTTGTGGGTATAGTGTTGTTTATAATATTTTCTTAATATTCTTTCAAGGTCCATTGAATCAATAGTGGTAAGCTTTTTCTCATTTTGAATATTGGTTCATTTTTTTTCCATCTCTCTTTTTTTCTGAGTTAGTCTGGCTTGAATTTATCAATTTCATGGATCTTTTCAAAGAATCAGTTGGGAAAAAAAAAAAAAAAACCAAACCAGGGCGCCTGGGTGGCTCAGTGGGTTAAAGCCTCTGCCTTCCGCTCAGGTCATGATCTCAGGGTCCTGGGATTGAGGCCCACATCGGGCTCCCTGCTCAGCGGGAAGCCTGCTTCCTCCTCTCTCCTCTCTCTCTGCCTGCCTCTCTGCCTGCTTGTGATCTGATCTCTCTCTCTGTGTCCAATAAATAAATAAAATCTTAAAACAAAACAAAACAAAACAACAACAAAAAAAACCAATCAGCTGGGTTTTGATTATTTTCTCTGTTGTTTCCCTGTATTTTAATTAAAATCAGCTTTTTTTTTTTTGCTTATTTTCTTTAGCTTCCTTCAGATTTAACTTGTTCTTCTTTCTCTATTTTCCTAAGGTGGGAGCTGAGAATATTGATTTTAGATCTTTCATTTCCAAAATATTCACTTAGTTCTTTAAATTTTCTGTAAGCATTATTTTTGTTGTAGCCTGAAAATTTTGATAAAATAATTTTTTGGGGGGTTGCCTGGGTGGCTCAGTCATTTAAGCATCCGACTCTTGATTTCAGCTCAGGTCACGGTCTCAATGTCGTGGGATCAAGCCCCGAGCTGAGCTCCATGCTCAGCATGGAGTTTGCTTGAGATTCTCTCTCCCCCTCTGCCCCTCCCTTTGTGCTTTATCTCTCTACACAATTAAATAAATAAACAGTCTTAAGTAATAATAATAATTTTTGGTTTTATTTTTTCCTGGATGTAAAATCCTTGACTCAACATTTTCTTTCTTTGAGTATCTTGAATTAGTACTCCATTTTTCTTTGGCATAAACCATTATTAACACAAGTTTGATGAGAATCTAATTTATTGTCATTTGTGTAATTTTCTGTTTTTGCCTAGGTGCCTGAAAAATGTTCTTTTTATTTTTTTTTATTTTTTAATTTATTTTTTAAATTTTATTTTTATTCTTTGAAAATGTTCTTTTTAAGTCTAGTGTTTTTAGAATACATCTTAAGTTGGTGATTTTCAGGTTTATGTAGTTAGATACATGGTACATGCGTCCAATGTGTAGTTTTAATGGTTAATTAATTTTATTTTTATTGCAATATAGTTGGTGCACAATGTTACATTAGTTTCAGGTGTACAACACAGTGATTCCAAAAGTCTATACATTATGCTGTACTCACCAAGAGTGTAGTTGCCAACTGATAGAAGTATTCTGATTGTAATTTATAACTATTTTTAAATTTCTCTTTTGAAACTTGTTAAGGATTAGTTGTTTAATTTCTAAATATTCAGATATGTTCCAAATGTCTTTTTTGTTATTTATTTGTAGGTTAATTCCATTGTGGTCTGAGAATATAGATTGTAGAATTTCTATTGTTTTGAATGATATAAGCTACCTTTGAAGGACTAGAATTTGGTCTCTCTTGGTAAATGTTCCACATGAGATTGAGAACAATGTGAGTTCTTCTGTTGTTGAATGTAGAATTCTGTAAATGTCAATTAGATCAAGATGATTGCTGGAACTGTTTAGGTCAACTGCAGTCTCACTGTCTGCTTGCTTGATCTATCAATTACTGAGAGGGGCATACTGAAGTCTCTGACTATAATAGTGGATTCGTCTATTTCTCCTACCAATTCTATCAGTTTTTGCCTCACATATTTTGATGCTGTTGTTGGGTGCACATATGGTTAAGACTGTTATTATAGTTTCTTGGAGAATTGACTCCTTTATCACTATATAATGGCCCTCTTTCCCCATAATGATTTTCCTGGTTCTGAAGGCACCTTTGTCTTAAATTAAGAAAGCGATCATCTTTTGATTAGTGTTAGTGTGGAATATCTATCTTCATCCCTTTAATCTATCTGTGCCTTTATATTTAAAGTGGTTTTCTTGTAGATAACATATAGGTGGTTCTTGTTTGTTATTTTTAATCCACTCTGTCAATCTCTCTCTTTTAATTGGTTTATTTAGAGCATTCTTCTTAATGTAGTTCTTTTTTTATTGCAGTGTGGTTAGCATATTATATTATATTAGTTTCAGATGGACAACACAGTTATTCAACAATACTATACATTACAAAGTGATCACCACCATTAACCTGGTTACCATCTGTCACCATACCTACTTGTTACAATATTATTAATATATTCCTTATGCTATACATTACATCCCATCTTATATGTTTTATAACTGGAGGTTTGTACCTCTTAATCCCCTTTTCCTATTTTTCCCACACCCAAAGTGATTCTTGATATAGATGGATTAATTGTTAGCATATTTGTAACTATTCTCTATTTGCTTCATTTATTCTTTATATTTTTATTAACTTTCCATCTTTTTCTGCCTTTTTAAAAAAAGATCTATTTATTTATTTTAGAGAAAGTGTGAGAGTGGGACGAGGGGCAGAGGGGAGGGGGAGAGAGTTAAGTAGACTCTGCACTGAGTGTGGAGCCCCAACAGGGGCTCAATCCTATGACTGAGATCATGACCGTGAGATCATAACCTGAGCCAAAACCAAGAGATAGATACTTAACCGACTGTGTCACCCAAGTGCTCTTCTGACTATTCTTATTTTAATTGAGCATTTTATATGATTCTGTTGTATATCCTCTTTTACTATATCAATTATTCTTTAAAAAATAATAATTACACTCAAGTTTGCAGTATATATATTTAACTAGTCTTACTTCATCTTGAATATCATGTTCCCAACATTCTCAATTCTTCCCTCTCATCCCTTATTATATTCCTGTCATTTATATCACTTTTTCATGTGTTATGGTCACCCAATACATTGTTACTATTATGACCTTAAACAAATATGCATCTACGATATCAGTGAAGCTTAAGAAAAATAATTTTTATTTTCCCCTTCATTTATTGTTTCTTCAGTGGTCTTTTGTCATGTAGATTCAAATTTCTAAGCAAATCTTATTCTTTCTTGATTAAGAAAATTTTTTAAAAATTTTGTAAGCTGTCTGCCAGCAATGAAATCCAGAATATTTGTTTATCTGGAAATATTTACTTTTGAATAATCTCATTGAATATAGAATCTGGTATAGCGTTTTTTGCCTTCCACAATTTAAATATTTTACTCTGCTCACTTCCTGCATGCATGGTTTCTGCTGAGAAGTCTGATATAATCCTTATGTTTATTCCTGTATAGGTAGAATGTCCCTTGTCTGCTCCCCCAGCAAATTTCAAGACTTTTCTTTTTGTCTTTATTTATCTGTTTGCACATGGTATGCTTATGTGCACTTTAGGGGGTATTTTTCTGGGCAATGTTGTCAGAGACCTTGAATCTGTGGTTTGCTGTATGTCATTAATTCTGGAAAGTTCTCAATTATTTCTTCCTTCCACTTTCTCTTACTTCTCTTTTGGCATCAAAATTATGCATCTATTACATATTTTGAAATTGTGTCACAGTTCTTTGATATTCTGCTCTTTAAAATTAAATTTTATTTTTTTTCAGTTTGGGAAGCCCTATTGAAATTTCTTCAAGCTCAGTGTTCTCTTCTTTTATGATTTTATTTTTTGTTTGAGGGAGAGAGAGAGAGAGAGAGAGAGAGAGCGAGCGCACAAACAGGGGGAGGGGCGGAGAGAGAGGGAGAAAGAAAATCCCATGCAGACTCTGAGCTGAGTGCAGAAAATGACTTGTGCACTAGTGCCAGGATCCTGAGATCATGAAACTGAGCTGAAATCAAGAATTAGATTCTTTTTTTTTTTTTAATTTCCCCCAGGGGTACAGGTCTGTGAATCATCAGGCTTACACCTTTCATAGCATTCACCAAAGCACAAACCTTCTCCAATGTCCATAACCCATCCACCCTATCCCTACCCTCCCATCCCCCAGTAACCCTCAGTTTGTTTTGTGAGATTAGGAGTCTCTTATGGTTTGTCTCCTTCCCCATCCAATCTTGTTTCATTATTTTTCCCTCCCTACCCCCCACAACGCCACACCCTGACCCTCAAGTTCCTCATATCAGAGAGATCATATGATAATTGTCTCTCTCTGATTGACTTATTTCGCTCAGCATAATACCCTCTAGTTCCATCCATGTCGTTGCAAATGGCAAGATTTCATTTCTTTTGATAGCTGCATAGTATTCCATTGTATATATATACCACTTCTTCTTTATCCATTCATCTACTGATGGACATCTAGGTTCTTTCCATAGTTTGGCTATTGTGGAGATTGCTGCTATAAACATCTGGCTGCACGTGCCCCTGAGGATCACTACCTTTGTATCTTTAGGTTAAACACCCAGTAGTGCGATTGCTGGGTCATAGGGTAGCTCTATTTTCAACTTTTTGAGGAACCTCCATACTGTTTTCCAGAGTGGCTGCACCAGCTTGCAAGGAATTAGATTCTTGGGGCACCTGGGTGGCTCACTGGGTTAAAGCCTCTGCCTTCAGCTCAGGTCATGATCTCAGGGTCCTGGGATCAAGCCCCACATTGGGCTCCCTGCTCAGCAGAGAGCCTACTTCCTTCTCTCTGTGTGTCTGCTCTCTGCCTACTTGTGATCTCTCTCTCTGTGTCAAATAAATAAAATCTTTAAAAAAAATTAGATTCTTTCTTTCTTTCTTTCTTTCTTTCTTTCTTTCTTTCTTTCTTTCTTTCTTTCTTCTTTCTTCTTTCCCTCTCTCTCCCTCCCTCCCTCCCTCCCTTCTCCCTTCCTTCCTTCCTTTTCTTTCTTTCATTCTTTTTTTCCTTCTTTATTTTATTAACATATAATGTATTGTTTGTTTTAGGGGTCTGTGAATCATCAGTCTTACACAATTCACAGCACTCACCATAGCACATATCCTCCCCAATATCTATCACTGAGTCACCCCATCCCTCCCACCCCCCTCCACTTCAGCAACTCTCAGTTCGTTTCCTGAGATTAAGAGTCTTTTACTGTTTGTCTCCTTCCCTAGTCCCATATTGTTTAATTTTTCCCTCCCTTCCCCCAATGACCCCCCGCCCTGCCTCTCAAATTGCTCATATCAGAGAGATTGTATGAAAATTATCTTTCCCTGATTGTTTTATTTTGCTTAACATAATACCCTCTAGTTCCATCCACATCATTACAAATGGCAATATTTCTCTTTTTCATGGTTGCATAGTATTCCATTGCATATATATCACATCTTCTTTATCCATTCATCTGTTGATGGACATCTAGGTTCTTTCCATAGTTTGGCTATTGTGGACATTGCTGCTATAAAAATTGGGGTGCACATGCCCCTGAGGATCACTACCTTTGTATCTTTAGGGCAAATACCCAGTAGTACAATTGCTGGGTCATAGGGTAGCTCTATTTTCAACTTTTTGAGAAACCTCCACACTGTTTTTCAGAGTGGTTGCACCAGCTTGCATTCCCACCAACAGTATAAGAGGGTTCCCTTTTGGGCGCCTGGGTGGCTCAGTGGGTTAAAGCCTCTGCTTTCCGCTCAGGTCATGATCTCAGGGTCCTGGGATCGAGGCCCGCATC